>CM026397.1:89239948-89310679 GCA_014843695.1 Archivesica marissinica | reverse complement strand
GGGATTGTGGCCCAATGTTTAATGTCACAGTGGATCATATGGGATTGTGGTCCAATGTTTAATGTCACAGTGGACCATATGGGATTGTGGCCCAATGTTTATTGTCACAGTGGCTGATCATATGGGATTGTGGTCCAATGTTTAATGTCACAGTGGCTGATCATATGGGATTGTGGTCCAATGTTTAATGTCACAGTGGCTGATCATATGGGATTGTGGTCCAATGTTTAATGTCACAGTGGACCATATGGGATTGTGGTTTAATGTCACAATGGCTGATCAGAATGGGATTGTGGCCCAATGTTTAATGTCACAGTGGATCATATGGGATTGTGGTCCAATGTTTAATGTCACAGTGGACCATATGGGATTGTGGCCCAATGTTTATTGTCACAGTGGCTGATCATATGGGATTGTGGTCCAATGTTTAATGTCACAGTGACTGATCATATGGGATTGTGGTCCAATGTTTAATGTCACAGTGGCTGATCATATGGGATTGTGGTCCAATGTTTAATGTCACAGTGGACCATATGGGATTGTGGTCCAATGTTTAATGTCACAGTGGACCATATGGGATTGTGGTCCAATGTTTAATGTCACAGTGGCCATATGGGATGGTGGCCCAATGTTTAATGTCACAGTGGCCATATGGGATGGTGGCCCAATGTTTAATGTCACAGTGGACCATATGGGATTGAGGCCCAATGTTTAATGTCACAGTGGCTGATCATATGGAATTGTGGCTCAATGTTTAATGTCACAGTGGATCCTAATGGGATTGTGGCCCAATGTTTAATGTCACAGTGGATCATAATGGGATTGTGGCCCAATGTTTAATGTCACAGTGGCTGATCATATGGGATTGTGGTCCAATGTTTAATGTCACAGTGGCTGATCATATGAAATTGTGGCTCAATGTTTAATGTCACAGTGGACTATATGGGATTGTGGTCCAATGTTTAATGTCAAAGTGGCTGATCATTTGGGATTGTGGCCCAATGTTTAATGTCACAGTGGCTGATCATATGGGATTGTGGCCCAATGTTTAATGTCACAGTGGCTGACCATATGGAATTGTGGTCCAATTTTAATGTCACAGTGGCTGATCATATGGGATTGTGGTTTAATGTCCCAATGGCTGATCATATGGGATTGTAGCCCAATGTTTAATGTCACAGTGGCTGATCATATGGAATTGTGGTCCAATGTTTAATGTCAAAGTGGCTGACCATATGGAATTGTGGTCCAATGTTTAATGTCAAAGTGGCTGATCATTTGGGATTGTGGCCCAATGTTTAATGTCACAGTGGCTGATCATTTGGGAGTGTGGCCCAATGTTTAATGTCACAGTGGTAAGTGATAATGGGATTGTAGCCCAATGTTTAATGTCACAATGGCTGATCATATGGGATTGTGGTCCAATGATTAATGTCACAGTGGACCATATGGGATTGTGGCCCAATGTTTAATGTCACAGTGGCTGATCATATGGGATTGTGGTCCAATGTTTAATGTCACAGTGGCTGATCATATGGGATTGTGGCCCAATGTTTAATGTCACAGTGGCTGATCATTTGGGAGTGTGGCCCAATGTTTAATGTCACAGTGGTAAGTGATAATGGGATTGTAGCCCAATGTTTAATGTCACAATGGCTGATCATATGGGATTGTGGTCCAATGTTTAATGTCACAGTGGACCATATGGGATTGTGGTCCAATGTTTAAAGTCACAGTGGCTGATCATATGGGAGTGTGGCCCAATGTTTAATGTCACAGTGGACCATATAGGATTGTGGTCCAATGTTTAATGTCACAGTGGACCATATGGGATTGTGGCCCAATGTTTAAAGTCACAGTGGATCATATGGGATTGTGGCCCAATGTTTAATGTCACAGTGGACCATATGGGATTGTGGTCCAATGTTTAAAGTCACAGTGGCTGATCATATGGGAGTGTGGCCCAATGTTTAATGTCACAGTGGACCATATAGGATTGTGGTCCAATGTTTAATGTCACAGTGGACCATATGGGATTGTGGCCCAATGTTTAAAGTCACAGTGGATCATATGGGATTGTGGCCCAATGTTTAATGTCACAGTGGACCATATGGGATTGTGGTCCAATGTTTAAAGTCACAGTGGCTGATCATATGGGAGTGTGGCCCAATGTTTAATGTCACAGTGGACCATATGGGATTGTGGTCCAATGTTTAATGTCACAGTGGACCATATGGGATTGTGGCCCAATGTTTAATGTCACAGTGGATCATATGGGAGTGTGGTCCAATATTTAATGTCACAGTGGACCATATGGGATTGTGGTTTAATGTCACAGTGGCTGATCATAATGGGATTGTGGCCAATGTTTAATGTCACAGTGGCTGATCATATGGGAGTGTGGTCCAATGTTTAATGTCACAGTGGACCATGTGGGATTGTGGTCCAATGTTTAATGTCACAGTGGACCATATGGGATTGTGGCCCAATGTTTAATTTCACAGTGGCTGATCATATGGGATTGTGGTCCAATGTTTAATGTCACAGTGTCTGATCATATGGGATTGTGGCCCAATGTTTAATGTCACAGTGGCTGATCATATGGAATTGTGGCCCAATGTTTAATGTCACAGTGGACCATATGGGATTGTGGCCCAATGTTTAATTTCACAGTGGCTGATCATATGGGATTGTGGTCCAATGTTTAAAGTCACAGTGGACTATATGGGGTTGTGGTCCAATGTTTAATGTCACAGTGGACCATATGGGATTGTGGTCCAATGTTTAATTTCACAGTGGCTGATCATATGGGATTGTGGTCCAATGTTTAAAGTCACAGTGGACCATATGGGGTTGTGGTCCAATGTTTAATGTCACAGTGGACCATATGGGGTTGTGGTCCAATGTTTAATGTCACAGTGGATCATATGGGATTGTGGTCCAATGTTTAATTTCACAGTGGCTGACCATATGGGATTGTGGTCCAATGTTAAAAGTCACAGTGGCTGATCATATGGGATTGTGGCCCAATGTTTAATGTCACAGTGGCTGATCATATGGGATTGTGGCCCAATGTTTAATGTCACAGTGGCTGATCATATGGGATTGTGGTCCAATGTTTAATGTCACAGTGGACCATATGGGATTGTGGCCCAATGTTTAATGTCACAGTGGATCATAATGGGATTGTGGTCCAATGTTTAATGTCACAGTGGCAGATCATATGGGATTGTGGCCCAATGTTTATTTCACAGTGGACCATATGGGATTGTGGTCCAATGTTTAATGTCACAGTGGATCATATGGGATTGTGGCCCAATGTTTAATGTCACAGTGGCTGATCATATGGGATTGTGGCCCAATGTTTAATGTCACAGTGGATCATAATGGGATTGTGGCCCAATGTTTAATGTCACAGTGGATCATAATGGGATTGTGGCCCAATGTTTAATGTCACCAATGTTTAATGTCACAGTGGATCATAATGGGATTGTGGCCCAATGCTTAATGTCACAGTGGCTGATCATATGGGATTGTGGTCCAATGTTTAATGCCACAGTGGATCATAATGGGATTGTGGCCCAATGTTTAATGTCACAGTGGATCATAATGGGATTGTGGCCCAATGTTTAATGTCACAGTGGATCATAATGGGATTGTGGCCCAATGTTTAATGTCACAGTGGATCATAATGGGATTGTGGCCCAATGTTTAATGTCACAGTGGCTGATCATATGGGATTGTGGTCCAATGTTTAATGTCACAGTGGATCATAATGGGATTGTGGCCCAATAGTGAGACCGCATTTTTCAGGTATAAATATTTGGATAAAGGCAGCTACATCTACACAATACTCCCAACAATCGGATGCGAGTATGACAGGGAGTAATCCTATAAATAAGACCTCTA
The DNA here is from genome assembly GCA_014843695.1 of Archivesica marissinica. Taxonomy (NCBI): domain Eukaryota; kingdom Metazoa; phylum Mollusca; class Bivalvia; order Venerida; family Vesicomyidae; genus Archivesica; species Archivesica marissinica. Next base: position 89,306,770 of record CM026397.1, on the reverse strand, counting down.
CATAAAACTTTAAAAAGACCTCTACATTTTTTGTTATTTCGAGGTCTTATCGTTAAAGCTCATTTTCGCATAGCTCTTTCCGCCCTGATTCGATGGCGGGATTTCTGCCCAATATTTTGAAGCTTTTCGGACATGAATGGTTATAAATGTGTGCATTGGTGTTAAGAATAATCCTAAATATAGATATTAAGAACGTTTAAAATATATTGTCTGACCATTATGCAGAACGAGGTAAAATAACGCCACATATCATTCTTTCCATTGGATCAGTGTTGACCCAGACAGGTAAACATGCATTGATAAACAAGAAATCATAAACTGTCAACGTAAGTGGTGAGTAAATTACTGATGCAAGATGCTTACCTGAATATCAAGATCTATGTAAAATTATCCCACCTCTGAAACTTTGTAAAATGGCGGTCTGCTATCTGGTAGTTATGAATGAAAAGGTTTTGATCACGTGTTTAGGTTACTACGTAATTCCCGTATTACCAAATATGGGCATAATTTTAAGGTCCGAGACGCGCTTTTTCTACTGAATGATTATTTTTCAAAACAGTTTTCCCACCAAATTTAGTATTTTTTATTAAAAACAAGTTGATGTTCATATCTATGGAACTTTCTCCTGTGATATACATCTATTGACATGTGGTGATATAGCCAGATTCCAGCATTTTATTATTCATAAAAAGTAGGCCCATTGTGGGCCTAAACCTAGAAACCTTCAGGTCAAATCTGAACCCCTTAAGACCATGGCTTACCAGACACTAGTGAGACCCCAGCTTGAAAATGGCTCCGAGATCTGGTCGCCCCATACCCAAACATTGATAGACCAAATTGAAGGTGTCCAGCGAAGAGCAGCCTGTTGGATAAAGGCTGACTTCTATCGTACCTCTAGTGTTACAGACATGCTACATTCCCTAAATCTACGCAGACTAGATCAACGGCGTATTGACAATAGATTATCCCTTATGTATAAAATTCATAATGATCTTGTTGCTATTCCCATCGAAAATTACCTAGTTCCTCTCTCCCGTCATGCTCGCCATTGCCATTCCTTAAGCTATAGGTTAATTACAGCAACTACAGACTACTACAAGTTTTCCTTCTTTCCAAGAACAATCTATCATTGGAACCACCTCCCTCCTGACATTGTCCATCTCCCTACCATAGAGCAATTCAATACGGCAGTTTGCCATATTGAACATGCCAGTCCTTAGTTGTTCTGCATATAGTAGCTGCTTTTAAACTTTTACCACAACTTATTTTCATACCTTCTTAAATTATACTTTTCAACGACTCATACTTTTAACCTCTTTGCGGTTTTTGACGCGCAACATGTCTACGTCCCCGCGAGGGGTTCGACATTAAAGGAAGATAGATAGATAGATAGATAGATAGATAAAGCTATTTGTTGTTTACTGGTGGGAGATTAAAAAGATATTCATGTTTTATGTTATAATGATAAATTTACTGCCAGACTTACATATTAAACAGATTAAGGTCTCTATCAAATACTCACATAATTTTATTATGACTACCGGTACCTTTGTATAAACACCCAAATCAGGGCCTCGGCCTTTTGCCGCGGTATACTCGGAACTACTGACACGATGGCGCCAAAAACATGATAAACACAAGTGATTCCCAATAGTATTTCTTCTTTGTGTATTTGTAATGTTGAAGTGGAGAAGTCATAGGATGAAGCAAAATAAGTTTTAAATTCAGGTACATAATAGTATCCCGTTATGTACTACATCGTCGAAAACCAGTAACACCGGGATATATATCGTCAACATCCCTGATATCGGCCGGCGCCTATTTTCAACCTTTGTTTATTCACGTGATTTTATTTACATCTGGAACGCAAATGACATCATTTCTATTTAAAACAGCTGCTTTGACAATTATGGCGTTCACATATTACTTATCAAAGAGCAAACTGCGCATAAAGCAGATACATTTTCACATTTTATTTGAAAGTATCCCGGCGTGACGAGTTTTCGCCCAGAACAGATTTTCGCCTAACTGTGGGAATAGCAAGACGCGAGAGATCACGCAATATTTCACGCTCCAGTTACCAGAATTATAAATAAACATACCTTGTGCACTTCCAATCTATTTCTAATTGATCATAATATATCAGACAAGGTAAATTAGCGGTGAAAACTTTAAACCTACCCCAGTTTTCACTAATGTCACTATATCCGTTTTATGTCACCATATAAATATCATTTTTTAAAGAAATTGGCAATTTTTTTCTCCAAAATGACATATGCATCATCTGCCACGCCAATATATTTACGAATAAAAATGTCATTATAGTCTCACTGCTCCGTGTTTATGAGTTCCGTCTGTTATTACACACAAGGGGTCCTTATGCATAATATCGATTTTCACCGTTTTTCGCCTTCATGTCCATGTGTTGTCACAGAGGTTCTCCAACTGATATACATGGTTGTGTAAACCTAGTTATTCTCTGTTAGGCACCGTGTGATGTGTTCGATGGATGGGTCCAGTTACGGTTCTGCACCCAGTCAGAGTAATTAGGATGGGTGACGACTTCTTATGCCCCGTGTGTTTGTCTAAGTTAAACTAAATTAGTGTTTTAGATACAGTATAGACAAAATGCTCTCCAACAAATGAATTTTGAGTGAAAATGATAAATTAAGCCTATTATTAAAGTAAGTGTTCCTTATTTATATTGTTAAAAAAAACTGTTGCTTACATACTAATACGCGCGCTGTAGGCAATTTCCACAGTTAGGCGAAAACATGTGACGTCATTCCGGATTACTGAGAATGAGGTATCGCTATTTTGTCAACTTTTCTCACAAAGTAAACAATCGGTTTTCTTAGAGATTTTTGTGAATGAATTGTAAAATATTGTTTATTTGGTGACATAAAATTGTTTGCAGTGTATGACAATTCTAAACCTATAGACCCCTTGCACGCAAGGGTGATTTTTACCCTATCACCGGTATGTCCGCCCGCCATATTGGAGGTATAGCAAAACAACAATATTTATAAATCCACTGTATTTTAACAAGAAATAGGCTTGTTTGAAAGAGATAATGTCGGAGAAACAGTTAAAACCATCAAAACAAAGTAAAGTATTATATAGAGAAAGCTTAGAACCTATTGAAAGGACCAGATATGACAGTAAACTTGAGATTATCGGTGGTATTTCTAGTGATCCATACAAACTGAAAACGTTTTCAGAAGATGTGAAATTGTTACCAGCGGTAGCATATCCAGATATTGTGAATTATCTGGTGTTTACACCCAGTCCTTACACAACAGAAGATTTGAAATGTTACAAAGGCTTGGACGCATATAATCAGTTTATCAGTGGATGGGTCTCTGCTATGAAAAGTGTGATCATCAACAACAAACATGTTGTGAAAGCCAAGGTGAGAAAATACTTGTATAATTTAATGTATGTTTGTAACTTTCTCAACAAGTGGCGTCCAGTATCGGATTTGGAATCGAACGGTCCGGTCTCGGGTTCGATACTCGGTCAGGCCACGTTATGTAGTGTCATTGAGCAAGGCACCTCACACACATTGCTTAGTAAGTTAGTACTGGTTAATAGCTTAGGTCAGCTAAGCTTGCTGAGGAAAACATTTCTAAGTCCCCGCTTTGACATTAAAGGAACATACATACAACATGACACCGTTAACCACCGACCCTGCCAAAGCTGTGGGTTTGATAATTTATGATAACGTTTATACCAAGGGGGGTACGAGAGGTTCGACATTAAAGGAAGATAGATAGATAGAATACAGGTTCGGAAGCTGGTGCTAGGTATATAAATTTCGACTTGCAGAATGCCATAAACACATACACCCAAGGGAGTATGAAACTAATATAGCCATAGAAAAATGATCTGGAGGCGGATTAAGATTCTGCATTGTGGATCTCTGAAATCAGGGTTCACATCCCGCCATTCCCGGTGAAGGCCACTCCTTTTTTGTCTGGCAAATGTGTATAGTGATTTTTTTTTTGGTTTCTCATAATATAAATGGATTTATTTACAAGATAGCAACCAATATATTTCCCCCCCTCCCCCCCCTACAATTCACATTGACAATACGAAGCAGTAATTATTATGCCATACTGTCTTTTAACATTTCAGGTGCTGCACTCTCAAAGGCTACGTGAGAAATCGTTAAATCCATGGGCTGTAATGGAAACAAATGGCAGAATATTGGCCTCGCACTGTGACTGCATGGCAGGTGTTGGTGAAGTTTGCTCCCATGTAGCTGCAGTTTTATTCGCGATTGAAGGTACTATTCACATTCGTGATTCTAGAACTGTGACACAGGAACCAGCCTACTGGCTGCTGCCAACATCGTTGAAAAAGGTGACATATTCAGAAACCAGATACATAAACTTCAGTTCAGCAAAGTCATTGAAGAAAACTTTTGATAAACTATGTGACAACCCTGTGCTTACTCCTACATCAGCAAAAAAAGAGAAAAAGCCTGTACCAGTTCCTACAGAAAGTGAAATGGGTAATCTGTTTGCCAGACTCCATGCAACAGGGAGAAAACCAGCAATCCTTTCTGTTGTACCGGAGTATGCCAAGAATTACATACCAAAGCTAGAGGCAATAAAATATGCTAACGTGTTGACTGAACTTAGAGATAAACGTTCAATTTCTTTGAATTACATGGACATTATTGCCAAATGCAACGACATGTCTGTTGCAGTAACTGAAGAGGAGGCTTCGAATGTTGAAATGTCAACTAGGCAGCAATCGGGCAGCAAACTTTGGTTCAACTTTAGAGCAGGGCGAATAACTGCATCAAAAATGAAAGCTGTCTGTTCCACAGATAGTTCAAATCCTTCCCAAAGTTTGATTATGTCAATCTGCTATCCACAAGAACATATATTTACTTGTGTTGCAACAACATGGGGAATGAAAAATGAAAAAGTAGCCCGTAATAAATTTGTGCAAGCATTTACTGCAGAAGGGCATGAAAATGTATCTGTTGAAAGTTGTGGCTTTTTCATAAGCACAGAACATCTGTGGATAGGCGCCACACCAGACGGCATCATATCATGTGATTGTTGTGGACGGAGCATAATTGAAGTGAAATGTCCCTACACAAAGAGGAATATTATTTTAGAGGAAGGTGGAAGCTTTTATCTGAAGCGGGGTGAAGATGGAGAATTACATCTGGATGAAAAGCACCCCTATTTCTATCAGATTCAAACACAGTTAGGTGTCACAAAATGTGAATCGTGTTATTTTATTGTATGGACTGAGTAGACATGCATATTGAGGAGATCAGTTTTCAGCAGGACCTGTGGGAAGAAATGGTGGATAATTCAGCTATTATATTTAGAACGGCAATATTACCAGAACTGGTTGGAAAGTTCTACTCTAGACTGCCTGGCACTGCCCCTCTGACAGTACATGCAGCATGTAACTTGACCAAGTCATGTGAGAATAACGTGGATACATCAAATGAAATAACCTGGTGCTACTGTGATCAGGTTGAATCTGGGAAGATGGTGTTCTGTGACAATGAAAACTGTGATATTAAATGGTTTCATTTTATATGCCTAAAAATGACCAGTAAACCAAAGAGCCGATTATGGTACTGTCCGGAGTGTAGAAAACTGCCCCAGTTTTCAAAGAAACGTGTAAAGGTGTGTTAATGCTTCACAAACAAATCCTGCGGTCTATTCAATATTGTCAGAAGTTAAAATCAACAGACTGGAACCCAGGCTAGCATGTTATATCAAGATTATAATCTTTTCAATTGTTCTAATATTGTTATTCTGGTAGAGAAATGAATAAACATGTTGGTTCTGTAATAAAATTTATAAATTGAAATAATACCACACCAAATAAATTGTTTATAAAATCTTTATTACATGTAGCTATTGTAATCATTAGTTTCTGGCTCCTGACAATTCTATGTATTTTGCTCTGTAACAGAGATGGAAAATATAAACAGAGCAAAAAAACATAGAATTTATTATTACGGTAGTACCATGGATATGCTTCTTATATATATATTTATACGTATATGTATGAAATGTATCCTGGTCCATATTAAATGAATTTTCGCTGATAAAAATTGCTGTCAATCAAAGTCTACTACTGATTCGCACATATTAACAAGTCCACAGCAAACATGGGCACTTTTATCCACTAAAGGAATGTCATCGTTTTTCTTTGTTAATAGAAAATCGATAGGCAGTGTACCACTGAGAATAGTGTATTTTTGCCTTACTAAACCAATGACTCTCTCTACATGAATCCTAACATTCGCAATTTTCCTCGTAGCCTCCACATCTAGAGGCGAAAGTTGACTCTTCCCATTCGTGAAAGCAGGGATTTTCACCTCAGCACACAAGCTACCAACTGTAGCTTGAATATCGAATCCTCTGTCTGCTAAAATGATGTCGCCCGGAAGAATATTACTCAAAAAACCACAATTCTCTGTTATGTGCTTATCACTCGTTCGTCCACCCCATGATTTGGATATGAATGAAATTACTCCTTGTGGCGTAATTCCGAGCAAAAATTTCACAGTATTATGGTGCTTGTAAGAAGACCAGGTTTCCGCACGTGCTTTTAAGTTTGAAGGTCGTTCGATAAATACTTCAAAACAGTCTATTATGACAGCACATTTTGTTCCAAAGTGTTTTCTAAATTGCATGGGCATTGTCAGTCTTAATGTTTCTCTATCTGGCCAGTAAACCAGCGGTTTCATGCGCACGTACATAATATCCACTACTTCGGAAAATGTCCTTGACACATTTGATGGAGAGACTTTGAATTGGTAGGACAGGAACTGATTGCTAAGGTTCAGTCGTAACTTAACTAATACCAACATAAGAGTCTCAAACTTTGTCAGCGACAATTTAACAGGTATATAAGGCTCCAAATACTGAAACAGTGTAAAGAGCACAGAAAAACATGTTAATCCTGTGAAGTACTTCACTTTTTCATCATTTCCTGTCATTGACTCAATACTATAGGGTTGTTCGCCAGAAAGTTTGTCATTCAGTTCCTTATTTTGAGTTTTCAAATGGAGAATTTCATTATCCATAGCTGTGATCCCAGAACAGGTAATATCTGTCTGACAAGATATGCCTGGATCTGTTTCGACTTCTACATCTGGAAATGTTCCTGCACCTTCCGAGAAATCAAGAAGTGTCCTAGCAGCATCGCCCTTCCTGGTGCGATCCAGACGTCTCTGGAATCGGTCTTGCGCCAGATCAGTTGAAACAAACTGTTTTGGACCCATGTCCACTGTTGGAGCCCAGTCGGGGTTGTCTGTCATACAGATCTGCCTTCTTCTCTGAAGTAAAGAGAATAAACATTTATTTAGTCAAACTGCCTGAATTTAAAAGCATAGTCATATGTTGGACTTGGAGCCTGCTATTATTCGGACAAATAAAGGTTGTGATGCAGTGCAATTGTTTCATAAATTATGACAAGTGGCCAGCTCCCATGTAGTCATGTGTTTTATCCATGCATCGGTTGTACATGTCTACATCCCCGCGAGGGGCTTGACATTACAGGAAGATAGATTAATACGAACATTGTAAGTTAACCTAATATAATTTAACTGCAATCGAACCTAATATAATTTAACTGCAATCGTACATATAGCACATTAAAATTAGTATTATTAAATGTCATGTTACAGTGTGGCGTCCGTGGGCCAGTGGTATAGCGTCGGATTTGGAATAAAATGGTCCGGGGTTCGATACTCGGCAAGGCACCTCACACACATTGCTTAGTACTGGTTAATCGCTTAGGTCAGCTACGCCTATCCAGGAAAAATGTCTAGGTCCCCGAGAGGGGTTTGACATTAATGGAACATACATAGTGTACAATTGACTTGTCTACAGTTACGAGTAAATGGCTACTCGCTATGTTAGTATGTACAGTTATCAAAGTACAAATTAAAGTAAATAATGATAACGAAATAAAATACAAAAAAAGTAGAAAGTATATCAAATATCATTATATACTTACTGGACACGAAGTGATCTGAGCACACACGAATATTTTTCAGGTTTTTTTCCGGTAAAATCCTGATTTAAATTTCCCAACCACAGACGCCTTCTTTCAATTGTCATTTCTTTCGTCTTTTCACTTTCACGAGTCACTACCTCAGGCAATCGGTAGTATTGTTTATCATTCTCCCTGTCTGACCTATTGTGACAACCCAACACTCGACAATAATTGACCATTTCAATGAAAATTAAATGTTATCGTGAAAATGTTTACTATTTATCTGTTGCTTTATATGTGCCTCTCCTCGTGTGGATTATCCCGGATATTATCTTATGCCTCCAACATGACGGACGGCTTATCTATTACGTCACGTGCAAGGGGTCTATAGGAGTCCGTTATGTACTACGTCGTCGAAAACCAGTAACACCGGGATATGCAAATGTTTGATGTTTTCATTAATCCCATGTATGTGTAACCTAAAAAGCCCTTAATATAAGAAATATGTGTTTGTTTTTGTAAAATGATCGTTTCCGCATTTAATGCAATTGTCAAAACTGAGATTGCATAACAAGTCAAATGTTCAAAATAAAATACACTTTCACTCGCTTGTGATTTAAACATGGGGGGTTTCGTTCCCGGACTACTGAAAATACCTGCATGGAATCAGCACTTATTATTTCTCCATTGAAGAACTTAGCTATTTCGAGAGATAGCTTTGTTTTGCCTGTGCCTGTTGCGCCAAGAATCACAACAACTGGGTTTCTCATGGATGCGGCCATATTTGATTTTACTCGCCTAACTGTATTTTGAATGTTTACTAAACGACTTCCTGAAATAGTTTGCGGTAGCCTACTCTTTAAGGTCTAAGACCAATAATTATATTCCTTTTTTTATTTAAACCCATTCAACAAAAAGTAGCTGACATGGACTGGTACATGATATTTTGAGACCAATAAATTAAAAATAATATTACATTTGTACCAGTTTATTTATCAAAATGGGTAATTTTGTCAAAAAAGAGAAATATTACAGACACAAAGTGCAGATCCGAATGAGACGGCTCACAACAAGCTGACTCATCTGGATCTACACGTTTTGTAAGCCTATTTAGAGGTATGTGGTGTTGAAAGGGTTAAGTTCATAGTATTTCCATCAGGGATTTACACTAATCATGTTGTGCTAGTACTGTTGAGATATGTAGGCTTAGTACTGATCACGTGCTAACTTGTACGGTTGAGATATGTAGGCTTAGTACTGATCCCGTTGTGCACGTACTGTTGAGATATGTCGTCTTAGTACGTATCACGTTGTGCAAGTACTGTTCAGATATGTAGGCTTAGTACTGATCCCGTTGTGCACGTACTGTTGAGATATGTCGTCTTCGTACGTATCACGTTGTGCAAGTACTGTTCAGATATGTAGGCTTAGTACTGATCACGTTGTACAGGTACTGTTCAGATATGTAGGCTTAGCACAGAGCACTTGGTGCAGGTACTGTTGAGATATGTAGGTTTAGTACTGATCACGTTGTGCAAGTACTGTTCAGATATGTAGGCTTAGTACTGATCACGTTGTGCAGGTACTGTTCAGATATGTAGGCTTAGCACAGAGCACGTAGTGCAAGTACTGATGAGATATGTAGGCTTAGTACGTATCACGTTGTGAAAGTACTGTTCAGATATGTAGGCTTAGTACTGATCACGTTGTGCAGGTACTGTTCAGATATGTAGGCTTAGCACAGAGCACGTAGTGCAAGTACTGTTGAGATATGTAGGCTTAGTACTGATCACGCTGTGCACGTACTGTTGAGATATGTAGGCTTAGTACTGATCACGTTGTACAGATACTGTTCAGGTGTGTAGGCTTAGCACAGAGCACGTAGTGCAAGTACTGTTGAGATATGTAGGCTTAGTACTGATCACGTTGTGCACGTACTGTTGAGATATGTAGGCTTAGTACTGATCACGGTGTGCAAGTTCTGTTCATATATGTAGGCTTAGTACTGATCACGTTGTGCAAGTACTGTTGAGATAGGTCGGCTTAGTACGTATCACGTTGTGCAAGTACAGTTCAGATATGTAGGCTTAGTACTGCTCACGTTGTACAGGTACTGTTCAGATATGTAGGCTTAGCACAGAGCACGTAGTGCAGGTACTGTTGATATGTGTAGGTTTAGTACTGATCACGGTGTGCAAGTTCTGTTCATATATGTAGGCTTAGTGCTGATCACGTTGTGCAAATACTGTTGAGATATGTCGGCTTAGTACGTATCACGTTGTGCAAGTACTGTTTAGATATATAGGCTTAGTACTGATCACGATTGCAAGTACTATTGAGATATGTAGGCTTAGCAAAGAGCACGTAGTGCAAGTACTGATGAGATATGTAGGCTTAGTACGTATCACGTTGTGAAAGTACTGTTCATATATGTAGGCTTAGTACTGATCACGTTGTGCAAGTACTGTTGAGATATGTCGGCTTAGTACGTATCACGTTGTGCAAGTACTGTTTAGATATGTAGGCTTAGTACTGATCACGATTGCAAGTACTATTGAGATATGTAGGCTTAGTACTGATCACGTTGTGCAAGTACTGTTCAGATATGTAGGCTTAGTACTGATCACGTTTGCAAGTACTATTGAGATATGTAGGCTTAGTACTGATCACGTTTGCAAGTACTATTGAGATATGTAGGCTTAGTACTGATCACGTTGTGCAGGTACTGTTCAGATATGTAGGCTTAGCACAGAGCACGTGGTGCAGGTACTGTTGAGATATGTAGGCTTAGTACGTATCACGTTGTGCAAGTACTGTTCAGATATGTAGGCTTAGTACTGATCACGTTGTGCAGGTACTGTTCATATATGTAGGCTTAGCACAGAGCACGTAGTGCAAGTACTGATGAGATATGTAGGCTTAGTACGTATCACGTTGTGAAAGTACTGTTCAGATATGTAGGCTTAGTACTGATCACGTTGTGCAGGTACTGTTCAGATATGTAGGCTTAGCACAGAGCACGTAGTGCAAGTACTGTTGAGATATGTAGGCTTAGTACTGATCACGCTGTGCACGTACTGTTGAGATATGTAGGCTTAGTACTGATCACGGTGTGCAAGTACTGTTCATATATGTAGGCTTAATACTGATCACGTTGTGCAAGTACTGTTGAGATATGTCGGCTTAGTACGTATCACGTTGTGCAAGTACTGTTCAAATATGTAGGCTTAGTACTGACCACGTTGTGCACGTACTGTTGAGATATGGAGGCTTAGTACTGATCAGGGTGTGCAAGTACTGTTGATATATGTATGCTTAGTACTGATCACGTTGTGCACGTACTGTTGAGATATGTAGGCTTAGTACTGATCACGGTGTGCAAGTTCTGTTCATATATGTAGGCTTAGTACTGATCACGTTGTGCAAGTACTGTTGAGATATGTCGGCTTAGTACGTATCACGTTGTGCAAGTACTGTTCAGATATGTAGGCTTAGTACTGCTCACGTTGTACAGGTACTGTTCAGATATGTAGGCTTAGCACAGAGCACGTAGTGCAGGTACTGTTGATATGTGTAGGTTTAGTACTGATCACGGTGTGCAAGTTCTGTTCATATATGTAGGCTTAGTACTGATCACGTTGTGCAAGTACTGTTGAGATATGTCGGCTTAGTACGTATCACGTTGTGCAAGTACTGTTGAGATATGTCGGCTTAGTACTGATCACGTTGTGCAAGTACTGTTGAGATATGTCGGCTTAGTACGTATCACGTTGTGCAAGTACTGTTGAGATATGTAGGCTTAGTACTGATCACGTTGTGCAAGTACTGTTCAGATATGTAGGCTTAGTACTGATCACGTTTGCAAGTACTATTGAGATATGTAGGCTTAGTACTGATCACGTTTGCAAGTACTATTGAGATATGTAGACTTAGTACTGATCACGTGTGCAAGTACTGTTCAGATATGTAAGCTTAGTACTGATCACGTTGTGCAGGTACTGTTCAGATATGTAGGTTTAGCACATAGTACGTTGTGCAAGTACTGTTGAGATATGTAGGCTTAGTACTGACCACGTTGTGCACGTACTGTTGAGATATGGAGGCTTAGTACTGATCACGGTGTGCAAGTACTGTTGATATATGTATGCTTAGTACTGATCACGTTGTGCACGTACTGTTGAGATATGTAGGCTTAGTACGTATCACGTTGTGCAAGTACTGTTCAGATATGTAGGCTTAGTACTGATCACGTTGTGCAGGTACTGTTCAGATATGTAGGCTTAGTACTGATCACGTTGTACAGATACTGTTCAGGTATGTAGGCTTAGCACAGAGCACGTAGTGCAAGTACTGTTGAGATATGTAGGCTTAGTACTGATCACGTTGTGCACGTACTGTTGAGATATGTAGGCTTAGTACTGATCACGGTGTGCAAGTTCTGTTCATATTTTTAGGCTTAGTACTGATCACGTTGTGCAAGTACTGTTGAGATATGTCGGCTTAGTACGTATCACGTTGTGCAAGTACTGTTCAGATAAGTAGGCTTAGTACTGCTCACGTTGTACAGGTACTGTTGATATATGTATGCTTAGTACTGATCACGTTGTGCACGTACTGCTGAGATATGTAGGCTTATTAATGATCACGTTGTGCAAGTACTGTTGAGATATATAGGCTTAGTACCGAACACGTTGTGCAAGTACTGTTCAGATATGTAGGCTTAGTACTGATCAGGTTGTACAGGTACTGTTCAGATATGTAGGCTTAGCACAGAGCACATAGTGCAGGTACTGTTGATTTGTGTAGGCTTAGTACTGATCACGTTGTGCACGTACTGTTGAGATATGTAGGCTTAGTACTGATCACGGTGTGCAAGTTCTGTTCATATATGTAGGCTTAGTACTGATCACGTTGTTCAAGTACTATTGAGATATGTAGGCTTAGTACGTATCACGTTGTGCAAGTACTGTTTAGATATGTAGGCTTAGTACTGATCACGTTTGCAAGTACTATTGAGATATGTAGGCTTAGTACCGATCACGTTGTGCAAGTACTGTTCAGATATGTAGACTTAGTACTGATCACGTTTGCAAGTACTATTGATATATGTAGGCTTAGTACTGATCACGTTGTGCAAGTACTGTTCAGATATGTAGGCTTAGTACCGATCACGTTGTGCAAGTACTGTTCAGATATGTAGGCTTAGTACTGATCACGTTTGCAAGTACTATTGATATATGTAGGCTTAGTACTGATCACGTTGTGCAAGTACTGTTGAGATATGGCGGCTTAGTACGTATCACGTTGTGCAAGTACTGTTTCGATATGTAGGCTTAGTACTGATCACGATTGCAAGTACTATTGAGATATGTAGGCTTAGTACTGATCATGTTGTGCAAGTACTGTTGAGATATGTCGGCTTAGTACGTATCACGTTGTGCAAGTACTGTTTAGATATGTAGGCTTAGTACTGATCACGATTGCAAGTACTATTGAGATATGTAGGCTTAGTACTGATCACGTTGTGCAAGTACTGTTCAGATATGTAGGCTTAGTACTGATCACGTTTGCAAGTACTATTGAGATATGTAGGCTTAGTACTGATCACGTTTGCAAGTACTATTGAGATATGTAGACTTATTACTGATCACGTTGTACAGGTACTGTTCAGATATGTAGGCTTAGCACAGAGCACGTGGTGCAGGTACTGTTGAGATATGTAGGCTTAGTACGTATCACGTTGTGCAAGTACTGTTCAGATATGTAGGCTTAGTACTGATCACGTTGTGCAGGTACTGTTCATATATGTAGGCTTAGCACAGAGCACGTAGTGCAAGTACTGATGAGATATGTAGGCTTAGTACGTATCACGTTGTGAAAGTACTGTTCAGATATGTAGGCTTAGTACTGATCACGTTGTGCAGGTACTGTTCAGATATGTAGGCTTAGCACAGAGCACGTAGTGCAAGTACTGTTGAGATATGTAGGCTTAGTACTGATCACGCTGTGCACGTACTGTTGAGATATGTAGGCTTAGTACTGATCACGGTGTGCAAGTACTGTTCATATATGTAGGCTTAATACTGATCACGTTGTGCAAGTACTGTTGAGATATGTCGGCTTAGTACGTATCACGTTGTGCAAGTACTGTTCAAATATGTAGGCTTAGTACTGACCACGTTGTGCACGTACTGTTGAGATATGGAGGCTTAGTACTGATCAGGGTGTGCAAGTACTGTTGATATATGTATGCTTAGTACTGATCACGTTGTGCACGTACTGTTGAGATATGTAGGCTTAGTACTGATCACGGTGTGCAAGTTCTGTTCATATATGTAGGCTTAGTACTGATCACGTTGTGCAAGTACTGTTGAGATATGTCGGCTTAGTACGTATCACGTTGTGCAAGTACTGTTCAGATATGTAGGCTTAGTACTGCTCACGTTGTACAGGTACTGTTCAGATATGTAGGCTTAGCACAGAGCACGTAGTGCAGGTACTGTTGATATGTGTAGGTTTAGTACTGATCACGGTGTGCAAGTTCTGTTCATATATGTAGGCTTAGTACTGATCACGTTGTGCAAGTACTGTTGAGATATGTCGGCTTAGTACGTATCACGTTGTGCAAGTACTGTTGAGATATGTCGGCTTAGTACTGATCACGTTGTGCAAGTACTGTTGAGATATGTCGGCTTAGTACGTATCACGTTGTGCAAGTACTGTTGAGATATGTAGGCTTAGTACTGATCACGTTGTGCAAGTACTGTTCAGATATGTAGGCTTAGTACTGATCACGTTTGCAAGTACTATTGAGATATGTAGGCTTAGTACTGATCACGTTTGCAAGTACTATTGAGATATGTAGACTTAGTACTGATCACGTGTGCAAGTACTGTTCAGATATGTAGGCTTAGTACTGATCACGTTGTGCAGGTACTGTTCAGATATGTAGGTTTAGCACATAGTACGTTGTGCAAGTACTGTTGAGATATGTAGGCTTAGTACTGACCACGTTGTGCACGTACTGTTGAGATATGGAGGCTTAGTACTGATCACGGTGTGCAAGTACTGTTGATATATGTATGCTTAGTACTGATCACGTTGTGCACGTACTGTTGAGATATGTAGGCTTAGTACGTATCACGTTGTGCAAGTACTGTTCAGATATGTAGGCTTAGTACTGATCACGTTGTGCAGGTACTGTTCAGATATGTAGGCTTAGTACTGATCACGTTGTACAGATACTGTTCAGGTATGTAGGCTTAGCACAGAGCACGTAGTGCAAGTACTGTTGAGATATGTAGGCTTAGTACTGATCACGTTGTGCACGTACTGTTGAGATATGTAGGCTTAGTACTGATCACGGTGTGCAAGTTCTGTTCATATTTTTAGGCTTAGTACTGATCACGTTGTGCAAGTACTGTTGAGATATGTCGGCTTAGTACGTATCACGTTGTGCAAGTACTGTTCAGATAAGTAGGCTTAGTACTGCTCACGTTGTACAGGTACTGTTGATATATGTATGCTTAGTACTGATCACGTTGTGCACGTACTGCTGAGATATGTAGGCTTATTAATGATCACGTTGTGCAAGTACTGTTGAGATATATAGGCTTAGTACCGAACACGTTGTGCAAGTACTGTTCAGATATGTAGGCTTAGTACTGATCACGTTGTACAGGTACTGTTCAGATATGTAGGCTTAGCACAGAGCACATAGTGCAGGTACTGTTGATTTGTGTAGGCTTAGTACTGATCACGTTGTGCACGTACTGTTGAGATATGTAGGCTTAGTACTGATCACGGTGTGCAAGTTCTGTTCATATATGTAGGCTTAGTACTGATCACGTTGTTCAAGTACTATTGAGATATGTAGGCTTAGTACGTATCACGTTGTGCAAGTACTGTTTAGATATGTAGGCTTAGTACTGATCACGTTTGCAAGTACTATTGAGATATGTAGGCTTAGTACCGATCACGTTGTGCAAGTACTGTTCAGATATGTAGACTTAGTACTGATCACGTTTGCAAGTACTATTGATATATGTAGGCTTAGTACTGATCACGTTGTGCAAGTACTGTTCAGATATGTAGGCTTAGTACCGATCACGTTGTGCAAGTACTGTTCAGATATGTAGGCTTAGTACTGATCACGTTTGCAAGTACTATTGATATATGTAGGCTTAGTACTGATCACGTTGTGCAAGTACTGTTGAGATATGGCGGCTTAGTACGTATCACGTTGTGCAAGTACTGTTTCGATATGTAGGCTTAGTACTGATCACGATTGCAAGTACTATTGAGATATGTAGGCTTAGTACTGATCATGTTGTGCAAGTACTGTTCAGATATGTAGGCTTAGTACTGATCACGTTTGCAAGTACTATTGAGATATGTAGGCTTAGTACTGATCACGTTTGCAAGTACTATTGAGATATGTAGACTTAGTACTGATCACGTGTGCAAGTACTGTTCAGATATGTAGGCTTAGTACTGATCAGGTTGTGCAGGTACTGTTCAGATATGTAGGCTTAGCACATAGTACGTTGTGCAAGTACTGTTGAGATATGTAGGCTTAGTACTGACCACGTTGTGCACGTACTGTTGAGATATGGAGGCTTAGTACTGATCACGGTGTGCAAGTACTGTTGATATATGTATGCTTAGTACTGATCACGTTGTGCACGTACTGTTGAGATATGTAGGCTTAGTACGTATCACGTTGTGCAAGTACTGTTCAGATATGTAGGCTTAGTACTGATCACGTTGTGCAGGTACTGTTCAGATATGTAGGCTTAGTACTGATCACGTTGTGCAAGTACTGTTTAGATATGTAGGCTTAGTACTGATCACGATTGCAAGTACTATTGAGATATGTAGGCTTAGTACTGATCACGTTGTGCAAGTACTGTTCAGATATGTAGGCTTAGTACTGATCACGTTTGCAAGTACTATTGAGATATGTAGGCTTAGTACTGATCACGTTTGCAAGTACTATTGAGATATGTAGACTTATTACTGATCACGTTGTACAGGTACTGTTCAGATATGTAGGCTTAGCACAGAGCACGTGGTGCAGGTACTGTTGAGATATGTAGGCTTAGTACGTATCACGTTGTGCAAGTACTGTTCAGATATGTAGGCTTAGTACTGATCACGTTGTGCAGGTACTGTTCATATATGTAGGCTTAGCACAGAGCACGTAGTGCAAGTACTGATGAGATATGTAGGCTTAGTACGTATCACGTTGTGAAAGTACTGTTCAGATATGTAGGCTTAGTACTGATCACGTTGTGCAGGTACTGTTGAGATATGTAGGCTTAGTACTGATCACGCTGTGCACGTACTGTTGAGATATGTAGGCTTAGTACTGATCACGGTGTGCAAGTACTGTTCATATATGTAGGCTTAATACTGATCACGTTGTGCAAGTACTGTTGAGATATGTCGGCTTAGTACGTATCACGTTGTGCAAGTACTGTTCAAATATGTAGGCTTAGTACTGACCACGTTGTGCACGTACTGTTGAGATATGGAGGCTTAGTACTGATCAGGGTGTGCAAGTACTGTTGATATATGTATGCTTAGTACTGATCACGTTGTGCACGTACTGTTGAGATATGTAGGCTTAGTACTGATCACGGTGTGCAAGTTCGTTTCATATATGTAGGCTTAGTACTGATCACGTTGTGCAAGTACTGTTGAGATATGTCGGCTTAGTACGTATCACGTTGTGCAAGTACTGTTCAGATATGTAGGCTTAGTACTGATCACGTTGTGCAGGTACTGTTGAGATATGTAGGCTTAGTACTGATCACGCTGTGCACGTACTGTTGAGATATGTAGGCTTAGTACTGATCACGGTGTGCAAGTACTGTTCATATATGTAGGCTTAATACTGATCACGTTGTGCAAGTACTGTTGAGATATGTCGGCTTAGTACGTATCACGTTGTGCAAGTACTGTTCAAATATGTAGGCTTAGTACTGACAACGTTGTGCACGTACTGTTGAGATATGGAGGCTTAGTACTGATCAGGGTGTGCAAGTACTGTTGATATATGTATGCTTAGTACTGATCACGTTGTGCACGTACTGTTGAGATATGTAGGCTTAGTACTGATCACGGTGTGCAAGTTCTGTTCATATATGTAGGCTTAGTACTGATCACGTTGTGCAAGTACTGTTGAGATATGTCGGCTTAGTACGTATCACGTTGTGCAAGTACTGTTCAGATATGTAGGCTTAGTACTGCTCACGTTGTACAGGTACTGTTCAGATATGTAGGCTTAGCACAGAGCACGTAGTGCAGGTACTGTTGATATGTGTAGGTTTAGTACTGATCACGGTGTGCAAGTTCTGTTCATATATGTAGGCTTAGTACTGATCACGTTGTGCAAGTACTGTTGAGATATGTCGGCTTAGTACGTATCACGTTGTGCAAGTACTGTTGAGATATGTCGGCTTAGTACTGATCACGTTGTGCAAGTACTGTTGAGATATGTCGGCTTAGTACGTATCACGTTGTGCAAGTACTGTTGAGATATGTAGGCTTAGTACTGATCACGTTGTGCAAGTACTGTTCAGATATGTAGGCTTAGTACTGATCACGTTTGCAAGTACTATTGAGATATGTAGGCTTAGTACTGATCACGTTTGCAAGTACTATTGAGATATGTAGACTTAGTACTGATCACGTGTGCAAATACTGTTCAGATATGTAGGCTTAGTACTGATCACGTTGTGCAGGTACTGTTCAGATATGTAGGTTTAGCACATAGTACGTTGTGCAAGTACTGTTGAGATATGTAGGCTTAGTACTGACCACGTTGTGCACGTACTGTTGAGATATGGAGGCTTAGTACTGATCACGGTGTGCAAGTACTGTTGATATATGTATGCTTAGTACTGATCACGTTGTGCACGTACTGTTGAGATATGTAGGCTTAGTACGTATCACGTTGTGCAAGTACTGTTCAGATATGTAGGCTTAGTACTGATCACGTTGTGCAGGTACTGTTCAGATATGTAGGCTTAGTACTGATCACGTTGTACAGATACTGTTCAGGTATGTAGGCTTAGCACAGAGCACGTAGTGCAAGTACTGTTGAGATATGTAGGCTTAGTACTGATCACGTTGTGCACGTACTGTTGAGATATGTAGGCTTAGTACTGATCACGGTGTGCAAGTTCTGTTCATATTTTTAGGCTTAGTACTGATCACGTTGTGCAAGTACTGTTGAGATATGTCGGCTTAGTACGTATCACGTTGTGCAAGTACTGTTCAGATAAGTAGGCTTAGTACTGCTCACGTTGTACAGGTACTGTTGATATATGTATGCTTAGTACTGATCACGTTGTGCACGTACTGCTGAGATATGTAGGCTTATTAATGATCACGTTGTGCAAGTACTGTTGAGATATGTAGGCTTAGTACCGAACACGTTGTGCAAGTACTGTTCAGATATGTAGGCTTAGTACTGATCACGTTGTACAGGTACTGTTCAGATATGTAGGCTTAGCACAGAGCACATAGTGCAGGTACTGTTGATATGTGTAGGCTTAGTACTGATCACGTTGTGCACGTACTGTTGAGATATGTAGGCTTAGTACTGATCACGGTGTGCAAGTTCTGTTCATATATGTAGGCTTAGTACTGATCACGTTGTTCAAGTACTATTGAGATATGTAGGCTTAGTACGTATCACGTTGTGCAAGTACTGTTTAGATATGTAGGCTTAGTACTGATCACGTTTGCAAGTACTATTGAGATATGTAGGCTTAGTACCGATCATGTTGTGCAAGTACTGTTCAGATATGTAGACTTAGTGCTGATCACGTTTGCAAGTACTATTGATATATGTAGGCTTAGTACTGATCACGTTGTGCAAGTACTGTTCAGATATGTAGGCTTAGTACCGATCACGTTGTGCAAGTACTGTTCAGATATGTAGGCTTAGTACTGATCACGTTTGCAAGTACTATTGATATATGTAGGCTTAGTACTGATCACGTTTGCAAGTACTATTGAGATATGTAGACTTAGTACTGATCACGTTTGCAAGTACTGTTCAGATATATAGGCTTAGTACTGATCACGTTGTGCAGGTACTGTTGAGATATGTAGGCTTAGCACATAGTACGTTGTGCAAGTACTGTTGAGATATGTAGGCTTAGTACTGACCACGTTGTGCACGTACTGTTGAGATATGGAGGCTTAGTACTGATCACGGTGTGCAAGTACTGTTGATATATGTATGCTTAGTACTGATCACGTTGTGCAGGTACTGCTGAGATATGTAGGCTTATTAATGATCACGTTGTGCAAGTACTGTTGAGATATATAGGCTTAGTACCGATCACGTTGTGCGAGTAATGTTGAAATCTACAGGCTAAATGTGTAATGATCATGTTGTGCAAGCACTGTTGAAATATACAGGCTTAGTACTTATCATGTTGTGCAAGCACTGTTCAAATATACAGGCTTAGTACTTATCACGTTGTGTACGTACTGTTGAGATTTGAAGGCTTAGTACTGATCACATTGTGCAGGTACTGTTGAGATATGTAGGCTTAGTACTAATCACGTTGTGCTAGTACTGTTGAGCTATGTAGGCTTAGTACTGATCACGTATCACGTTGTGCAAGTATTGTTGATATATGTTGGCGTAGTACTGATCACGTTGTGCACATACTGTTGAGATATGCAGGCTTAGTACTGATCACGTTGTGCAAGTACTGTTGAGATATGTACGCTTTGTACAAATCACGTTGTGATAGTATTGTTGAGATATGTAGGCTTAGTACTGATCAAATTGTGCGAGTAATGTTAATATCTACAGGCTAAATATGTAGGCTTAGTACTGATCACGTTGTGCAAGTACTGTTCAAATATGTAAGCTTAGTACTGATCACGTTGTGCAAGTACTGTTGAGATATGTAGGCTTAGTACTGATCACGTTGTGCACGTATTGTTGAGATATGTAGGCTTAGTACTGATCACGTTGTGCACGTACTGTTGAGATATGTAGGCTTAGTACGTATCACGTTGTGCAAGTACTGTTCAGATATGTAGGCTTAGTACTGATCACGTTGTGCAGGTACTGTTCAGATATGTAGGCTTAGTACTGATCACGTTGTACAGATACTGTTCAGGTATGTAGGCTTAGCACAGAGCACGTAGTGCAAGTACTGTTGAGATATGTAGGCTTAGTACTGATCACGTTGTGCACGTACTGTTGAGATATGTAGGCTTAGTACTGATCACGGTGTGCAAGTTCTGTTCATATGTTTAGGCTTAGTACTGATCACGTTGTGCAAGTACTGTTGAGATATGTCGGCTTAGTACGTATCACGTTGTGCAAGTACTGTTCAGATAAGTAGGCTTAGTACTGCTCACGTTGTACAGGTACTGTTGATATATGTATGCTTAGTACTGATCACGTTGTGCACGTACTGCTGAGATATGTAGGCTTATTAATGATCACGTTGTGCAAGTACTGTTGAGATATATAGGCTTAGTACCGAACACGTTGTGCAAGTACTGTTCAGATATGTAGGCTTAGTAATGATCACGTGCAAGTACTGTTGAGATATGTAGGCTTAGTACTGATCACAGTGTGCAAGTACTGTTAAGATATGTAAGTTTAGCAATGACCACGTTGTACACGTACTGTTGAGATATGTAGACTTAGTACTGATCATGTTGTGCAAGTACTGTTGAGATATGTACGCTTAGTACAAATCACGTAGTGCTAGTACTGTTGACATATGTAAGCTTAGTACTGACCACGTTGTGCTAGTACTGTTGAGATATGTAGGCTTAATACTGATCACGGTGTGCACGTACTGTTCATATGTGTAGGCTTAGTACTGACCACGTTGTGCAAGTACTGTTGAGATATGATGGCTTAATACTGATCACGTTGTGCACATACTGTTGAGATATGTAGGTTTGGTACTTGTGGCGTTGTGCAGTACTGTTGACATATGTAGGCTTATTACTGAACACGTTGTCCATGTACTGTTGATATATGTTGGCTTAGTACTGATCACGCTGTGCTAGTACTGTTGAGATTTGTAGGCTTAGTACAGATCAAGTTGTGTATGTACTGTTGAGATATGTAGGCTTAGTACATATCACGTTGTGCAAGTACTGTTCAGTTGTGTAAGCTTAGTACTGATCAGGTTGTGTAAGTACTGTTGAGATATGTAGGCTTAGTACTAATCACATTGTGCAAGTACTGTTGACATATGCAGGCTTAGTAATGATCACAATGTGCAAGTACTGATGACATAGGCAGGCTTAGTACTGATCACGTTGTGCACATACTGTTGAGTTATGTAGGGTTAGTGCTGGTCATGTGCAAGTACTGTTGAGATATGTAGGCTTAGTACTGATCACGTTGTACACGTATTGTTGAGATATGTAGGCTTAGTACTGATCACGTGCAAGTACTGTTGAGATATGCAGGCTTAGTACTGATCACAGTGTGCAAGTACTGTTAAGATATGTAAGTTTAGCAATGATCACGTTGTACACGTACTGTTGAGATATGTAGACTTAGTACTGATCACATTGTGCTAGTACTGTTGAGATATGTAGGCTTAGTACTGATCATGTTGTGCAAGTACTGTTGAGATATGTACGCTTAGTACAAATCACGTTGTGCTAGTACTGTTGACATCTGTAAGCTTAGTACTGACCACGTTGTGCTAGTACTGTTGAGATATGTAGGCTTAATACTGATCACGTTGTGCACATACTGTTGAGATATGTAGGTTTGGTACTGGTGGCGTTGTGAAATACTGTTGAGATATGTAGGCTTAGTACTGATCACGTTGTCCATGTACTGTTGAATTATGTAGGCTTAGTACTGATCACGCTGTGCTAGTACTGTTGCGATGTGTAGGCTTAGTACTGATCACGTTGTGTATGTACTGTTGAGATATGTAGGCTTAGTACTGATCTCGTTGTGCAAGTACTGTTCAGTTGTGTAAGCTTAGTACTGATCACGTTGTGTAAGTACTGTTGAGATATGTAGGCTTAGTACTAATCACGTTGTGCAAGTACTGTTGACATATGCAGGCTTAGTAATGATCACAATGTGCAAGTACTGATGACATAGGCTGGCTTAGTACTGATCACATTGTGCACGTACTGTTGAGTTATGTAGGGTTAGTGCTGGTAATGTGCAAGTACTGTTGAAATGTGTAGGCTTCGTACTGTTGAAATATGTAGACTTGGTACTGATCACGTTGTGCGAGAAATGTTGAAATATACAGGCTTAATTTGTATTGATCACGTTGATCACTGTTGAAATATGTAGGCTTAGTACTGATCGTGGTGTGCACGTACTGTTGAGATATGTAGATTTAGTACTGATCACATTGTGCAAGTACTGTTGAGATAGGTAAGGTTAGTATTGATCACGTTTTGTAAGTACTGTTGAGATATGTAGGCTTAGTATTGATCACGTTGTGTGAGTAATGTTGAAATCTACAGGCGTAATGTGTACTGATCATGTTGTGCAAGCACTGTTGAAATACACAGGCTTATTACTGATCACGCTGTGCACGTACTGTTGAGATTTGTAGGTTTAGTACTGATCTTGTTGTGCACGTAGTGTTGAGATATTTAGTCTTAGTACTGAGCACATTGTACAAATACTGTTGAGATATGTAGGCTTAGTACTGATCACATTGTGCAAGTACTGTTGAGATATGTAGGAGTAGCACTGATCACGTTGTGCACGTATTGTTGTTGAGATATGAGGAGGCGCAGTACTGATCACGTTGTGCAAGTACTGTTAAGATATGTAAGCTTAGTACTGATCACGTTGTGCACGTACTGTTGAGAGTTGTAGGCTTAGTACTGATCACCTATCACGTTGTGCAAGTACTGTTGAGATATGTAGGCTTAGCACTGATCACGTTGTACACGTACTGTTGAGATATGTCGGTTTAGCACTGATCACGTTGTACACGTACTGTTGAGATATGTAGGCTTAGTACAGATAACGTTGTGCTAGTACTGATGAGTTATGTAGGCTTAGTACTGATCATGTGTTGCACGTACTGTTGAGATATGTAGGCTTAGTACTGATCATGTTGTGCAAGTACTGTTGAGATATGTACGCTTAGTACAAATCACGTTGTGCTAGTACTGTTGACATCTGTAAGCTTAGTACTGACCACGTTGTGCTAGTACTGTTGAGATATGTAGGCTTAATACTGATCACGTTGTGCACATACTGTTGAGATATGTAGGTTTGGTACTGGTGGCGTTGTGCAATACTGTTGAGATATGTAGGCTTAGTACTGATCACGCTGTGCTAGTACTGTTGCGATGTGTAGGCTTAGTACTGATCACGTTGTGTATGTACTGTTGAGATATGTAGGCTTAGTACTGATCTCGTTGTGCAAGTACTGTTCAGTTGTGTAAGCTTAGTACTGATCACGTTGTGCAAGTACTGTTGACATATGCAGGCTTAGTAATGATCACAATGTGCAAGTACTGATGACATAGGCTGGCTTAGTACTGATCACGTTGTGCACCTACTGTTGAGTTATGTAGGGTTAGTGCTGGTCATGTGCAAGTACTGTTGAAATTTGTAGGCTTCGTACTGTTGAAATATATAGACTTGGTACTGATCACGTTGTGCGAGAAATGTTGAAATATACAGGCTTAATTTGTACTGATCACGTTGATCACTGTTGAAATATGTAGGCTTAGTACTGATCGTGGTGTGCACGTACTGTTGAGATATGTAGATTTAGTACTGATCACATTGTGCAAGTACTGTTGAGATATGTAAGGTTAGTATTGATCACGTTTTGTAAGTACTGTTGAGATATGTAGGCTTAGTACTGATCACGTTGTGTGAGTAATGTTGAAATCTACAGGCGTAATGTGTACTGATCATGTTGTGCAAGCACTGTTGAAATACACAGGCTTATTACTGATCACGCTGTGCACGTACTGTTGAGATTTGTAGGTTTAGTACTGATCTTGTTGTGCACGTAGTGTTGAGATATTTAGGCTTAGTACTGAGCACATTGTACAAATACTGTTGAGATATGTAGGCTTAGTACTGATCACATTGTGCAAGTATTGTTGAGATATGTAGGAGTAGCACTGATCACGTTGTGCACGTATTGTTGTTGAGATATGAGCAGGCTCAGTACTGATCACGTTGTGCAAGTACTGTTAAGATATGTAAGCTTAGTACTGATCACGTTGTGCACGTACTGTTGAGAGTTGTAGGCTTAGTACTGATCACCTATCACGTTGTGCAAGTATTGTTGAGATATGTAGGCTTAGTACTGATCACTTTGTGCTAGTACTGTTGAGATATGTAGGCTTAGCACTGATCACGTTGTACACGTACTGTTGAGATATGTCGGTTTAGCACTGATCACGTTGTACACCTACTGTTGAGATATGTAGGCTTAGTACTGATAACGTTGTGCTAGTACTGATGAGTTATGTAGGCTTAATACTGATCATGTGTTGCACGCACTGTTGAGATAAGCAGCCTAAGTACTGATCACGTTGTGCAAGTACTGTTTAGATATGTAGGCTTAGTACTGATCACGTTGTTAGAGTACTGTTGAGATATGTAGGCTTAGTACTGATCACGTTGTGCTAGTACTGTTGAGATATGTAGGTTTAGTACTGATCACGTGCAAGTACTGTTGTAATATGTAGTCTTAGTACTGATCATGTTGTGCAAGTACTGTTGTAATAGGCTTAGTACTGATCATGTGCAAGTACTGTTGTAATATGTAGGCTTAGTACTGATCATGTGCAAGCACAGTTAGTACTGTTGTAATATGTAGGCTTAGTACTTATCCTGTACAAGTACTGTTGTAATAAGTAGGCTTAGTACTGATCATGTGCAAGCACAGTTAGTACTGTTGTAATATGTAGGCTTAGTACTGATCCTGTACAAGTACTGTTGTAATATGTAGGCTTAGTACTGATCATGTGGTGCACGCACTGTTGAGATAAGCAGCCTAAGTACTGATCACGTTGTGTAAGTACTGTTTAGATATGTAGGCTTAGTACTGGTCACGTTGTTAGAGTACTGTTGAGATATGTAGGCTTAGTACTGGTCACGTTGTGGATGTATTGTTGAGATATGTAGGCTTAGTATTGATCATGTTGTGCAAGTACTGTTGAGATATATATGCTTAGTACTGATCACGTTGTGCAAGTACTGTTGTAATATGTAGGCTTAGTACTGATCATGTTGTGCAAGTACTGTTGTAATAGGCTTAGTACTGATCATGTGCAAGTACTGTTGTAATATGTAGGCTTAGTACTGGTCATGTGCAAGCACAGTTAGTACTGTTGTAATATGTAGGCTTAGTACTTATCCTGTACAAGTACTGTTGTAATATGTAGGCTTAGTACTGATCATGTGCAAGTACAGTTAGTACTGTTGTAATAGGTAGGCTTAGTACTGATCCTGTACAAGTACTGTTGTAATAAGTAGGCTTAGTACTGATCACGTTGTGCACGTACTGCTGTAATATGTAGGCTTATTACTAATCACGTTGTGCACGTACTGTTGTAATATGTAGGCTTAGTACTGATCATGTGGTGCACGCACTGTTGAGATAAGCAGTCTAAGTACTGATCACGTTGTGTAAGTACTGTTTAGATATGTAGGCTTAGTACTGGTCACGTTGTTGGAGTACTGTTGAGATATGTAGGCTTAGTACTGGTCACGTTGTGGGTGTATTGTTGAGATATGTAGGCTTAGTACTGATCACGTTGTGCCAGTATTGTTGAGATATATAGGCTTAGTACTGATCATGTTGTCCATGTACTGTTGAGATATGTAGGATTTGTACTGATCACATTGTACAAGTACTTTTGAGATATGTTGGCTTAAAACTGATCACATTGTGCAAGAAGTACTATTTAGATATGTATGCTTAGTACTGATCATGTGGTGATCACTCTGTTGACATATGCAAGCTTAGTACTGATCACGCTGTCCATGTACTGTTGAGATATGTAGGATTTGTACTGATCACATTGAGCAAGTACTGTTGAGATATGTAGGCGTAGTACTGGTCACTTAGTGCTAGTACTGTTGAGATATGTAGACTTAGCACTGATCACGTTGTGCACTTACTGTTGAGAGTTGTAGGCTTAGTACTGCTCACGTATCACGTTGTGCAAGTATTGTTGAGATATGTAGGCTTAGTACTGATCACATTGTGCTAGTACTGTTGAGATATGTAGGTTTAGCACTGCTCACGTTGTACACGTACTGTTGATATATGTCGGTTTAGCACTGATCACGTTGTACACGTACTGATGAGTTATGTAGGCTTAGTACTGATCATGTGGTGCACGCACTGTTGAGGTAAGCAGCCTAAGTACTGATCACGTTGTGCAAGTACTGTTTAGATATGTAGGCTTAGTACTGATCACGTTGTTAGAGTACTGTTGAGATATGTAGGCTTAGTACTGATCAAGTTGTGCTAGTACTGTTGAGGTATGTAGGCTTAGTACTGATCACGTTGTTCGAGTACTGTTGAGATATGTAAGCTTAGTACTGAGCATGTTGTGCAAGTACTGTTGAGATATGTAGGCTTAGTACTGATCACGTTGTGCAAGTACTGTTGTAATATGTAGGCTTAGTACTGATCATGTCGTGCAAGTAGTGTTGAGATATGTAGGCATAGTACTGATCATGTGCAAGCACAGTTAGTACTGTTGTAATATGTAGGCTTATTACTGATCATGTACAAGTACTGTTGTAATATGTAGGCTTAGTACTGATCATGTTCAAGTACTGTTGTAATATGTAGGCTTAGTACTGATCATGTGCAAGCACAGTTAGTACTGTTGTAATATGTAGGCTTAGTACTGATCATGTACAAGTACTGTTGTAATATGTAGGCTTAGTACTGATCATGTTGAAGTACTGTTGTAATATGTAGGCTTAGTACTGATCATGTGCAAGCACAGTTAGTACTGTTGTAATATGTAGGCTTAGTACTGATCATGTGGTGCACGCACTGTTGAGATAAGCAGTCTAAGTACTGATCACGTTGTGCAGGTACTGTTTAGATATGTAGGCTTAGTACTGATCACGTTGTGGATGTATTGTTGAGATATGTAGGCTTAGTATTGATCACGTTGTGCTAGTATTGTTGAGATATGTATGCTTAGTACTGGTCATGTTGTGAAAGTACTGTTGAGATATGTAGGCTTAGTACTGGTCACGTTGTTAGAGTACTGTTGAGATATGTAGGCTTAATACTGGTCACATTGTGGATGTATTGTTGAGATATGTAGGCTTAGTATTGATCACGTTGTGCAAGTAGTGTTGAGATATGTAGGCTTAGTACTGATCATGTTGTGCAAGTAGTGTTGAGATATGTAGGCATAGTACTGATCACGTTGTGCAAGTACTGTTGTAATAGGCTTAGTACTGATCATGTGCAAGTACTGTTGTAATATGTAGGCTTAGTACTGATCATGTTGTGCACGTACTGTTGTAATATGTATGCTTAGTTCTGATCATGTGCAAGCACAGTTAGTACTGTTGTAATATGTAGGCTTAGTACTGATCATGGTGTGCACGTACTGTTGTAATATGTAGGCTTAGTACTGATCATGTGATGCACACACTGTTGTCATAAGCAGGCTTAGTACTGATCACGTTGTGCAAGTACTGTTGAGATATGTAGGCTTAGTACTGATCACGTTGTGCGAGCACTGTTGGGATATGTATGCTTAGTACAGATCACATTGTGCAAGTACTGTTGAGATATGTAGGCTTAGCACTGATCACGTTGTGCTAGTACTGTTGAGTTATGTAGGCTTAGTACTGATCACGTATCATGTTGTGCAAGTATTGTTGAGATATATAGGATTAGTACTGATCACGTTGTGCTAGTACTGTTGAGATGTGTAGGCTTAGTACTGATCACGTATCACGTTGTGCAAGTATTGTTGAGATATGTAGGCTTAGTACTGATCATGTTTTGTAAGTACTGTTGAGATATGTAGGCTTAGTACTGATCACGTTGTGCGAGTAATGTTGAAATCTACAGGCTTAATGTGTACTGATCATGTTGTGCAAGCACTGTTGAAATATATAGTCTTCGTACTGATCACGTTGTGCACGTACTGTTGAGATATGTAGGCTTAGTACTGATCACGTTGTGCACGTACTATTGAGATATGTAGGCTTAGTACTGACCACGTTGTGCGAGTACTGTTGAGATATGTAGGCTTAGTACTGATCACGTTGTGCTAGTACTGTTGAGATATGTAGGCTTAGTACTGACCACATTGTGCAAGTACTGTTGAGATATGTAGGCTTAGCACTGATCACGTTGTGCAAGTGACACACTAATGCAGCCGTGACTGAACCATTGGATGAAGTAGTTGAGAATCGGGCCACATTATGTCCTAGATTGGTAACATTATCTAATCCTGGGAAGACTTCAAGAGTTCCCATACGGTTATGCAATCTCTCTGCGAAGATAATTACCATCCCTGAAAGATTAAAGATATGTCAGCTGCAGGAAGTAAAGATCATTAGGGAAGCTCCATTCACACGTATCCTTCAACATCAAACAGGACCTGAAATAGAAAACAACAAGGATTATAACAACAAAGAAATACATGACATGTCGGAATATATACAAGAAATAAAAATGGGAAAAAAAAATACTTACGGTGTTGATCTTGAGGATTCCAACTTGACACTAAAACAGAAACAAAACGTATATGGTTTATTTGAGAAATGGAGTACTATATTCCCACAGTCTTCAACTGATCTCGGACATACAACAGCTGTTAAGAACAAAATAGAGTTGACCGACGATACTCCGTTTAAGGAACCATATCGCCGAGTTCCACCGGGAATTTTCAGTGAAGTGAAAGAACATTTGCAAGAAATGTTAAATATCGGTGCCATCAGAGAGTCTGAAAGCCCTTATTCTTCAAATGTAGTGATCGTCCGAAAAAGAGACGGTACTATCAGATTCTGTATTGATTTCAGAAAACTGAATAATAGAACAAAGAAAGATGCTTACAGAGGATACAATGCATCATCCGGTACTTTTCAAAACTGGACTTAAATTCTGGGTATTGGCAGGTAGAACTTCGGGAGGAAGATAAGGAAAAGACAGCATTCCAAGTAGGAAATGGACTGGGTTTCTACGAATGCAACAGGATGCCATTCGGTTTGTGCAACGCCCCAGCCACTTTCCAACGACTAATGGAACGATGTATGGGCGATATGAATTTTCGCGATTGTTTAATATATCTTGATGATATAATTATCTTCAGTCCCGACGTCGACAGCCACATTGACAGATTGGATGCAGTATTTGAACGACTTGCATCACATAACCTCAAAGTAAATCCTTCAAAATGTGAATTTTTTAAAACCAAGATTACATACCTAGGACATGTCGTGTCTGAGGAGGGTATTCAAGCTGATCCTCAGAAGATTGATGCTGTAAAAGCATGGCCAACGCCGAAGACGGTGAAAGAAGTACGCCCATTTTTAGGATTCGCTGGCTACTACCGTAGATTTATAGAAGGATTTGCTTCCATTGTCAGGCCACTGAATAATCTCCTTATTGGACACCCTACAAAGGCACACAAACAGAAACAAAAGAAACCAACTAAGAAAGCGCCTTTTGTATGGGGTAATGAACAGCAACAATCGTTTGAAAAAGTAAAGGCATTACTTACAAATCCTCCAATATTGGCATATGCGGACTACATAAAGCCGTTTAAAGTGCACACGGATGCATCGACTTCCGGATTAGGAGCCGTCTTGTACCAACAACACGATAACAGAGACCGAGTTATAGCTTATGCTAGCCGTAGCCTCAAGCCAGCTGAAAGGAACTATCCGGCCCACAAGCTCGAGTTTCTTGCTCTAAAGTGGGCAGTGACTGAAAAATTCCACGACTACTTATATGGCGGAAAATTCGAGGTTGTGACGGATAACAATCCTTTAACATATGTTAACACCACAGCGAAACTTGACGCAACCAGCCATAGGTGGCTCGCAGCACTCGCCAACTACGATTATACAGCAAAGTACAGGAGTGGTCTGCAAAATTCAGATGCTGATGGTCTATCACGTAGGAAACATGAAATAGAGATCCACACCTCTGTTGTGAATGCTCTGAGTTTCGCAGCCACAACAGGACTGGGACCTCTAATAGACACTGTGAAGCTGCCGACTGATACAACATCAGTGGATATCGAACCAGATATCCCATCTGATATTTTACTGATGAACAGCCTTTCGTCAAAGGATTGGGCAAAGGCACAGAGCCAAGATAAGGTCATCTCGCATGTAATTCAACATATCAGGGATGAATCGAAACCAACTAAGTTGGCCGACCAGAGTTATGCTGAATTGATTACTTACATGCGAGATTGGCACAAGTTCATCCTGAGACAAGGTGTGCTATATAGGAAAGGATGCTGCAATGGCCAAGAACGGTTGCAGCTTGTCCTCCGAAAGATCTTATCCCTGAAGTGTTCTCAGCCATTCACAATGACCTTGGACACCAAGGGCGAGATATAACAGTATCGCTCTTCAAAGAACGGTTTTACTGGCCAGGAATGGATGGGGACATCGCCATCATGGTTAAGAATTGTGGACGATGTATCAGAAGGAAGACTGTGCCTTCTAGGCATCAGTTAGTTCCGATTCAATCGACATTTCCCATGGAAGTCATCTGTATTGATTTCCTCTCCTTGGAAAGGTCGAAGGGAGGCTACGAAGACGTGCTAGTGATTACAGATCACTTTAGCCGATATGCACAGGCATATCCGACAAAGAACCAGACAGCCAAGACGACGGCTAAAGTGCTCTTCGAAAACTTCATCATACATTACGGATTCCCAGCACGAATTCATAGCGACCAGGGCCAGAATTTTGAATCGCACCTCATCAAGGAACTGTGCCATCTTGCACGCATAGAGAAGAGTAGAACTACCCCATACCATGCAATGGGCAATGGGATGGTTGAACGGTTTAACCAGACGTTACTGAAAATGCTAGGCACCCTGGAGGATCACCAGAAGGCTGACTGGAAGTCTCATGTACCTACCTTAGTGCATGCATACAATGCCACGCATCATGAGAGTACAGGGTTTTCCCCGTACTATTTGATGTTTGGTAGACATCCCAGACTGGCTATTGATGCTTTCTTCGGGTTGCCAACAGACGACTTGTCTGCTAGCAAACAATCGGAGTACGTGGTTGGACTGCGAGATCGTCTCATTGCCGCATATGAGAAAGCCAGGGAAACCTCCAATAGAGCTGGGCATGTCAACAAGCTCCGATACGACGAGAGGGCCCGGAGTTCGTTGCTCATTCCTGGAGACAGAGTATTGGTCAAGAACGTGTCCATCCGCGGAAAGCAGAAGTTGGCGGATCGTTGGGAAAGTGACCCATACATTGTGGTTCGTCAACCCAACGCAGACATTCCTGTGTATGAAGTGAAGCGAGAGGGGGTGAGGTTTAAAAAGTCTAGGACTTTACACCGACATTTGTTGCTCCCTTTCATGTCAACAACAGATCTTCCACCAGATGGTACGGAGGAACTGGAAGACAACACAAGCACCACAAACACGCCAGAAACATACACGATCCCTATGAGACGTGCCCCTGGTACTACAGGATTGACACCACCACGAGATAAGAGGGAACGATAATCCCAATAGACTAGACATCACATGAGGGGACTAGACATCACATGAGTACCACAGGATGTAGTCATGTGCATAGTATGTAATTGTATTTAAATCATGTAATAGCAATGTATATAACTGTTGTATTTTCTGCTCTAGGTAAAACAAGATTTAATTCACGGAAGTGAACACAGATAATTTATATTGCCTGTTGTTTTTATAATCCATTCATAGCCGGTGCAGCTAAATGTAAATGGTGCATTTTTAAAAATGTCCTTTATATACTTACCTTATACCTCAGGTATCTGGGGGTTGTTTTGGGTTTTTTTATCGCAGGTATTGAAGCAGAGCAGATATAAGCTTTGCCATTGAACACGTTGTTAGCTTCGTCTTCATTACTGTGCAGTACTTGTCCGTATGAGAGGGGTGATTTATTGTTGCTATGCTAGTATACTACTAACTACTATATCCATTAGTCGCATATTTATTACCAATTATGCGTGTTCTTTTTACATTACAGGTAGTGATTCTGCTTATTTTTCAGAAATGACGATGATGTCACCACTGAATGCGACCTTCGGTGCATTAATTTTTTTTATTTTCCTTTCAGGTTTTCAATCTTACCTCCTCGTTATAACCGAGTAGCTTTTGTATTTGTGTTCATGTATCATCTCATCATCACATATCATATTGAGTACATCATTTTTGCAGATGGACTTATTGTTGTTTTTCAGTGTACCAAATGTCGGGACGCCATTTTAAAGAGCAGGGGGAGTATGTCATAGGATTGTGTTTTGAAATGAAATGATAAAATAAAAAGTGGAATGAATGTATTTTAACTGTGTTTGTGTTGTTTTGTGCAATTTACTATATTTAGATGGAAGGTAAAATAAAGGAATTAAATTAGTAATTACACCTATACATAATCCCATATAGCATCCCCTCCAACCTATATCATGAATACGTCCCGCCCTGCCTTTTATACCGCTATATTACTAATCTGTGACCCTTGACAATACAATGCGATGTAGGTAGCAAATGCAATGGTTCGTTGGATTCGCCATCTACACATTGTGTAGTACATACTACAATAAAAGAATATCTATGATATATGTCTTGTTTTGCAGTGTCCTGCTGATCCGAAAGGATACACCTCAACAAATAAATATTTCATAGATATTCTTTTATTGTAGTATGTACTACACAATGTGTAGATGGCGAATCCAACGAACCATTGCATTTGCTACCTACATCGCATTGTATTGTCAAGGGTCACATATTAGTAATATAGCGGTATAAAAGGCAGGGCGGGACGTATTCATGATATAGGTTGGAGGGGATGCTATATGGGATTTATGTATAGGTGTAATTACTAATTTAATTCCTTTATTTTACCTTCCATCTAAATATAGTAAATTGCACAAAACAACACAAACACAGTTAAAATACATTCATTCCACTTTTTATTTTATCATTTCATTTCAAAACACAATCCTATGACACAAGTACTGTTGAGAATTGTAAGCTTAGCACTGATCACGTTGTGCTAGTACTGTTGAGAATTGTAGGCTTAGCACTGATCACGTTGTGCTAGTACTGTTGAGAATTGTAGGCTTAGCACTGATCACGTTGTGCTAGTACTGTTGAGAATTGTAGGCTTAGCACTGATCACGTTGTGCTAGTACTGTTGAGAATTGTAGGCTTAGCACTGATCACGTTGTGCTAGTACTGTTGAGAATTGTAGGCTTAGCACTGATCACGTTGTGCTAGTACTGTTGAGAATTGTAGGCTTAGCACTGATCACGTTGTGCTAGTACTGTTGAGAATTGTAGGCTTAGCACTGATCACGTTGTGCTAGTACTGTTGAGAATTGTAGGCTTAGCACTGATCACGTTGTGCTAGTACTGTTGAGAATTGTAGGCTTA
Source organism: Archivesica marissinica (assembly GCA_014843695.1). Taxonomy (NCBI): domain Eukaryota; kingdom Metazoa; phylum Mollusca; class Bivalvia; order Venerida; family Vesicomyidae; genus Archivesica; species Archivesica marissinica. The sequence goes on along the minus strand of CM026397.1, from coordinate 89,272,160 downwards.
GCACTGATCACGTTGTGCTAGTACTGTTGAGAATTGTAGGCTTAGCACTGATCACGTTGTGCTAGTACTGTTGAGAATTGTAGGCTTAGCACTGATCACGTTGTGCTAGTACTGTTGAGAATTGTAGGCTTAGCACTGATCACGTTGTGCTAGTACTGTTGAGAATTGTAGGCTTAGCACTGATCACGTTGTGCTAGTACTGTTGAGATATGTAGGCTTAGTACTGACCACATTGTGCAAGTACTGTTGAGATATGTAGGCTTAGTACTGATCACATTGTGCTAGTACTGTTGAGATATGCAGGCTTAGTACTGATCACATTGTGCTAGTACTGTTGAGATATGTAGGCTTAGTACTGATCACATTGTGCTAGTACTGTTGAGATATGCAGGCTTAGTACTGATCACATTGTGCTAGTACTGTTGAGATATGTAGGCTTAGTACTGACCACGTATCACGTTGTGCAAGTATTGTTGAGATATATAGGCTTAGTAATGAACACGTTGTCCATGTACTGTTGAGATATGTAGGATTAGTACTGACCACATTGTGCAAGTACTGTTGAGATATGTAGGTTTAGCACTGATCACATTGTGCACGTACTGTTGAGATATGTAGGCTTATTACTGATCACGTTGTGCTTGTTATGTTGAGATATATAGGTTTAGCACTGATCACATTATTAGAGTAATGTTGAGATATGTAGGCATAGTACTGATCACGTTGTTAGAGTAATGTTGAGATATGTAGGCTTAGTACTGATCACGTATTACGTTGTGCAAGTATTGTTGAGATATGTAGGCTCAGTACTGATCACGTGGTGCACGCACTGTTGAGATAAGCAGCCTAAGTACTGTTTAGATATGTAGGCTTAGTACTGATCACGTTGTTAGAGTAATGTTGAGATATGTAGGCTTAGTACTGATCACGTTGTTAGAGTAATGTTGAGATATGTAGGCATAGTACTGATCACGTTGTGCATGTATTGTTGAGATATGTATGCTTAGTACTGATCACGTTGTGCTAGTACGGTTGAGATATGTAGGTTTAGTACTGATCACGTTGTTAGAGTAATGTTGAGATATGTAGGCATAGTACTGATCACGTTGTGCATGTATTGTTGAGATATGTATGCTTAGTACTGATCACGTTGTGCTAGTACTGTTGAGATATGTAGGCATAGTACTGATCACGTTGTGCATGTATTGTTGAGATATGTATGCTTAGTACTGATCACGTTGTGCTAGTACGGTTGAGATATGTAGGCTTAGTACTGATCACGTTGTGCTAGTACTGTTGAGATATGTAGGCTTAGTACTGATCACGTATTACGTTGTGCAAGTATTGTTGAGATATGTAGGCTCAGTACTGATCACGTGGTACACGCACTGTTGAGATAAGCAAGCTCAGTACTGATCACGTTGTGCAAGTACTGTTTAGATATGTAGGCTTAGTACTGATCACGTTGTGCTAGTACTGTTGAGAATTGTAGGCTTAGTACTGATCACGTTGTGCAAGTACTGTTGAGATATGTATGCTTAGTACTGATCACGTTGTGCTAGTACTGTTGAGATATGTAGGCTTAGTACTGACCACATTGTGCAAGTACTGTTGAGATATGTAGGTTTAGCACTGATCACATTGTGCACGTACTGTTGAGATATGTAGGCTTATTACTGATCACGTTGTGCTTGTTATGTTGAGTTATGTAGGCATAGTATTGATCATGTTGTGGAAGTATTGTTGAGATATGTAGGCTTAGTACTGATCACGTGGTACACGTACTGTTGAGATAAGCAGGCTCAGTACTGATCACGTTGCACAAGTACTGTTTAGATATGTAGGCTTAGCACTGATCACATTGTGTACGTATGTTGAGATATGTAGGTTTAGCACTGATCACGTTGTGCACGTACTGTTGAGATTTGTAGGCTTAGTACTGATCACGTATCACGTTGTGCAAGTATTGTTGAGATATGTAGACTTAATACTGATCACGTTGTGCTAGTACTGTTGAGTTATGTAGGCTTAGTACTGATCACGTATCACGTTGTGCAAGTATTGTTGAGATATGTAGGCTTAGTACTGATCACTTTGTGCTAGTACTGTTGAGATATGTAGGTTTAGCACTGATCACGTTGTGCTAGTACTGTTGAGATATGTATATGCTTAGTACTGATCACGTTGTGCTAGTACTGTTGAGATATGTAGGCTTAGTACTGATCACGTATTACGTTGTGCAAGTATTGTTGAGATATGTAGGCTCAGTACTGATCACGTGGTGCAAGTACTGTTTAGATATGTAGGCTTAGTACTGATCACGTTGTGCAAGTACTGTTGAGAATTGTAGGCTTAGCACTGATCACGTTGTGCAAGTACTGTTGTGATATGTATGCTTAGTACTGATCACGTTGTGCTAGTATTGTTGAGATATGTAGGCTTAGTACTGATCACGTTGTGCTAGTACTGTTGAGATATATAGGCTTAGTAATGAACACGTTGTCCAAGTACTGTTGAGATATGTAGGTTTAGCACTGATCACATTGTGCACGTACTGTTGAGATATGTAGGCTTATTACTGATCACGTTGTGCTTGTTATGTTGAGTTATGTAGGCATAGTATTGATCATGTATCACGTTGTGCAAGTATTATTGAGATATGTAGGCTCAGTACTGATCACGTGGTACACGTACTGTTGAGATAAGCAGGCTCAGTACTGATCACGTTGTACAAGTACTGTTTAGATATTTTGGCTTAGCACTGATCATATTGTGCACGTATGTTGAGATATGTAGGTTTAGCACTGACCACGTTGTGCACGTACTGTTGAGATTTGTAGGCTTATTACTGATCACGTATCACGTTGTGCAAGTATTGTTGAGATATGTAGACTTAATACTGATCACGTTGTGCTAGTACTGTTGAGTTATGTAGGCATAGTACTGATCACGTATCACGTTGTGCAAGTATTGTTGAGATATGTAGGCTTAGTACTGATCACTTTGTGCTAGTACTGTTGAGATATGTAGGTTTAGCACTTATCACGTTGTACACGTGCTGCTTAGATACGTCGGTTTAGCACTGATCACGTTGTGCTAGTACTGTTGACATATGTAGGCCTAGTACTGATCACGTATCACGATATGCAAGTATTGTTGAGATATATAGGCTTAGTACTGATCACGTGGTGCACGCACTGTTGAGATAAGCAGGCTCAGTACTGATCACGTTGTGCATGTATTGTTGAGATATGTAGGCTTAGTATTGATCATGTGGTGCACGCACTGTTGAGATAAGCAGCCTAAGTACTGTTAAGATATGTAGGCTTAATACTGATCACGTTGATAGAGTAATGTTGAGATATGTATGCTTAGTACTGATCACGTTGTGCTAGTACTGTTGAGATATGTAGGCTTAATACCGATCACGTTGTGCTAGTACTGTTGAGATATGTAGGCTTAGTACTGATCAGGTTGTCCATGTACTGTTGAGATATGTAGGCTTAGTACTGACCACATTGTGCAAGTACTGTTGAGATATGTAGGTTTAGCACTGATCACATTGTGCACGTACTGTTGAGATATGTAGGCACAGTACTGATCACGTGGTGCACGCACTGTTGAGATAAGCAAGCTCAGTACTGATCACGATGTGCAAGTACTGTTTAGATATGTAGGCTTAGTACTGATCACGTTGTGCATGTATTGTTGAAATATGTAGGCTTAGTACTGATCACATTGTGCTAGTACTGTTGAGATATGTAGGCTTAGTATTGATCATGTGGTGCACGCACTGTTGAGATAAGCAGCCTAAGTACTGTTTAGATATGTAGGCTTAGTACTGATCACATTGTTAGAGTACTGTTGAGATATGTAGGCATAGTACTGATCACGTTGTGCTTGTACTGTTGAGATATGTAGGCTTAGTACTGATCACGTTGTGCTAGTACTGTTGGGATATGTAGGCTTAGTACTGATCACGTATCACGTTGTGCAAGTATTGTTGAGATATATAGGCTTAGTAATGAACACGTTGTCCATGTACTGTTGAGATATGTAGGCTTAGTACTGACCACATTGTGCAAGTACTGTTGAGATATGTAGGCTTAGTACTGATCACGTTGTGCTTGTTATGTTGAGTTATGTAGGCATAGTACTGATCATTTATCACGTTGTGCAAGTATTGTTGAGATATGTAGGCTCAGGATTGATCACGTGGTACACGCACTGTTGAGATAAGCAGGCTCAGTACTGATCACGTTGTACAAGTACTGTAGAGATATGTAGGCATAGTACTGATCATGTTGTGCAAGTACTGTTGAGATATGTAGGCTTAGTACTGATCAGGTAGTGCAAGTACTGTTGAGATATGTAGGCTTAGTACTGATCATGTTGTGCATGTATTGTTGTGATATGTAGGCTTAGCACTGATCACGTTGTGCACGTATGTTGAGATATGTAGACTTAGCACTGATCACGTTGTGCACGTACAGTTGAGATTTGTTGGCTTAGTACTGATCACGTTGTGCAAGTATTGTTGAGATATGTAGGCTTAGTACTGATCACGTTGTGCAAGTATTGTTGAGATATGTAGGCTTAGTACTGATCATGTTTTGTAAGTACTGTTGAGATATGTAGGCTTAGTACTGATCACGTTGTGTGAGTAATGTTGAAATCTACAGGCTTAATGTGTACTGATCATGTTGTGCAAGCACTGTTGAAATATATAGGCTTCGTACTGATCACGTTGTGCTCGTACTGTTGAGATTTGTAGGCTTAGTACTGATCACGATGTGCTAGTACTGTTGAGATATATAGGCTTAGTACTGATCACAGTGTGCAAGTACTGTTGAGATATGTAGGCTTAGCACAGATCACATTGTGCACGTACTGTTGAGATATGTAGGCTTAGTACTGATCACGTTGTGCTTTTTATGTTGAGTTATGTAGGCATAGTACTGATCATGTATCACCTTGTGCAAGTATTGTTGAGCAATGTAGGCTCAGTAGTGATCACGTGGTACACGCACTGTTGAGATAAGCAGGCTCAGTACTGATCACTTTGTGCAAGTACTGTTGAGATATGTAGGCTTAGTACTGATCACGTGGTGCAAGTACTGTTGAGATAAGCAAGCTCAGTACTGATCACCTTGTGCAAGTACTGTTTAGATATGTAGGCTTAGTACTGATCATGTTGTGCAAGTACTGTTGAGATATGTAGGCTTAGTACTGATCATGTTGTGCATGTATTGTTGTGATATGTAGGCTTAGCACTGATCACGTTGTGCACGTATGTTGATATATGTAGACTTAGCACTGATCACGTTGTGCACGTACTGTTGAGATTTGTTGGCTTAGTACTGATCACGTTGTGCAAGTATTGTTGAGATATGTAGGCTTAGTACTGATCACGTTGTGCATATATTGTTGAGATATGTAGGCTTAGCACTGATCACGTTGTGCACGAACTGTTGAGATATGTAGGCTTAGTACTGATCACGTTGTGTGAGTAATGTTGAAATCTACAGGCTTAATGTGTACTGATCATGTTGTGCAAGCACTGTTGAAATATATAGGCTTCGTACTGATCACGTTGTGCTCGTACTGTTGAGATATGTAGGCTTAGCACAGATCACATTGTGCACGTACTGTTGAGATATGTAGGCTTAGTACTGATCACGTTGTGCTTGTTATGTTGAGTTATGTAGGCATAGTACTGATCATGTATCACCTTGTGCAAGTATTGTTGAGCAATGTAGGCTCAGTACTGATCACGTGGTACACGCACTGTTGAGATAAGCAGGCTCAGTACTGATCACTTTGTGCAAGTACTGTTGAGATATGTAGGCTTAGTACTGATCACGTGGTGCAAGTACTGTTGAGATAAGCAAGCTCAGTACTGATCACGTTGTGCAAGTACTGTTTAGATATGTAGGCTTAGTACTGATCATGTTGTGCAAGTACTGTTGAGATATATAGGCTTAGTACTGATCATGTTGTGCATGTATTGTTGTGATATGTAGGCTTAGCACTGATCACGTTGTGCACGTATGTTGAGATATGTAGACTTAGCACTGATCACGTTGTGCACGTACTGTTGAGATTTGTTGGCTTAGTACTGATCACGTATCACGTTGTTCGAGTACTGTTGAGATATGTAGGCTTAGTACTGATCATGTTGTGCACACACTGTTGACATAAGCAGGCTCAGTCCTGATCACGTTGTGTAAGTACTGTTGAGATATGTAGGCTTAGTACTGATCACGTTGTGCAAGTATTGTTGAGATATGTAGGCTTAGTACTGATCACGTTGTGCATATATTGTTGAGATATGTAGATTTAGCACTGATCACGTTGTGCACGAACTGTTGAGATATGTAGGCTTAGTACTGATCATGTTTTGTAAGTACTGTTGAGATATGTAGGCTTAGTACTGATCACGTTGTGCGAGTAATGTTGAAATCTACAGGCTTAATGTGTACTGATCATGTTGTGCAAGCACTGTTGAAATATATAGGCTTCGTACTGGTCACGTTGTGCTCGTACTGTTGAGATTTGTAGGCTTAGTACTGATCACGATGTGCTAGTACTGTTGAGATATGTAGGCTTAGTACTGATCACAGTGTGCAAGTACTGTTGAGATATGTAGGCTTAGCACAGATCACATTGTGTACGTACTGTTGAGTTATGTAGGCATAGTACTGATCATGTATCACGATGTGCAAGTATTGTTGAGCTATGTAGGCTCAGTACTGATCACGTGGTACACGCACTGTTGAGGTAAGCAGGCTCAGTACTGATCACGTTGTGCAAGTACTGTTTAGATATGTAGGCTTAGTACTGATCATGTTGTGCAAGTACTGTTGAGATATGTAGGCTTAGTACTGATCACGTTGTGCATGTATTGTTGTGATATGTAGGCTTAGCACTGATCACGTTGTGCACGAACTGTTGAGATTTGTAGGCTTAGTACTGATCACGTATCACGTTGTGCGAGTAATGTTGAAATCTACAGGCTTAGTACTGATCATGTTTTGTAAGTACTGTTGAAATATATAGGCTTCGTACTGATCACGTTGTGTTCGTACCGTTGAGATGTGTAGGCTTAGTACTGATCACGATGTGCTAGTACTGTTGAGATATGTAGGCTTAGTACTGATCACAGTGTGCAAGTACTGTTGAGATATGTAGGCTTAGCACAGATCACATTGTGCACGTACTGTTGATATATGTAGGCTTAGTACTGATAACGTTGTGCAAGTATTGTTGAGATATGTAGTTTTAGCACTGATCACGTTGTACACGTACTGTTTAGATATGTCGGTTTAGCACTGATCAAGTTGTACACGTACTGTTTAGATATGTCGGTTTAGCACTGATCACTTTGTACACGTACTGTTGAGATATGTAGGCTTAGTACTGATCACGTTGTGCTAGTACTGTTGAGTTATGTAGGCTTAGTACTGATCATGTGGTGCACGCACTGTTGAGATAAGCAGGCTTAGTACTGATCACGTTGTGCATGTATTGTTGAGATATGTAGGCTTAGCACTGATCACAGTGTGCACGTATGTTGAGATATGTAGGTTTAGCACTGATCACGTTATGCACGTACTATTGAGATTTGTTGGCTTAGTACTGATCACGTGGTGCACGCACTGTTGAGATAAGCAGGCTCAGTACTGATCACGTTGTGCAAGTACTGTTTAGATATGTAGGCTTAGTACTGATCACATTGTGCTAGTACTGTTGAGATATGTAGGCTTAGTACTGATCACGTTGTGCATATATTGTTGAGATATGTAGGCTTAGCACTGATCACGTTGTGCACGAACTGTTGAGATTTGTAGGCTTAGTACTGATCACGTATCACGTTGTGCAAGTATTGTTGAGATATGTAGGCTTAGTACTGATCACGTTGTGCATATATTGTTGAGATATGTAGGCTTAGTACTGATCACGTTGTGCACGAACTGTTGAGATATGTAGGCTTAGTACTGATCATGTTTTGTAAGTACTGTTGAGATATGTAGGCTTAGTACTGATCACGTTGTGCGAGTAATGTTGAAATCTACAGGCTTAATGTGTACTGATCATGTTGTGCAAGCACTGTTGAAATATGTAGGCTGAATACTGATCACGTTGTGCAAGTACTGCTGACATATGTAGGCTTAGTACTGATCATGTTGTGCAAGTACTGTTGTAATATGTAGGCTTATTACTGATCATGTTGTGCAAGTACTGTTGTAATATGTAGGCTTAGTACTGATCATGTTGTGCAAGTACTGTTGTAATAGGCTTAGTACTGATCATGTTGTGCAAGTACTGTTGTAATATGTAGGCTTAGTACTGATCACGTTGTGCATATATTGTTGAGATATGTAGGCTTAGCACTGATCACGTTGTGCACGAACTATTGAGATATGTAGGCTTAGTACTGATCATGTTTTGTAAGTACTGTTGAGATATGTAGGCTTAGTACTGATCACGTTGTGCGAGTAATGTTGAAATCTACAGGCTTAATGTGTACTGATCATGTTGTGCAAGCACTGTTGAAATATGTAGGCTGAATACTGATCACGTTGTGCAAGTACTGCTGACATATGTAGGCTTAGTACTGATCATGTTGTGCAAGTACTGTTGTAATATGTAGGCTTAGTACTGATCACGTGCAAGTACTGTTGTAATATGTAGGCGTATTACTGATCATGTTGTGCAAGTACTGTTGTAATATGTAGGCTTAGTACTGATCATGTTGTGCAAGTACTGTTGTAATATGTAGGCTTAGTACTGATCATGTTGTGCAAGTACTGTTGTAATATGTAGGCTTAGTACTGATCATGTTGTGCAAGTACTGTTGTAATAGGCTTAGTACTGATCATGTTGTGTAAGTACTGTTGTAATATGTAGGCTTAGTACTGATCATGTGCAAGTAGAGTTAGTACTGTTGTAATATACGGAGTCAAAAAAGAAACGATACCTGGTGTTTATGTGTCTATAATTTCAACATTTATTAAGAAAATTCATAAGATGATAGTCCAACATGTTTGAAAGAGGAGCACATAAAGCATAATGAGCCTCCGAAACTGTCTGCTGCGTGATGACGTAATTCGTCGGACAGGGGTCTAATGGAGTATTCACACAGACGTCAATACCGAGTATGGGCACCATTTGCGTCTCTCACTGCAATGCACCGCCGTCGCATCGAACTGAAGAGTGTCTGAATCTCTTGCTGGTCAATATGTGTCCACTCCTGATGCAAAACATCACTCAGTTGGTTTAACGTTACCCGCTGACGTCGTCCGACGCGGCGGTCTAACGTATCCCACATCACTGTAACCAAGCGCGTTCCGTCGTCCATTCCCGCCGTACGTCACGGTGACAGGATGGGTCCAACGTATGGCCGATAGGCACGAATGCCACGTTCACCGAGCCGGTGCCCGACTGTTTGTGCACTGATGCGAGTGTTGGTCATCCCAGGAGTAACGGCAGCTGTGTGCGTAGCAGGTAAGAACCGGTCACGTAAATGTGACGGTTCTGATCACGCCTAGTCACGTGGTCAACCAGATCTTGGACGGTCGTCCACTGATCCATGTGTTCAATAACGTCGAAGTAGACGTGTTATCGTGATCCGCGTAACCCCTTAAGTCGATTTGCGACGTCACGCTGACGTAAACCGCCGTCAATCATGCCAATGGCACTCATTTTCTGATTGCGGTTTAGCCTAGGCATTTTGTTGGAGGTAACAATGGCTATGTAAGGTGTTTTTCCTCGATAATGCAATACCAGTACAATAAACCGGTTTTCCGATTTGTACATGTGTAGGAAGTTGTCTTTGTTGAGGAGCAGGGTTGGCCGGGAAATACCGGGGGCGAGAAATACCGGTATTTACCGCCCCGGGAAATAAGCCCAGAAGTGGGAAATACCGGGAAATAAGATTATGTTGTCTTCCAAACACGTTTTTTGCTCATTTTTATGCATTGCTACCACTCTATAAGTGCTTAAACTATTTCGTCCCTGCCAGGGGTACTCATCAGGTGGCATCATTGGCAACCACAACAGTTTTTTTTTTATTTTATTTTTTTTAATTTTTATTTTATTGTTTTTTTTCCATTTATTTTTTCGTTTTTCTTGGAATGTTTCTTCAGCCAGTAGTCTGTCTTCACCAGTCGATTTCCTCGCTACCTCTCAGGAAGCAGTAGCATAGCACCAGCTTCGCTGCTTTCTCAACGCCCAGTCTGTTGCGTAGTTTCGTCTGTATGATGCCGAAGTTGGAGAACACACGTTCAATGGCGGCTGAACTTGCTGGCAGTACCATCAATTTCCTGGCGAGCTGACTGAAGTCTTTGGTGATCACGCCCGACCTCTCCACACATGACCACCATACAGCTGGCTTCGAGTTGTTGATGGAGGATTCCTGTTGTAGCACCTTAGGAATTGGCAGTGTCTCGGACATGTAGTTGAGGAGTTTGGGTACAAGTTCCGGCTTGGTCTCATGAAGAAGCTCCTGGGCACTGGTGACGTGTTGAAATTGTGTACAAACAAACAGTGTGGGTCATCTCAAATTATGATTCTGACTTCTTTAATAACTAATTGATTATTTTAATAATACAGCTATATTATGAACACATTTCAGGGATAATCCTAAAAACATTTGCATTTTGCCTACTACATTAAACATTTAAAATACCTCCAATAAATGTATGTATAAACTCCTTAAACTGTGTTTGTATACAATGTATATTAGAGTAATAATGAACAGTCTCAATAATGTTAGATCTCTAACATTTATATAAAGATTATAAGCAATGCGTAAATGCCACTATGAATGCCTGTATTTTTCGTCATATTCTTCAAAAGCAGTTCATTTTCATCCTGCACACATGATACTACAATCAGTACACCGTGTAATAGAAATTGTATGGTATATATACCTGTATTTACCACCAAAATCATCCAAATTCTTATTTCCCGGTATCCAAATTCTTATTTCCCAGTATTTCCCGCCGTCCCGGGAAATACTCTTATTTCCCGGGAAATTGCCAACCCTGTTGAGGAGCACGTGCAAATCGGAAATTCGTCGTTCCAGGATTATTTACCTGTGTTTATGGTTGGCTGACGTTGCAATAAGATACCCGGTACTGATACGTAATAATATATTAAACCTTTCTATGGTTTTATCCGTTTTACGTCATTTTTAGTTTGGTACTGTTTCTTTTTTGACTCTGTATATGTAGGCTTAGTACTGATCATGTGCAAGTACATTTAGTACAGTTGTAATATGTAGGCTTAGTAGTGTTGAAATGTAGACTTAGTATTGATCACTTTGTGCGAGTTGAAATCTACAGGTTTAAATTGTACTGACCATGTTGTGCAAGTACTGTTGAAATCTTAGCAGACACAGCATGGACAATCTTTTTTCTGTAAAATGCTAAAAGGGGCATAACTCCATGAATAATGTACCAAACTAGAATGCCATTGTGCATCAGGATTGTTGAAATCTGCAAGGGATATAGCAGCGCGACAAACTATTGTGAATATCTGTGTACAGTATATGTATATGGAGATGAAACACATACACAGCATGCTTCTGGTCTCTAAAACTGTTCCAAGTTTCAGTTCATTCTGTACTCTCTCTCCACGTCTTGACTTCAAAATTAGATAATCATAGTTATTTGAACAAGACCACAGACATATCCCCCCAATCCTTTTATTAAATGAAATGTTACTAGTGTAGCCCGAGAGACAAACACCTTAATACTGTACAAAGTCGTGCAAGTGGGAGATACTCCCACTATTTAAAGTGTGACCTTGACTTTGAACCAACAGGGCTGCCGCCTGCATTCTGCACATTGTCTCGTTATTGTTAATTAACATTTGTGTAGTCGATCAGGTTACAATTCCTCTGACAGTTCAGGTGTTATAAAGCAGACCCGAAAACTACCAATTTAAAGTTTCAAGCTGGACTCGACATGGCTGCAACCCGAGTTCTGCACATTCATAGATCTCCTTATGGGTATCATTTGTGCAAAGTAATTTTAAAATTCCTACCATGTTTGAAGTTATGGAGTAGACACAATTTGTTACAGAGGATATCGAACATTAGTTACAGGTCAGTTTGGCTGGACACAATCCTGTGCTGGGATATCTTATTGCACAAAACATAAGTACCCATCAAGCAATACAATGGTCTGAACAGACCCATTTTAGTAATTAAAGGGCAATAAATCAGCAACTACTGGGGAGGTCTGGAAAGATGCAAATGATATATCAATTTTAGAAATTCTAGTGCACCAAGTCTGCACAAACTGAAGAGAAGGAGAGTATTTGCAGCCAGGGCTGTACAAATCATATCGCCCGACGCCCGGGACAAGTCGAAAATTACAGCGGACAAGTGGCTAATTTCAAAACGTTAGTCCCGGACAAGTGCCTTTTTCAAAAATCATAATAATCTTTTTTGACAGAAAATCTAAAAAAACACGGCTCTATTTACTTTCGCCAAAAAACGGATGAATTACCGTGGTAGAAATCCAATGAAACACTGTGTATGCGTGTTGTGAGATCACGTGATCACACATATGTTGATTGCGAATGTAAACAATGCGATGAACTGTGAAAACACTCGCTAATTTAAAGATTAAGAGTGGACATACATAATAGATGAACGAGGCCTGATTGGGTTTATTTGTTATGATGGACGCGTGCTACAAACGTGGGAAATTAATGTGGCCTGATTACCATTACAGACTGCAAACACCGATTGATATTCGCCGATACATGCATCAATTCTGTCTTTTTTGCCGAGGCGCAGAAAACGTCACTATTTTTAAAGAGGTAAGTTGTGTTTTTTAATTTCATGATATAATTAGAGCAATTAAAGTTCAAGATCAGCCAACCGTTATGATTTACTCAATTTTATATAGAAATATACTGTAAATAACGGTAAGCCTTTTTTCTCAACCACCCAACTGAATAATGACATCAACCACGCGTTTTGACCCTAACCCTGGGCGGAGCAAGTGATGAAGGCGTTCTTTATGCGTGGTTGATACTATATTCTGATCGTCTGGTTGAGATAAAGATTTTACGGTAAATAACTATCGGACATATTATTCTATTAAACTGCGCTGCCGTGTTAAGATCAATATGAGTTTACTTAAATTCTTTAGTTCTAAACGGAAAAGTGAAGATGAAAGTGGGGAGGCTAAAAAGAACAGACTGAGTATTGAGTGAGTACACTCACTGATTATTCCATTTTGAATTCATAATTATGTAGTGATATGCATGTATATTTGCAGGTTCCAGAACTTCAACGAGAAACCACTGAAGTCCTTCCAGGCCCTGTTGAAGATGCTTATGAGGCAACAGCAGCAGAGCAGTGAGGTGCCTGTTAGTGAGGTGTATGCCAGACTATTAAGGACCAGCCCGAGTGCCATTAAGTGAACTGAAGAGAACTGGGCCTTCTCTGCAATACTTTGATGCTGAGAAGGCCACCAGGCAGTGGTTTGCCTGTGGCAAAGGCGGTCGTCATGTCCACGGGCATATGTGTTAAGAAATGTGTGTGACCGGTGTTGTAAATAATTATTATTAGATTATTAGTTTATGTGTAATAATGATTCTTTATTTATTTAGATAATTTATGTAAATAAGAGTAAAAACTGAATTACATCATCATGATCTTGTCTCTGTCTCAATTAGCCTATACGTAAAGATACATATGACATCACATTTTTAATTGCTGTTTTGGCAAAATATTATTGGACAAGTGGCATCCTGGTCAGGACAAGTGGCCTTGAAAAATATTTGTACAGCCCTGGCAGGGATACATATTCGGTTAGTCATATCCGAGATATATATATTCAACCAATCAATATTTAAGATACTTCTGCTTTTTGGTAAAATTGTTTTTAATTTTAGGGAGAAAATGCTCAGTATGCTTCAATTCAAGATTTATCAATGGTGAACAAGTGAGCGAGCGGGTCATTGCTAGATTATGATAGGGTCATCGATTATAATTTTGGAGATGTTCCAATAAATTGCTGACCAATGAGAAGACTCTAGATAATCCATATCCACAATTAAAATATAGTAATTCTTAGGATCAAGCATTATTTCAATGTAGATGTAGAGTAACACATTTCACAACTTTGAAATGCTCCCCAACCATGAATGAAATACTTGTAGCGATTCAATAGCAAATGATTGGCTGATGAGTCATTATCTACAGTGTCAGCCCCCCCAATGTCAGGTCACACTTGCTTTTTGTTGTTGCATTAATAGGTGTGAAGTCAGGAGGAGTTATTCAATATCTGACCTTGCCAAGGCAGACATTTGGAAGTATACAATTATTTATAACACACACAAAACAAAGATTCAATCATTGGTTTTTAATTCTTTTGTTAACCACTTCTTTTCTATTTTCCATTTTATGCTTTTGTAAAAAGTTGCCGAAAGTTTTAAGACAGTTGTAAAACATCTCTTGAATCAAAACACTAACAAACAAATACAAACTCTAAAATTAATGCAAGAATATCTTCGAACTTCAATTTATATTAATTTTATAACAAATTGATCATTCAAATCATATTTAACCCATTCAACACCAAGTAACTGACATAGACTGGTCAATGACATTTTTAGACCAATTAAATTAATAAGAAAATTACATTTGGATCAGTTCATTTATCAAAATGGGTAAATTATTTTCTAAAAATTGTAATATTACTTGCAAAAAGTGCAGATCCTGATGAGACGGCTCATCATGAGCCGGCTCATCTGGATCTACACTTTTTTGTAAGCCTATTTAGAGGTCTGTGGTGTTGAAAGGGTTAATCATGTATCTAATTAATTAAATTTGTTACCCCATATTAAAGTCATTCTTGCATTAACTTTTGAACATGATAAAAGTTGTCAAATAATAAAATAACTGCTGCTTGCAGATGACTGTATATCAGTTTAAAAAGATATTAGAAAAAAGCAAACTACTTTGTAAAATAACTAACAAAAACTTCAACCAAAATTCTATACATGGTATAGTTTAACCTTAAATCATGATTTTTACATGTAAGCAAACGGTTCCAATGCAAAATTAATTGCCAATATTCATTTAAACAACCAACAACCTCGATCAACTTGTCCGTAAATGCTCAAAAACGTTAACATGCCCACCAATCAACAATATTTACATACATGTAGTGAATTGGGGGCTGCTTCACGGCTCTTCAAATTTTAATGTAGTCATTTCCCCAATAAAAGTCAAGTTTGTTTTGGAAATTGAATTTTATCCCAAAGAAAAACAAATCGAAAACATGAAAATTAAAAAGTATTAAAGTGAAATTGTACATATACTTGTAGAAATAGAACTTGATAAAGAACAGTCAAACAATTTTCATACAAAACATAATAGCATAGCATCACCCTTTGTCGACCGTCCCACGAAAAGGTACCATCTTAGCAAAATTGTCAATAATATTTCAAATGTTCTTTACATTAAAAATGATTAATTACTAATGCAGCTACACTGTACGGTAATCTGACAAATTTGATGCTGGTACTTTTTCACAAGTCAGTCACAATAAACATTTTTGCTAGTAAGCCCTTCCAAATTCTGTGTTGGCGTCTCTCAGCACATTAACTTCATTAAAATGAGTACCCAAGACTGAGATTCAATCAAAGTTAGTTTTCTTAACTTTTCAATATAGCTAAATATGCACATAACGAATGATAATCGTTATTTTGTACATGTCAGTACAACGTTAGCGATTTAAGATACTCATTTCCTATACAATGCCCCCTAATTAGTCATACACAAATACAGTGATACATGTACCTCTGAAATGTGTATTTCTCTTACAAAACGTGTATATTTTGGAAACTGATATTATCTGAACAGGTACAAAACAGAAGTGCTAATCATCTCAGATATTGGGAACAAATTAACATCAAACATAAAGAATGTGGAAGGGCACTTCGCTTAAACAAAACAATCAACTTTAAGCAATGTAATGAAAATAAAATCACATTTTCTTTTGAAACAAATTCACAGATAGGTCATCTAAATGGGTATGACTGAAACCCGGAAGGAGCGCTCCTTCCGCGGAAGGAGCGCTCCTTCCGCGGAAGGAGCATTCGGCTACGGAAGGAGCGCATTAAAAGCTTATTTATTATACAATCTTTAAAAAAGTGATTGATTTATGTAAATAATTATAAAATACATTAAATCTGAAAGTTTTATGCAAATCGATTGTAAAATGGTGATCTTGTAGCATAATTTGTCAAATTCCTCGGAAGGAGTGCTCCTTTCGGTCTTCAGTCATGACGCGGAAGGAGCGCATTACAAGAGTATTTCGTACACAATCTTTAAAAAATTGATGGTTTTATGTAACTAATTATAAAATACGTTAACTCTGAAAGTTGTATGCCTATCGATTATAAATTGGTGACCTTATAGCATAATTTGTATAATTTCATGGTAGGAAATCCCTAAGTCTATTTATAGTAATAAATCGCACTCATTCCGCAGCATCGCGGAAAGAGCCCATTCAGTGCTTATTTTGTATACAATCTTTAAAAGAAGTGATTGTTTCTTGTAAATACTTATAAAATACGTTACATCTGAACGTTTGTCATAAAACTTTCAGATTAAACGTATTTTATAATTATTTTCATAAAACCATCTCATTTTCAAAGATTGTATAATAAATAAGCTTTTAATGCGCTCCTTCCGTAGACGAATGCTCCTTCCGCAGAATTTGACATATTATCGTACAAGACCACCGTTTTACAATCGATTGACATAAAACTTTCAGATTTAACGTATTTTATAATTATTTTCATAAAACCATCACAATTTTTAAGATTGTATACGAAATAAGCTTTTAATGCGCTCCTTCCGTAGACGAATGCTCCTTCCGGGTTTCAGTCATACCGCATCTAAATCTTTACATTTGCACTTATATCTAGACTTTTTACAAGAATGCTAAATTGACATCAACCCATTAATGTACAGTTATTTGAATCTTATTACAGTACATGTACATTGTACAAGTTTTGTCAATAAAGAGTACCTCAGTAAAACAACAAAGAGTACCTAGTGTTATTAAATGCCCTTGAAATACCGAGGAATTATGTGAATGCCAGTTTACTGTATGGAGGCAGGTGATATATATGCTGTAAATGCATAACCGGTTTATTAAATAAATGAACACAAAACCTGAACACAGCTGAGTTAGCAGTATCAAATGCCTTATCAAACAAAACACTTCTGGAAGCACTTCTTGTGATAACTAATTCCAGCAAATCTGATGTTGGTCATTAATCCACGATTGAACATATTGCTGGAAATAGATAATTAGAACAACTAAAAGAATTCCAATTAGATTCTCCATAAGTATCAAAGAATTCCAATTAGATTCTCCATAAGTATCCTTCATTTTCATTCATGTCCATCACATATGAGGTTTACAGCACTATCTCTGGACAATATAAATCCAATATTTGAATTGTTCAATAATCCCGTAATTTTGCAAGGTGACGTTTCAACTTTTCTTTCTTAATTCTTAACTGTTCCAATTCTCTGTCCTGTCGCCTCTGCTCGTCAATGAGTCTGTTGATATATTGCGACGCTTTCCTGAGAATGACAACTTTTGGCGCACGTTCCTGACCCTCTAGCTCGGGTACAGAGTCTCTAAGGTGAAAAAAACTATTTTTCAAATCAGTTCTTCGTTTGCGCTCAAGTACATTGTGTTGAGTCCGTTTACCAGTTTCACACATATCCTCAGAATCACTGGAATTCTGACTACAACTTCCAAAAGAGGATTTCAGTTTTTGTGCTACTCTTCTCAAGTCTGATGGTATACTTATATCTCTCCTCAACTTCTTACTTTTATGTGTGATTGGTGAACTTGGATATGAATGCACACGTTTAAGCGATGTCACGGGTAAACTGTAATTATGAACATCGGTTGGACCGTCAATTCTTGGTCTTACTGCTGTACATTTTGTAAAGGTCTGTGTGGTAAATCCAGGTTGTTCTATAGTCAATGTCACCGTTTTAGTTCCATGATTATGCTCACTACTACTGCTTTCATCATCCGATCTATATATTCGTTTTGTTGGAACAGACACTTGAAGGTGCTTCTCTACCGTGACAACGTCAATCTCCTCCTCTGTAATGTAATTATAATATAATTATACAGTAGACATAAAAATAATAACATGTATACATTACATACCAAGCGCATGTATATGAATTTGATAGTGATGTTCCACATGGTGAAATATAAATATATGCATACATATATTTATTAAAGATAGTGAAACAGAAATAATATTTCCCGTAGTTCCATCCCATATATATCCATTACTATGATGCATGCTACTTTACAACTTTCATGATTTGCCTTTGCCTTTAATGGCAATGTATGGATGATTAATTTTACTACGTAATGATATACTAACCAGAATCCGACGGCGTCTCTAAACCAAGGTTGTGTACTCGTGTCTGGGACATCATTCCTCCTAAATTGGTTGCCGCTGGGGGAGACTCCAACGGGAACACCTCATCTGGGGCTACACATGCAGTGTTGAACGCCGGGTTAGAACAAGAGTTGCATCTCAGTCTCTGTTTATGGTCTCTGTGTGTTGATTTACTAGTGTCCAAGGTTTTTGCAGGAGCTGACCACATGATGTCTTGAATTAAGTTGGACTGTAGGCCTAAGTCAATGTCAGGAGGCGACTCTGGAAATGTCGAAGACAGAACCTCCTGAAGAACCTCATCAGCAACATCATCAAACAGCAACAGGTCTTCAGTATCAATGTCAAATGGCATTATTACATTTTCAAGGTCTAAATCATCATTGCTGTCCCGTCTAGGAGACAGAGGTGGTGTTGGTAATTCAAACTTCTTCCAAATATCTTCACTCATTGTCATAGATGTTGGAGAGTTGTAGAAGTCTTCATCATGTATGCAAGGAGTGGACATGACACTGGTTTGTGGTGTTGTATTCACTTTGATAATTTTCGGGTTTCTTCTAACAGCATGCATATCTACAAATAAAACAGATTCAGTTTTTAATTAACTTGTTATAGAACCATAATTAGTCTAAGCCATTGTGTAGTAAGTAATAGTGTCGTACAACTGGCACATGTACGTCGTCGATGCGATTGGCTCGATGCCATACTTATATATGCGTATGACCCAGAATAGACGAATGGTGAAGAACACGTGACTCTGTCATGCCGCGAAACTGCGACATATTGGACATAACCAACAACTGCGTAATTATCCATGTTATCAAATGGACCTGTTTAATTTTGTTCAACAGTATGATCAAATATGCCATACAATACATGCTAGAACAATTGTCATGTTACATCAAACAGTACTTTAATCGTTTTGCAATGAAATGCTTTACCCGGCAACTCCCACATGAAAAATGCCGGTTGGCAAAACATATCAGTTTATTTCCTGTATACCTACGTATGTCCATTATGAATAAAATAAATATCCACACTATTTACCTGCAACAACATAACACGGAATATTTTTAATTCCCATAGAAAAGCTGTCTAAATCCACGAATTTGACAAGTTCACAACTCGAGCCGAAGTGCAATGATACTGTGAGACAAGATTGCTATGTACATAGATTATGAATACATTAGTATTCTTACGCGTCGCCGTGACCCTACGCAAGGTCGAACTTACGATAGCTTATATCTGCTCCAACTAATTCCGTTTAAATGTGTAATGTCTATATTAGCGTTTAACAAACTCATCCGTGTATGTTTGGATATATATTTTAATATATCAATTGCTGCTGATCTGAATTATTAGAACTACGTATGTTCGCTGATGTACTTTTTCTAGTGTTAGTAAACCGGTCATATGGCGGGAAAAGCTTGTGGGCGGTGCCAATCATTTTTAGTATACAACGGCTACCATGATTCACAATATATGTTTAACTAGAGACACTATCGAATCGAGCGATATAATACTCTATAGCGATACATTAATACTATTTAAATACAGATATCCAATAACTGCTACTGAACCCTGCGTGAATTGTATTAATGACAAAAACAACCAAATTATACTCGCTAGTCGTAATGGGGATCTCTTGTTTATATATATATATATATATATATATTGAAATTCTGTTAAATCATATTGCTCTTCAAAATTACTGACAGTCTGTTATATATCCAAATTCGTTATTGTAATCAGGAACCTAGGTCCTGCTAAATGTAATTGGACTTGTTTAAAAAAACAGTATTAGATTACTCACGTGAAATTCGAATTTCAGAGCAAGAATTAGCCTGGGAACAGGCGTCGATATATTTTGCTTGGTCAGTCAAATAAATATATTTTAACACCGATACTATTAATTTGGGCCGTATTGAGTTTCTGATGATATCATTTTGCCAGAAGTTAAAACGTGAAAAATCGACAGACTGGAACCCAAGCTAAGCAAGAATCTATGGATCAACGAAACTATGGATACATGGTCCGAAAGTAATTAGCATCTAGTATGGAATAATCTTGTTCAAGCTGGGTTAGGAAAGGGCCTAGCAATTATTGGGTCCCTGTACAGTCTGGAATGAGCTTTAATGTCTACTACCGTATTTATAAAAGGGTTCGCTTCAGGTGCGAAAGGTCCGGAGTTCGAGGCCTGCTGGAGCCGTTACGATTGTGCCCTTAGGCAAGGCATTTAAATTCCACGTTGCCTCTTCTCTCTCCCTCGTGGCGATGGATTCCATCAGGAATGAGGTCTCGAGAGTGATTAATATAAGTTGAAAGAACTTGTTTCGCAATCGAGCTAAAATAAATTTGTATAAACTTTTTTATAAAAGGGTTGATCTATATAGCATTATTGTACAAGTAACATAGTTGTACTGTATTTGATACAGAGTAGCATTCTTCCATCATCATATATATACATTCTAGCATTACTAGATATTATACGCATTAAGTTAGCATCTAATTATAAACTACTGAACACATTGTCATTCGTGAATGGAACGCGTCGTACATACACCTTTATGATTTGAGTCCGGAACTGTGTGCACAACTTTACTAAATATACATCGAACTGATGTTAATCTTGCCTGGAACGGGTAATGGCCCCGCGACACCTCATACTCTCTACTCCACCAAGAACCACCGACTTGTCGATGCCGGGACAGTGAATATTGCGGCCATTGCAGTTATTGCAAACATTGATATTGTTTATTTGCATAACAGATACGTAGCCCGGGGTGCAAGATATATACATTGTTTTGTCCTTTACAAGGATGATAATTTGGAAGCAACGGTACTTAAGAAAATGTTACTAGTAATCATTTCTTCTATTGATAGCGTAATTCAAATGCGATAATTGGGCGACTGGTTCATTGACATAGATCTCAATATATTCCCGCCTATAATCATAGATAGTATCTATCTGATTTAACGTGTAGCTTTTTCTCCTATTTATGCAATTATTATTGTCAAATTGTCATGCTGGATCAAACAATTTCACACAAAGATGTTGTGTTAGTTATTCTTGCATCCATGCCCGAGGGTAACCATGCCCGAGGGTAACTCGATCATGAAAATGACGGATGTGTTTCGCTGCGATTTTAAGTATACCCGTATTAATAATATACTGAAAACAAAACACTGTTTCTATGAACAATGCTTTGACACATGCAGTTGTAATTGTTGCGTATTAGAGCTGTATGTATGACCCCTGAATCAACAAACTAACAACACGGCTCCCACTAGATATATTATGGATCATCAATTAGTGGGTTCATTGGTTAATTGATGCCAACACCGACAGTGGTGACTATCACAGAACAGTACATAATTGCAACCATATACAAGAAGCTTTATGTATCCTCGGATCATATTTACACCCGACAAGTTGTAAGTGAAACCAAACCCATTGCGTATTCAAATACCACATTTTTCAGATTAGTGCCCTGTTGCCTGCATATTTAACGTTGAACCCGAAAACCATATACATACGATAGTGCTTAATCCCCCCTATATATAATTATATATATCGCCTCCCGACCGAGCAATATTGTCAACTTATTTAGTGCTGTATATTCTGAGTAACAAGAGACACTTGTAAATGAAATTTATAATTATTGTTTACAATCATCATTATTGTCCTGCAGCATGTAAACACTCAGCACACAAGCAAATGCATGTACCCCTGTATCGGAATTCAGATCATTACCACAACCCCAACAGCAAGCAACACCGAATACGCCACTGAATGCTACTGAATGTATATGACATGTCATGTTTTCTTCATCGACAGAGGTGTCATAAAAGTAGTTCTTACGTCATTGATGATGTTAAGAAAATTGGGTCAGATTTTGTTTGTTGGCGTTTTCGTTGATATTCATCATACATGTATTATAGTCCATGGAAAGGGAGTGGGCAGGGACGTAGGATGACCCTGGGAACTCGGTACCCATGCTTGAGCGATTAAATACTGATTTATAAAACCACATATTTTGGCAGTTTATAATATTCGTGGGACAATGCAGATGATGAGGATTATTGGGTATTCACACCGATTTTGGAATTGTGCATCTATTTTAAACAAACAGAGCCATACCCCCCCCCCCATCCTTCCGCTCCCCGGTCACACAGTTGTTTGAAAGGTGATCACGTGCAGCTTGACACAAACACCAAAGTCCGTGTACACGCATGAAGCAGTCCACATTTATTAAAACCGGTGTTGAGCGTCACACCCCTTGGAAATCTGCACTTATACAGTACCTACCTCTCTTTTATCTCACATCGGAGGCGAGGGTAAATAAGCTCAATCATCATCATCTCACTGGAACGTTTTATCGGTTTTCAGTGACCTCGGTCACGCACACGTGTATACACTGCACTATAACCTTACATGTACACGTGTATAAGCCGATAACGGTTATGTAAGAAAAGCGGACCAGTGCAATGAGCATGTGTTATTCGTGCGAGTAAAACAAAGTTCGATAAGTGCAATCTTGAAAAGCACGTGTAAAGTGTAACTAGACTTTGCAATTGAATAGGACACGATTAGCTTGTAACTATATACAAATGTCTGGATTGTTATTGTTTTTTTTCGTCGCTACCGGTTGCCCATATGAGCGTCGCCTCCTAAAGAGATTAGTCATTTTAGATTTTGGACGATAGTGCAATGATACAGACAGAGACCCCTTCCAGGGTCCCCTCCTTCTATTACGTGCACGATGTAAGTCACGTACACGATACCTCAGCTTAAAGTCCCACCAGAAAGACTGTTAATATTATTAATGTCATGTGATATCTACTGATATCTAATGTAATATAGAGACGTGTATAACACATACTTATATCTATTGTAATATAGACAAGTGTACAACACATACTTATATATAATGTAATATAGACACGTGTACAACACATACTTATATCTAATGCAATATAGACACGTGTACAACACATACTTATATCTAATGCAATATAGACACATGTACAACACATACTTATATATAATGCAATGTAGACACGTGTACAACACATACTTATATCTAATGCAATATAGACACATGTACAACACATACTTATATATAATGCAATATAGACACGTGCATAACACATACTTATATATAATGCAATATAGACACGTGCATAACACATACTTATATCTAATGCAATATAGACACGTGCATAACACATACTTATATATAATGCAACATAGACACGTGTACAATACATACTTATATCTAATGCAATATAGACACGTGCATAACACATACTTATATATAATGCAACATAGACACTTGTACAACACATACTTATATCTAATGCAATACAGACACGTGCATAACACATACTTATATCTAATGCAATATAGACACGTGTACAACACATACTTATATAAAATGCAATATAGACACGTGTATAACACATACTTATATCTAATGCAACATAGACACGTGTACAACACATACTTATATCTAATGCAATATAGACACGTGTATAACACATACTTATATATAATGCAATATAGACACGTGTACAAGACATACTTATATCTAATGTAATATAGACACGTGTACAATACATTCCTATATATAATGCAATATAGACACGTGTACAACACATACTTATATATAATGCAATATAGACACGTGTACAACACAAACTTATATCTAATGCAATATAGACACGTGTATAACACATACTTATAGCTAATGCAATATAGACACTTGTACAACACATACTTATATATATTGTAATATAGACACGTGTATAACACATACTTATATCTAATGCAATATAGACACGTGTACAACACATACTTATATCTAATGCAATATAGACACGTGTACAACACATACTTATATATAATATAATATAGACACGTGTACAACACATACTTATATCAAATGCAATATAGACACGTGTACAATACATACTTATATATAATGCAATATAGACACGTGCATAACACATACTAATATCTAATGCAATATAGACACGTGTATAACACATACTTATATAAAATGCAATATAGACACGTGTATAACACATACTTATATATAATGCAACATAGACACGTGTACAACACATACTTATATCTAATGCAATATAGACACGTGTATAACACATACTTATATATAATGCAATATAGACACGTGTACAAGACATACTTATATCTAATGTAATATAGACACGTGTACAATACATACCTATATATAATGCAATATAGACACGTGTACAACACATACTAATATATAATGTAATATAGACACTTGTACAACACATACTGATATCTAAGGTAATATAGACACGTGTACAACACATATTTATATATAATGTTATATAGACACGTGTACAACACATACTTATATATAATGCAATATAAACACGTGTACAACACATACTTATATTTGATGTAATATAGACACGTGTACAACACATACTTATATATAATGTAATATAGACACGTGTACAACACATACTTATATATAATGTAATATAGACACGTGTACAACACATACTTATATATAATGCAACATAGACACGTGCATAACACACACATACTTATATATAATGCAATATAGACACGTGTATAACACATACTTATAGCTAATGTAATATAGACACGTGTACAACACATACTTATATATAATGCAATATAGACATGTGTACAACACATACTTATATATAATGTAATATAGACACGTGTACAACGCATACTTATATCTAATGTAATATAGTCACTTGTACAACACATACTTATATCTAATGCAATATAGACACGTGTACAACACATACTTATATCTAATGCAATATAGACACGTGTACAACACATACTTATATATAATGCAATGTAGACACGTGTACAACACATACATATATCTAATGCAATATAGACACGTGTACAACACATACTTATATCTAATGTAATATAGACACTTGTACAACACATACTTATATATAATGTAATATAGACACGTGTACAACGCATACTTATATCTAATGCAATATAGACACGTGTACAACACATACTTATATCTAATGTAATATAGACACTTGTACAACACATACTTATATATAATGCAATATAGATACGTGTATAACACATACATATATCTAATGCAATATAGACACGTGTACAACACATACTTATATATAATGTTATATAGACACGTGTACAACACATACTTATATATAATGTAATATAGACACGTGTACAACACATACTTATATATAATGCAATATAGACACGTGTACAACACATACTTATATCTAATGTAATATAGACACGTGTACAACACATACTTATATATAATGTAATATAGACACGTGTACAACACTTACTTATTTATAATGTAATATAGACACGTGTATAACACATACTTATATATAATGCAATATAGACACGTGTACAACACATACTTATATCTAATGCAATATAGACACGTGTACAACACATACTTATATCTAATTTAATATAGACACTTGTATAACACATACTTATATATAATGCTATATAGACACGTGTACAACACATACTTATATATAATGTAATATAGACACGAGTACAACACATACTTATATCTAATGCAATATAGACACGTGTACAACACATAATTATATATAATGTAATATAGAAACGTGTACAACACATACTTATATCAAATGCAATATAGACACGTGTACAACACATACTTATATAAAATGCAATATAGACACGTGCATAACACATACTTATATCTAATGCAACATTAACACGTGTACAACACATACTTATATCTAATGCAATATAGATACGTGTATAACACATACTTATATATAATGCAATATAGACACGTGTACAAGACATACTTATATCTAATGTAATATAAACACGTGTACAACACATACTTATATATAATGTAATATAGACACGTGTACAACACATACTTATATATAATGCAATACAGACACGTGCACAACACATACTTATATATAATGTTATATAGACACGTGTACAACACATACTTATATATAATGCAATATAAACACGTGTACAACACATACTTATATCTGATGTAATATAGACACGTGTACAAAACATACTTATATATAATGTAATATAGACACGTGTACAACACATACTTATATATAATGTAATATAGACACGTGTACAACACATACTTATATATAATGCAACATAGACACGTGCATAACATACTTATATATAATGCAATATAGACACGTGTATAACACATACTTATAGCTAAGGTAAAATAGACACGTGTACAACAAATACTTATATATAATGTAATATAGACACGTGTACAACACATATTTATATATAATGTTATATAGACACGTGTACAACACATACTTATATTATGTTATATAGACACGTGTACAACACATACTTATATATAATGCAATATAGACACGTGTACAACACATACTTATATATAATGTAATATAGACACGTGTACAACACATACTTATATATAATGCAATATAAACACGTGTACAACACATACTTATATCTGATGTAATATAGACACGTGTACAAAACATACTTATATATAATGTAATATAGACACGTGTACAACACATACTTATATATAATGTAATATAGACACGTGTACAACACATACTTATATATAATGCAACATAGACACGTGCATAACATACTTATATATAATGCAATATAGACACGTGTATAACACATACTTATAGCTAAGGTAAAATAGACACGTGTACAACAAATACTTATATATTATGCAATATAGACACGTGTACAACACATACTTATAGCTAATGCAATATAGACACGTGTACAACACATACTTATATCTAATGCAATATAGACACGTGTATAACACATACTTATAGCTAATGCAATATAGACACTTGTACAACACATACTTATATATAATGTAATATAGACACGTGTATAACACATACTTATATCTAATGCAATATAGACACGTGTACAACACATACTTATATATAATGTAATATAGACACGTGTACAACACATACTTATATCTAATGCAATATAGACACGTGTACAACACATACTTATATATAATGTAATATAGACACGTGTACAACACATACTTATATCAAATGCAATATAGACACGTGTACAATACATACTTATATCTAATGCAATATAGACACGTGCATAACACATACTTATATCTAATGCAATATAGACACGTGTACAACACATACTTATATATAATGCAATATAGACACGTGTATAACACATACTTATATATAATGCAATATAGACACGTGTACAACACATACTTATATCTAATGCAATATAGACACGTGTACAACACATACTTATATATAATGCAATATAGACACGTGTACAACACATACTTATATCTAATGTAATATAGACACGTGTACAACACATACTTATATATAATGTAATATAGACACGTGTACAACACATACTTATATCTAATGCAATATAGACACGTGTATAACACATACTTATATCTAATGCAATATAGACACGTGTATAACACATACTTATATCTAATGCAATATAGACACGTGTACAACACATACTTATATATAATGCAATATAGACACGTGTATAACACATACTTATATCTAATGCAACATAGACACGTGTACAACACATACTTATATCTAATGCAATATAGAGACGTGTATAACACATACTTATATCTAATGCAATATAGACACGTGTACAACACATACTTATATCTATAGCAATAAAGACACGTGTATAACACATACTTATATCTAATGCAATATAGACACGTGTACAACACATACTTATATCTAATGCAATATAGACACGTGTACATCACATACTTATATATAATGCAATATAGACACGTGTATAACACATACTTATATCTAATGCAATATAGACACGTGTACAACACATACTTATATCTAATGTAATATAGACACGTGTACATCACATACTTATACCTAATGCAATATAGACACGTGTACAACACAAACTTATAAATAATGCAATATAGACACGTGTACAACACATACTTATATATAATGCAATATAGACACGTGTACAACACATACTTATATCTAATGCAATATAGACACGTGTATAACACATACTTATATCTAATGCAATATAGACACGTGTACAACACATACTTATATATAATGCAATATAGACACGTGTACAACACATACTTATATATAATGTAATATAGACACGTGTACAACACATACTTATATATAATGCAATATAAACACGTGTACAACACATACTTATATCTGATGTAATATAGACACGTGTACAAAACATACTTATATATAATGTAATATAGACACGTGTACAACACATACTTATATATAATGTAATATAGACACGTGTACAACACATACTTATATATAATGCAACATAGACACGTGCATAACATACTTATATATAATGCAATATAGACACGTGTATAACACATACTTATAGCTAATGTAATATAGACAGGTGTACAACACATACTTATATATTATGCAATATAGACACGTGTACAACACATACTTATAGCTAATGCAATATAGACACGTGTACAACACATACTTATATATAATGCAATATAGACACGTGTATAACACATACTTATAGCTAATGCAATATAGACACTTGTACAACACATACTTATATATAATGTAATATAGACACGTGTATAACACATACTTATATCTAATGCAATATAGACACGTGTACAACACATACTTATATATAATGTAATATAGACACGTGTACAACACATACTTATATCTAATGCAATATAGACACGTGTACAACACATACTTATATATAATGTAATATAGACACGTGTACAACACATACTTATATCAAATGCAATATAGACACGTGTACAATACATACTTATATCTAATGCAATATAGACACGTGCACAACACATACTTATATCTAATGCAATATAGACACGTGTACAACACATACTTATATATAATGCAACATAGACACGTGCATAACATACTTATATATAATGCAATATAGACACGTGTATAACACATACTTATAGCTAATGTAAAATAGACACGTGTACAACACATACTTATATATTATGCAATATAGACACGTGTACAACACATACTTATAGCTAATGCAATATAGACACGTGTACAACACATACTTATATCTAATGCAATATAGACACGTGTATAACACATACTTATAGCTAATGCAATATAGACACTTGTACAACACATACTTATATATAATGTAATATAGACACGTGTATAACACATACTTATATCTAATGCAATATAGACACGTGTACAACACATACTTATATATAATGTAATATAGACACGTGTACAACACATACTTATATATAATGCAATATAGACACGTGTACAACACATACTTATATATAATGTAGTATAGACACGTGTACAACACATACTTATATCAAATGCAATATAGACACGTGTACAATACATACTTATATATAATGCAATATAGACACGTGCATAACACATACTTATATCTAATGCAATATAGACACGTGTACAACACATACTTATATAAAATGCAATATAGACACGTGTATAACACATACTTATATATAATGCAATATAGACACGTGTACAACACATACTTATATCTAATGCAATATTGACACGTGTACAACACATACTTATATATAATGCAATATAGACACGTGCATAACACATAATTATAGCAAATGCAATATAGACACGTGTACAACACATACTTATATATAATGTAATATAGACACGTGTACAACACATACTTATATCTAATGCAATATAGACACGTGCATAACACATACTTGTATCTAATGCAATATAGACACGTGTACAACACATACTTATATAAAATGCAATATAGACACGTGTACAACACATACTTATATATAATGCAATATAGACACGTGCATAACACATACTTATATC
Organism: Archivesica marissinica; assembly: GCA_014843695.1. Taxonomy (NCBI): domain Eukaryota; kingdom Metazoa; phylum Mollusca; class Bivalvia; order Venerida; family Vesicomyidae; genus Archivesica; species Archivesica marissinica. The sequence continues at coordinate 89,241,704 of CM026397.1, read as the reverse complement.
TAATGCAATATAGACACGTGTACAACACATACTTATATAAAATGCAATATAGACACGTGTATAACACATACTTATATATAATGCAATATAGACACGTGTACAACACATACTTATATCTAATGCAATATTGACACGTGTACAACACATACTTATATATAATGCAATATAGACACGTGCATAACACATATTTATATCTAATGCAATATAGACACGTGTACAACACATACTTATATATAATGTAATATAGACACGTGTACAACACATACTTATATCTAATGCAATATAGACACGTGCATAACACATACTTGTATCTAATGCAATATAGACACGTGTACAACACATACTTATATAAAATGCAATATAGAAACGTGTACAAGACATACTTATATCTAATGTAATATAAACACGTGTACAATACATACTTATATATATAATGCAATATTGAAACGTGTACAACACATACTTATATCAAATGCAATATAGACACGTGTATAATACATACTTATATATAATGCAATATAGACACGTGTACAACACATACTTATATCTAATGCAATATAGACACGTGTACAACACATACTTATATATAATGCAATATAGACACGTGTACAACACATACTTATATCTAATGCAATATAGACACGTGTATAACACATACTTATATATAATGCAATATAGACACGTGTATAACACATACTTATATATAATGCAATATAGACACGTGTACAACACATACTGATATCTAATGTAATATAGACACGTGTACAACACATACTATATCTAATGTAATATAGACACGTGTACAACACATACTTATATATAATGCAATATAGACACGTGTATAACACATACTTATATCTAATGCAATATAGACACGTGTACAACACATACTTATATATAATGCAATATAGACACGTGTACAACACATACTTATATCTAATGCAATATAGACACGTGTACAACACATACTTATATATAATGCAATATAGACACGTGTACAACACATACTTATATAAATGTATATAGACACGTGTACAACACATACTTATATAATGCAATATAGACACGTGTACAACACATACTTATATATAATGCAATATAGACACGTGTATAACACATACTTATATCTAATGCAATATAGACACGTGTACAACACATACTTATATATAATGCAATATAGACACGTGTATAACACATACTTATATATAATGCAATATAGACACGTGTACAACACATACTTATATATAATGCAATATAGACACGTGTACAACACATACTTATATCTAATGCAATATAGACACGTGTATAACACATAATTATATCTAATGCAATATAGACACGTGTACAACACATACTTATATATAATGTAATATAGACACGTGTACAACACATACTTATATCTAATGCAATATAGACACGTGCATAACACATACTTGTATCTAATGCAATATAGACACGTGTACAACACATACTTATATATAATGCAATATAGACACGTGTATAACACATACTTATATCTAATGTAATATAGACACGTGTACAACACATACTTATATCTAATGCAATATAGACACGTGTACAACACATACTTATATCTAATGCAATATAGACACGTGTACAACACATACTTATATCTAATGCAATATAGACACGTGTATAACACATACTTATATCTAATGTAATATAGAGACGTGTACAACACATACTTATATATAATGTAATATAGACACGTGTACAACACATACTTATATATAAT
>CM026397.1:89193117-89238948 GCA_014843695.1 Archivesica marissinica | reverse complement strand
ATTGTTTTAGTGCTTGGAGGAACTGTCACTTCAACCGGCTCACTGGCACTTGACTGCATGGTGTGGCTTGTTTTATGGCTAGGAACTGTAGCATAGAACTGTAACTAGGAACTGTAGCATAGAACTGTAACTAGGAACTGTAGCATAGAACTGTAACTAGGAACTGTACCATAGAACTGTAACTAGGAACTGTAGCATAGAACTGTAACTAGGAACTGTAGAATAGAACTGTAACTAGGAACTGTAGAATAGAACTGTAACTAGGAACTGTAGAATAGAACTGTAACTAGGAACTGTAGCATAGAACTGTAACTAGGAACTGTAGCATAGAACTGTAACTAGGAACTGTAGAATAGAACTGTAACTAGGAACTGTAGAATAGAACTGTAACTAGGAACTGTAGAATAGAACTGTAACTAGGAACTGTAAAATAGAACTGTAACTAGGAACTGTAGAATAGAACTGTAACTAGGAACTGTAGAATAGAACTGTAACTAGGAACTGTAGCATAGAACTGTAACTAGGAACTGTAGAATAGAACTGTAACTAGGAACTGTAGAATAGAACTGTAACTAGGAACTGTAGCATAGAACTGTAACTAGGAACTGTAGAATAGAACTGTAACTAGGAACTGTAGAATAGAACTGTAACTAGGAACTGTAGAATAGAACTGTAACTAGGAACTGTAGAATAGAACTGTAACTAGGAACTGTAGAATAGAACTGTAACTAGGAACTGTAGAATAGAACTGTAACTAGGAACTGTAGAATAGAACTGTAACTAGGAACTGTAGAATAGAACTGTAACTAGGAACTGTAGAATAGAACTGTAACTAGGAACTGTAGCATAGAACTGTAACTAGGAACTGTAGCATAGAACTGTAACTAGGAACTGTAGAATAGAACTGTAACTAGGAACTGTAGCATAGAACTGTAACTAGGAACTGTAGAATAGAACTGTAACTAGGAACTGTAGCATAGAACTGTAACTAGGAACTGTAGCATAGAACTGTAACTAGGAACTGTAGCATAGAACTGTAACTAGGAACTGTAGCATAGAACTGTAACTAGGAACTGTAGCATAGAACTGTAACTAGGAACTGTAGCATAGAACTGTAACTAGGAACTGTAGCATAGAACTGTAACTAGGAACTGTAGAATAGAACTGTAACTAGGAACTGTAGAATAGAACTGTAACTAGGAACTGTAGAATAGAACTGTAACTAGGAACTGTAGAATAGAACTGTAACTAGGAACTGTAGCATAGAACTGTAACTAGGAACTGTAGCATAGAACTGTAACTAGGAACTGTAGCATAAAACTGTAACTAGGAACTGTAGCATAGAACTGTAACTAGGAACTGTAGAATAGAACTGTAACTAGGAACTGTAGCATAGAACTGTAACTAGGAACTGTAGAATAGAACTGTAACTAGGAACTGTAGCATAGAACTGTAACTAGGAACTGTAGCATAGAACTGTAACTAGGAACTGTAGCATAGAACTGTAACTAGGAACTGTAGCATAGAACTGTAACTAGGAACTGTAGCATATAACTGTAACTAGGAACTGTAGAATAGAACTGTAACTAGGAACTGTAGAATAGAACTGTAACTAGGAACTGTAGAATAGAACTGTAACTAGGAACTGTAGAATAGAACTGTAACTAGGAACTGTAGCATAGAACTGTAACTAGGAACTGTAGCATAGAACTGTAACTAGGAACTGTAGAATAGAACTGTAACTAGGAACTGTAGAATAGAACTGTAACTAGGAACTGTAGAATAGAACTGTAACTAGGAACTGTAGAATAGAACTGTAACTAGGAACTGTAGAATAGAACTGTAACTAGGAACTGTAGAATAGAACTGTAACTAGGAACTGTAGCATAGAACTGTAACTAGGAACTGTAGAATAGAACTGTAACTAGGAACTGTAGAATAGAACTGTAACTAGGAACTGTAGAATAGAACTGTAACTAGGAACTGTAGAATAGAACTGTAACTAGGAACTGTAGAATAGAACTGTAACTAGGAACTGTAGAATAGAACTGTAACTAGGAACTGTAGAATGGAACTGTAACTAGGAACTGTAGAATATAACTGTAACTAGGAACTGTAGAATAGAACTGTAACTAGGAACTGTAGAATAGAACTGTAACTAGGAACTGTAGCATAGAACTGTAACTAGGAACTGTAGAATAGAACTGTAACTAGGAACTGTAGAATAGAACTGTAACTAGGAACTGTAGCATAGAACTGTAACTAGGAACTGTAGAATAGAACTGTAACTAGGAACTGTAAAATAGAACTGTAACTAGGAACTGTAGCATAGAACTGTAACTAGGAACTGTAGAATAGAACTGTAACTAGGAACTGTAGCATAGAACTGTAACTAGGAACTGTAACTAGGAACTGTAGAATAGAACTGTAACTAGGAACTGTAGAATAGAACTGTAACTAGGAACTGTAGAATAGAACTGTAACTAGGAACTGTAGCATAGAACTGTAACTAGGAACTGTAGAATAGAACTGTAACTAGGAACTGTAGAATAGAACTGTAACTAGGAACTGTAGAATAGAACTGTAACTAGGAACTGTAGATAGAACTGTAATGGAAGTAGCATAGAACTGTAACTAGGAACTGTAGAATAGAACTGTAACTAGGAACTGTAGCATAGAACTGTAACTAGGAACTGTAACTAGGAACTGTAGCATAGAACTGTAACTAGGAACTGTAGAATAGAACTGTAACTAGGAACTGTAGCATAGAACTGTAACTAGGAACTGTAGCATAGAACTGTAACTAGGAACTGTAGCATAGAACTGTAACTAGGAACGGTAGCATAGAACTGTAACTAGGAACTGTAGCATAGAACTGTAACTAGGAACTGTAACTAGGAACTGTAACTAGGAACTGTAGCATAGAACTGTAACTAGGAACTGTAGCATAGAACTGTAACTAGGAACTGTAGCATAGAACTGTAACTAGGAACTGTAGCATAGAACTGTAACTAGGAACTGTAGCATAGAACTGTAACTAGGAACTGTAACTAGGAACTGTAACTAGGAACTGTAACTAGGAACTGTAGCATAGAACTGTAACTAGGAACTGTAGCATAGAACTGTAACTAGGAACTGTAACTAGGAACTGTAGCATAGAACTGTAACTAGGAACTGTAACTAGGAACTGTAACTAGGAACTGTAACTAGGAACTGTAACTAGGAACTGTAACTAGGAACTGTAACTAGGAACTGTAACTAGGAACTGTAACTAGGAACTGTAACTAGGAACTGTAGCATAGAACTGTAACTAGGAACTGTAACTAGGAACTGTAACTAGGAACTGTAACTAGGAACTGTAACTAGGAACTGTAACTAGGAACTGTAACTAGGAACTGTAACTAGGAACTGTAACTAGGAACTGTAACTAGGAACTGTAACTAGGAACTGTAGAATAGAACTGTAACTAGGAACTGTAACTAGGAACTGTAACTAGGAACTGTAGCATAGAACTGTAACTAGGAACTGTAACTAGGAACTGTAACTAGGAACTGTAACTAGGAACTGTAACTAGGAACTGTAACTAGGAACTGTAACTAGGAACTGTAACTAGGAACTGTAGCATAGAACTGTAACTAGGAACTGTAACTAGGAACTGTAACTAGGAACTGTAACTAGGAACTGTAACTAGGAACTGTAGCATAGAACTGTAACTAGGAACTGTAACTAGGAACTGTAACTAGGAACTGTAACTAGGAACTGTAACTAGGAACTGTAGCATAGAACTGTAACTAGGAACTGTAACTAGGAACTGTAACTAGGAACTGTAACTAGGAACTGTAACTAGGAACTGTAACTAGGAACTGTAACTAGGAACTGTAGCATAGAACTGTAACTAGGAACTGTAACTAGGAACTGTAACTAGGAACTGTAACTAGGAACTGTAACTAGGAACTGTAGCATAGAACTGTAACTAGGAACTGTAACTAGGAACTGTAACTAGGAACTGTAGCATAGCACTGTAACTAGGAACTGTAACTAGGAACTGTAACTAGGAACTGTAACTAGGAACTGTAACTAGGAACTGTAACTAGGAACTGTAACTAGGAACTGTAACTAGGAACTGTAACTAGGAACTGTAGCATAGAACTGTAACTAGGAACTGTAACTAGGAACTGTAACTAGGAACTGTAACTAGGAACTGTAACTAGGAACTGTAACTAGGAACTGTAACTAGGAACTGTAGCATAGAACTGTAGCATAGAACTGTAACTAGGAACTGTAACTAGGAACTGTAACTAGGAACTGTAACTAGGAACTGTAGCATAGAACTGTAACTAGGAACTGTAACTAGGAACTGTAGCATAGCACTGTAACTAGGAACTGTAACTAGGAACTGTAACTAGGAACTGTAACTAGGAACTGTAACTAGGAACTGTAACTAGGAACTGTAACTAGGAACTGTAACTAGGAACTGTAACAGTGGGTAATATGAGTTACCTCAATCAGCAATGTTTGAATCCCTGATAAGACATTAATTTGTTTGTAAGTTGTCTCCTGTAATCTGTATCAGTAATCCAATAAAAGCTGTGACTAAAAATATATTGCATAGATAAACAATGCTGTAAACATTATATGTATAAATGAAAGATTCTTCTGATTTAGTCTGGTTTAAAGATAGTTATTCTTCTGATTTAGTCTATATTGTATACAAAATGAAAATGGATTAAATCGAAAGTGTTTAGTTTTTATAAAGCAACTAAACAAAATAATGGGACATACCCTTCTAACTGTTACATAGATGATGTTGAAGCAGCTCTAAAGAAGGTAATCAGTGTAGCAGGTAGCAGATTAGCCCAGGGCTATTGTAGCAAATGCCATTCTCTTGGCAGTGATGTACATACTGAGGTTATTATGACCTGTGTATTAGGTAAGTTAACAAGAATGTGTTCTCTATTAGAAAGGTCAACTTTTGCCTTCCTTGCAGGTCATTTATCATTTCATTCAATAGATTTGTTGTGTAATACAGACAGCCAAACCAATGGTCCATTGTGGGGGAAAGGGTCTGTTTTATCAGGATAAAGTGTCATCCTCTTTGAACTGTGATAGATTTATTATTATATGGCTTTTCTAGAGTCAGTACTTCAATGTTCAAGAGTCAATTTAGTGTAAAACCTTTCTTCCTGTTTCATAGTTTGTTCACATTACATAATGCCTTAATTGGTTTGTTATCATTCATTTGATTACTCATTTTGTATTGGCTTCAATCTTAATGTTGTTTATCTAAGATACCATAGCATCTTCAATTTGCCCATTTAATTCTTGTAACTTTTCTCTTTGTCTACTAGTATATGTTGTAGGTTTAATTGTTTTGTTAGAGGTAGAGTTCCAATCCCCAGCCACTGCTAAGGATGTATTTAATATTAATTAAAGAAATGGAGGTGATGGAAAAGTATTATTAGGGCCAAAGTACTTGGTTTTGGGGCATCTCTGAATGTTTTGATTCCATATTTGTATGTTTATTTTGATGAGATGTGAAACTCGAATGTTCAGTCGTGTACATCGCAATATCACCGGAACTGTGTCATGCATTGTAAAGCCTAACTCATCAACACAATATCACCGGAACTGTGTCATGCATTGTAAAGCCTAACTCATCAACACAATATCACCGGAACTGTGTCATGCATTGTAAAACCTAACTCATCAACACAATATCACCAGAACTATGTCATGCATTGTAAAACCTAACTCATCAACACAATATCACCAGAACTATGTCATGCATTGTAAAGCCTAACTCATCAACACAATATCACCAGAACTATGTCATGCATTGTAAAACCTAACTCATCAACACAATATCACCGGAACTGTGTCATGCGCTGTAAAACCTAACTCATCAACACAATATCACCGGAACTGTGTCATGCATTGTAAAACCTAACTCATCAACACAATATCACCAGAACTGTGTCATGCATTGTAAAACCTAACTCATCAACACAATATCACCAGAACTGTGTCATGCGCTGTAAAACCTAACTCATCAACACAATATCACCAGAACTGTGTCATGCACTGTAAAGCCTAACTCATCAACACAATATCACCGGAACTGTGTCATGCACTGTAAAGCCTAACTCAGAGCTATGCACATGTGAGTCTTCCCCCAGAGCTGTGAATATGTGTGTCTTCCCCCAGAGCTGTGAATATGTGTGTCTTACCCCAGAGCTGTGAATGTGTGTGTCTTCCCCCAGAGCTGTGAATGTGTGTGTCTTCCCCCAGAGCTGTGAACGTGTGTGTCTTCCCCCAGAGCTGTGAATATGTGTGTCTTACCCCAGAGCTGTGAATGTGTGTGTCTTCCCCCAGAGCTGTGAACGTGTGTGTCTTCCCCCAGAGCTGTGAATGTTTGTATCTTCCCCCAGAGCTGTGAACGTGTGTGTCTTCCCCCAGAGCTGTGAATGTTTGTATCTTCCCCCAGAGCTGTGAACGTGTGTCTTCCCCCATAACCCCATAGCTGTGAATGTGTGTGTCTTCCCCCAGAGCTGTGAACGTGTGGTTCTTCCCACAGAGCTGTGAACATATGTGTCTTCCCCCAGAGCTGTGAACGTGTGTGTCTTCCCCCAGAACTGTAGATGTGTGTGTGTGTGTCTTCCCCCAGAGCTGTGAGCGTGTATGTCTTCCACCAGAGCTGTGAACGTGTGTCTCTTCCACCAGATCTGTGAACGTGTGTCTCTTCCACCAGAGCTGTGAACGTGTGTCTCTTCCACCAGAGCTGTGAACGTGTGTCTCTTCCACCAGAGCTGTGAACGTGTGTCTCTTCCACCAGAGCTGTGAACGTGTTTGTCTTCCCCCAGAACTGTGAACATGTGTGTCTTCCCCCAGAGCTGTGAACGTGTGGTTCTTCCCACAGAGCTGTGAACATATGTGTCTTCCCCCAGAGCTGTGAACGTGTGTGTCTTCCCCCAGAACTGTAGATGTGTGTGTGTGTGCGTGCGTGCGTGCGTGCGCGCGTGCGCGTGCGTGTGTGTGTGTGTCTTCCCCCAGAGCTGTGAGCATGTATGTCTTCCACCAGAGCTGTGAACGTGTATCTCTTCCACCAGAGCTGTGAACGTGTGTCTCTTCCACCAGAGCTGTGAACGTGTTTGTCTTCCCCCAGAACTGTGAACGTGTGTGTCTTCCCCCAGAACTGTGAACGTGTGTGTCTTCCCCCAGAGCTATGACGTGTGTGTCTTCACCCAGAGCTGTGAATGTGCGTCTTCCCCGCAGATCTGTGAACATGTGTGTCTTCCCCCAGAGCTGTGAATGTGTGTATATTCCCCAAAGCTGTGAACATGTGTGTCTTCCCCCAGAGCTGTGAATGTGTGTGTCTTCCCCCAGAGCTGTGAATGTGTGTCTTCCCCCATAGCTGTGAACATGTGTTTCTTACCCCAGAGCTGTGAACATGTGTGTCTTCCCCCAGATCTGTGAACATATGTGTCTGCCCCCAGAGCTGTGAACATATGTGTCCTCCCCCAGAGCTGTGAATATGTTTGTCTTACACCAGAGCTGTGAATGTGTGTGTTTTCCCCCAGAGCTATGAATGTATGTGTCTTCCCGTAGAGCTGTGAACATGTGAGTCTTCCCCCAGAGCTGTGAACATGTGAGTCTTCCCATAGAGCTGTGAACATGTGTGTCTTCCCCCAGAGCTGTGAATGTGTGTATATTCCCCCAGATCTGTGAACATGTCTTCCCCACAGATCTGTGAACATGTGAGGCTTCCCGTAGAGCTGTGAACATGTATGTCTTCCCCCAGAGCTGTGAATGTGTGTCTTCCCCCATAGCTGTGAACATGTCTTCCCCCAGATCTGTGAACATGTGTGTCTTCCCCCAGATTTGTGAATGTGTGTGGATTCCACCAGAGCTGTGAACATGTGTGTCTTCCCCCATAGCTGTGAATGTGTTTGTCTTCCCCCATAGCTGTGCATGTGTGGGTGTGTGTTCCCCCAGAGCTATAGTGTGTGTGTCTTCCCCCAGAGCTGTGACTGTGTGTGTCTTCCAACAGAGCTGTGACTGTGTGTGTCTTCCACCAGAGCTGTGAACGTGTGTGTCTTCCCATAGAGCTGTGAATGTGTGTGTCTTCCCCCAGAGCTGTGACTGTGTGTGTCTTCCCCCAGATCTGTGAACATGTGTGTCTGCCCCCAGAGCTGTGAACATATGTGTCTTCCCCCAGAGCTGTGAATATGTTTGTCTTACACCAGAGCTGTGAATGTGTGTGTTTTCCCCCAGAGCTATGAATGTATGTGTCTTCCCGTAGAGTTGTGAACATGTGAGTCTTCCCCCAGAGCTGTGAACATGTGAGTCTTCCCATAGAGCTGTGAACATGTGTGTCTTCCCCCAGAGCTGTGAATGTGTGTATATTCCCCCAGATCTGTGAACATGTCCTCCCCACAGATCTGTGAACATGTGAGGCTTCCCGTAGAGCTGTGTACATGTATGTCTTCCCCCAGAGCTGTGAATGTGTGTCTTCCCCCATAGCTGTGAACATGTCTTCCCCCAGATCTGTGAACATGTGTGTCTTCCCCAGATGTGTGAATGTGTGTGGATTCCACCAGAACTGTGAACATGTGTGTCTTCCCCCATAGCTGTGAATGTGTTTGTCTTCCCCCAGAGCTGTGCATGTTTGGGTGTGTGTTCCCCCAGAGCTATGGTATGTGTGTCTTCCCCCAGAGCTGTGACTGTGTGTGTCTTCCACCAGAGCTGTGACTGTGTGTGTCTTCCCCCTGAGCTGTGAACGTGTGTGTCTTCTCCCAGAGTTGTGACTGTGTGTGTCTTCCACCAGAGCTGTGACTGTGTGTGTCTTCCACCAGAGCTGTGACTGTGTGTGTCTTCCACCAGAGCTGTGAACGTGTGTGTCTTCCCATAGAGCTGTGAATGTGTGTGTCTTCCCCAGAGCTGTGACTGTGTGTGTCTTCCCCCAGAGCTGTGAATGTGTGTGTCTTCCCCCAGAGCTGTGAATGTGTGTCTTCCCCCATAGCTGTGAACATGTGTTTCTTACCCCAGAGCTGTGAACATGTGTGTCTTCCCCCAGATCTGTGAACATATGTGTCTGCCCCCAGAGCTGTGAACATATGTGTCTTCCCCCAGAGCTGTGAATATGTTTGTCTTACACCAGAGCTGTGAATGTGTGTGTTTTCCCCCAGAGCTATGAATGTATGTGTCTTCCCATATAGAGCTGTGAACATGTGAGTCTTCCCCCAGAGCTGTGAACATGTGAGTCTTCCCATAGAGCTGTGAACATGTGTGTCTTCCCCCACAGCTGTGAATGTGTGTATATTCCCCCAGATCTGTGAACATGTCTTCCCCACAGATCTGTGAACATGTGAGGCTTCCCGTAGAGCTGTGAACATGTATGTCTTCCCCCAGAGCTGTGAATGTGTGTCTTCCCCCATAGCTGTGAACATGTCTTCCCCCAGATCTGTGAACATGTGTGTCTTCCCCCAGATTTGTGAATGTGTGTGGATTCCACCAGAGCTGTGAACATGTGTGTCTTCCCCCATAGCTGTGAATGTGTTTGTCTTCCCCCATAGCTGTGCATGTGTGGGTGTGTGTTCCCCCAGAGCTATAGTGTGTGTGTCTTCCCCCAGAGCTGTGACTGTGTGTGTCTTCCACCAGAGCTGTGACTGTGTGTGTCTTCCACCAGAGCTGTGAACGTGTGTGTCTTCCCATAGAGCTGTGAATGTGTGTGTCTTCCCCCAGAGCTGTGACTGTGTGTCTGCCCCCAGAGCTGTGAACATATGTGTCTTCCCCCAGAGCTGTGAATATGTTTGTCTTACACCAGAGCTGTGAATGTGTGTGTTTTCCCCCAGAGCTATGAATGTATGTGTCTTCCCGTAGAGTTGTAAACATGTGAGTCTTCCCCCAGAGCTGTGAACATGTGAGTCTTCCCATAGAGCTGTGAACATGTGTGTCTTCCCCCAGAGCTGTGAATGTGTGTATATTCCCCCAGATCTGTGAACATGTCCTCCCCACAGATCTGTGAACATGTGAGGCTTCCCGTAGAGCTGTGTACATGTATGTCTTCCCCCAGAGCTGTGAATGTGTGTCTTCCCCCATAGCTGTGAACATGTCTTCCCCCAGATCTGTGAACATGTGTGTCTTCCCCAGATGTGTGAATGTGTGTGGATTCCACCAGAGCTGTGAACATGTGTGTCTTCCCCCATAGCTGTGAATGTGTTTGTCTTCCCCCAAAGCTGTGCATGTGTGGGTGTGTGTTCCCCCAGAGCTATGGTATGTGTGTCTTCCCCCAGAGCTGTGACTGTGTGTGTCTTCCACCAGAGCTGTGACTGTGTGTGTCTTCCCCCTGAGCTGTGACTGTGTGTGTCTTCCACCAGAGCTGTGACTGTATGTGTCTTCCCGTAGAGTTGTAAACATGTGTGTCTTCCCCCAGAGCTGTGAATGTGTGTATATTCCCCCAGATCTGTGAACATGTCCTCCCCACAGATCTGTGAACATGTGAGGCTTCCCGTAGAGCTGTGTACATGTATGTCTTCCCCCAGAGCTGTGAATGTGTGTCTTCCCCCATAGCTGTGAACATGTCTTCCCCCAGATCTGTGAACATGTGTGTCTTCCCCAGATGTGTGAATGTGTGTGGATTCCACCAGAGCTGTGAACATGTGTGTCTTCCCCCATAGCTGTGAATGTGTTTGTCTTCCCCCAAAGCTGTGCATGTGTGGGTGTGTGTTCCCCCAGAGCTATGGTATGTGTGTCTTCCCCCAGAGCTGTGACTGTGTGTGTCTTCCACCAGAGCTGTGACTGTGTGTGTCTTCCCCCTGAGCTGTGACTGTGTGTGTCTTCCACCAGAGCTGTGACTGTATGTGTCTTCCCGTAGAGTTGTAAACATGTGTGTCTTCCCCCAGAGCTGTGAATGTGTGTATATTCCCCCAGATCTGTGAACATGTCCTCCCCACAGATCTGTGAACATGTGAGGCTTCCCGTAGAGCTGTGTACATGTATGTCTTCCCCCAGAGCTGTGAATGTGTGTCTTCCCCCATAGCTGTGAACATGTCTTCCCCCAGATCTGTGAACATGTGTGTCTTCCCCAGATGTGTGAATGTGTGTGGATTCCACCAGAGCTGTGAACATGTGTGTCTTCCCCCATAGCTGTGAATGTGTTTGTCTTCCCCCAAAGCTGTGCATGTGTGGGTGTGTGTTCCCCCAGAGCTATGGTATGTGTGTCTTCCCCCAGAGCTGTGACTGTGTGTGTCTTCCACCAGAGCTGTGACTGTGTGTGTCTTCCCCCTGAGCTGTGACTGTGTGTGTCTTCCACCAGAGCTGTGACTGTGTGTGTCTTCCCCCTGAGCTGTGAACGTGTGTCTTCTCCCAGAGTTGTGACTGTGTGTGTCTTCCACCAGAGCTGTGACTGTGTGTGTCTTCCACCAGAGCTGTGACTGTGTGTGTCTTCCACCAGAGCTGTGAACGTGTGTGTCTTCCCATAGAGCTGTGAATGTGTGTGTCTTCCCCAGAGCTGTGACTGTGTGTGTCTTCCCCCAGAGCTGTCAACATGTGTGTCTTCCCCCTGAGCTGTGAACGTGTGTGTCTTCTCCCAGAGTTGTGACTGTGTGTGTCTTCCACCAGAGCTGTGAACATGTGTGTCTTCCCCCAGAGTTGTGACTGTTGGTGTCTTCCACCAGAGCTGTGAACGTGTATGTCTTCCCCCAGAGCTGTGAATGTGTGTGTCTTCCCCCAGCGTTGTGACTGTTGGTGTCTTCCACCAGAGCTGTGACTGTTGGTGTCTTCCACCTGAGCTGTGAACATGTGTGTCTTCCCCCAGAGCTGTGAATGTTGGTGTCTTCCCCCAGAGTTGTGACTGTTGGTGTCTTCCACCAGAGCTGTGAATGTGTGTGTCTTCCACCAGAGCTGTGAATGTGTGTGTCTTCCCCCAGAGCTGTGAACGTGTGTGTCTTCCCCCAGAGCTGTGAACGTGTGTGTCTTCTCCCAGAGCTGTGAACGTATGTGTCTTCTCCCAGAGTTGTGACTGTTGGTGTCTTCCACCAGAGCTGTGAATGTGTGTGTCTTCCACCAGAGCTGTGACTGTTGGTGTCTTCCACCAGAGCTGTGAACGTGTGTGTCTTCCACCAGAGTTGTGAATGTGTGTGTCTTCCCCCAGAGTTGTGACTGTTGGTGTCCTCCACCAGAGTTGTGACTGTTGGTGTCTTCCACCAGAGCTGTGAACGTGTATGTCTTCCCAAAAATAAGGGGGGTGAAAATGTGGGCTTTCTCAGTGTCCTTACATGGACACTTTTCTGATAATATTAACAAATTCATCCCCCACCACCAAGCAAGAAACCAACAGAGTGGGGCCCACTAATTATTGTGTGAAGTTTAACAATTATCCTCCATATTCCACAATAGTATTCTAAATGACACCACATATCTCCCCAATAAACCAGTTTAGTAATTAGGCCAGGGTAACATATTTTAAGAATGTTTACATGTGATCTTGTTGCACATGAGTATTTGTATTTGACAAATTAACATAGAATAGTAAAATGAGAAACAGCTGTTTAATTGCTGTATTATGGCTCTAAGGTGATATTAAGATTAATAAAAGTGCTTACTGGGGTCAGAGGACGGTTATTGAATAGTAAAACTTGACAGAACATTATTCATAAATGGAATTTAACTTTTTCTTCAACTTATAGGCTATCATTATACCAGCCTGGTTTAGTTTGACTGTGATCTCTCTCTACCAGCCTGGTTTAGTTTGACTGTGATCTCTCTCAATATTGTTAGTACGAATCTCAAAATTGGTATATTCGGAACTAATTTCTTTAGCTCCAAACTATAAGATTCGAAATCCTTGGCTGTGATTGGGTGGAGCTTGATTGGTTTTTGATGTGTTTATTTCTCAGGAACTTTCTGACACTAGTCTGTTTTAATATCAATGATCCACTCATTGTTTCTGGTCACTTGTTTTTGTAGCCTTTGTACAGGTCATCGAGGGCAATGTTTTCTCATCTGGCTTCACCCATCTTTTATTTTACTGCTTTTACACATGATACAGTCTACACTTGAAAATGCTTTTATTGCACAATGCAGTTTATGTATCCCCCTGGAAGTTTAAAACACTTCAATAAAAGTGCCATCTGATACCCCTGTTATGATAGCAAATAGATTAAAGACCAGCTCCAAATGCATTCATTGAGAACTATTTTAGTTCATTGAGAACTAAATAATTGCAGTTTGCAACTATGGTGTTACAGCTTCATTTTTCAATAACAATTTCATTTTAGATGAGTTGCCTGTGCATTGCTACAAGTATCCTTATATCAGAGATACAGTTAAATACTTGACAATGTTGAAAGAATTTTCAACATCAGGCTTCTAGTGACAAAGATATAGCAAATGGATTCAAAATGGCTGATCCATGGCAATCATTTTGAAGTTTGTGACATCATTTACTAATTTTAGTATTTTAATATTTTCAAAATCCAATTGCCTCCACTGGAGCCGTTACGATTGTGTCCTTAGGCAAGGCATTTAAATTCCACATTGCCTCTTCTCTCTCCCTCATGGCGATGGATTTCATCAGGAATGAGGTCTCGAGAGCGATTAATATAAGTTGTAAGAACTTGTTTCGCAATCGAGCTAATATAAATTTGTATAAACTTAAAGCCAATTACTTACTTAAAACATATATATATCTAGAATGATACTGCATTACATAGTTTAATGATATTTAAATAAAATGTATTTATATTCCGCTGTTTTAATTTGTTGTTGCCAAGGAAACAAATCGGCCACAAATTTCTTCATTCAGCTATAGCTTTCTTATTCTATATCTATTTTAATAATTCCTTTATTTCTCAGTTAATGATTGTATGAAGAGTAAAATTCAAATTGGAAATTTAAAACGATACTATATCTGAATAAAGGATACTATATCTGAATAAAGGATACTATATCTGAATAAACGATACTATATCTGAATAAACGATACTATATCTGAATAAAGGATACTATATCTGAATAAACGATACTATATCTGAATAAACGATACTATATCTGAATAAAGGATACTATATCTGAATAAAGGATACTATATCTGAATAAACGATACTATATCTGAATAAACGATACTATATCTGAATAAACGATACTATATCTGAATAAAGGATACTATATCTGAATAAAGGATATTTTGTAAAAAGTAGCAGATATTTAAAGAATATAATTGCCAACGATTGTGTGCTTAAAAAAATACAAATGTTTGAATAGAAACGAAAACAATCAAATGAATATGATTATATATATAGCACTTTCCATAAAATACACAAATTGTTGAGCAACAAACGTATGTAAACAATGCTTAATGCGTGATTTCAGTTTGTTATATCGCAAAAATCACACTGTTTATTGACTGAAAATAATTAATCAAATTATACCGAAAGAATGACATTTGTTTTGAATTTTTTGAATTTTTAATATACTGAGTCAAAAAAGAAACGATACCTGGTGTTTATGTGTCTATAATTTCAACATTTATTAAGAAAATTCTTTGAAAATTCATAAGATGATAGTCCAACATGTTTGAAAGAGGAGCACATAAAGCATAATGAGCCTCCGAAACTGTCTGCTGCGTGATGACGTAATTCGTCGGACAGGGGTCTAATGGAGTTTTCACACAGACGTCAATACCGAGTATGGGCACCATTTGCGTCTCTCACTGCAATACCGCCGTCGCATCGAACGGAAGAGTGTCTGAATCTCTTGCTGGTCAATATTTGTCCACTCCTGATGCAAAACATCCCTCAGTTGGTTTAACGTTACCGGCTGACGTCGTCTGACGCGGCGGTCTAACGTATCCCACAAATGTTCTATGGGTGACAAGTCTGGTGACAAAGCAGGCCATGGCAGGGTTTCAATATTGTTCTGCTCCAATAATGTGGTGGAAATCCGAGCAGTATGACACCTGGCGTTGTCCTGTTGGAACAATGTGACATTTCTGTTGGCGTTAAAGAACGGCACAACAACTGGCGCAAGGATCTCATCACAGTACCGCTGGGCGTTTAGGTTCCCGTCCACCACTAACAGTTCAGTGCGACAGCCGAGGGTGATACCGCCCCACGCCATAACGCTTCCGCCCCCGAACAGATCGACCTGACGTACACATGTGTCGGCGTAACGTTCACCGCGTCTGCGATATACCCGCTCTCTGACATCCGCTTGACGCAAACAGAACCGCGATTCATCGCTAAACATCACCGAATTCCACTGTAACCGAGTCCAGCGAGCACGTTTCGTCGTCCATTCCCGCCGTACGTCACGGTGACGTCGTGTCAGGATGGGTCCAACGTATGGCCGATAGGCACAAATACCACGTTCACCGAGCCGGTTCCTGACTGTTTGTGCACTGATGCGATTGTTGGTCATCCCAGGAGTAACGGCAGCTGTGTGCGTAGCATGTAGGAACCGGTCACGTAAATGTGATGTCCGAATGTGACGGTCCTGTTCACGCGTCGTCACACGTGGTCGACCAGATCTTGGACGGTCGTCCACCGATCCATGTGTTCGATAACGTCGAAGTAGACGTTTTACCCCGAGTCGATTTGCGACGTCACACTGACGTAAACCGCCGTCAATCATGCCAATGGCACGCATTCTCTGATTGCGGTTTAGCCTAGGCATTTTGTTAGAGGTAACAATGGGTATGTAAGGTGTTTTTCCTCGATGATAATGCAATACCAGTACAATAAACCGGTTTTCCGATGTGTACATGTGCAGGAAGTTGTCTTTGTTGAGTAGCACGTGCAAATCGGAAATTCGGCGTTCTAGGATTATCGGGTGTTTATTTACCTGTGTTTATGGTTGGTTGCAATAAGATACCCGGTACTGATACGTAATAATATATTAAACCTTTCTATGGTTTTATCCGTTTTACGTCATTTTTAGTTTGGTATCGTTTCTTTTTTGACTCAGTATATATTTTTCTTCCATTACAATGTAGTGTCGCTTTAAATGAATTGTTTTCTTTGTAAATTAACTCACTTTAATCATTTGGGGGGGGGGGGCAGAAACAGAACAATAACTTTGTAAACCATGGTTTTACGAAAGCTAGCACTAAATTTCCATCTGAAGAAAAATAAAAACAGAATGATTTTCAAATGTTCAAAATTCAGTTTCAAATTCATCATGAAATACTACACTGATCATCATTTTACTTTTCAATTATTTACAGCAACATTATAGAATTCTTCTTGATCAAATGATTTATTGCATGTTTGTAATCTGTTTCTTTCAAATTATGATTTCTGGAAAGAGTTACTGGTTCATTCCCTAAATGCCATTTTGAAGTTGAACTGTTAATGAACCTAATCTGGTAACACTAACACAGAACTATTGGAAGTTATGGCAGACTGTATTGTGGCTTATCTAACCATGTGCTACAATGTGAGGGTACAATCAAATGATTCAAGGCTAGACATGGAAAAAAACAAAAACATAACAAGGTCAAAGTTGTTTGGATAGATGATAGGACATTGACCTGGAGACACAGCCATGACTTCGCTAGAGCAATGGTAGGTTAATAGTTCAAGAGACTTTTATTATTGTCCTGTAGCTTGTGGAGTTGATTCTTATCAGTCACTGGTACCTTATGATAAATAATGTTATAATAACAGTTTAGTACAATGATATCTTTATTTAAGGAGTTAAGAAATATACCAAGATGCATTATATATATCCCCCTTAAAATAAATATGGGAGATATATTGGTGTCTGTCTGTTCTATCTGTTTGTCCCGGCATCCGGCCATCTGTCTAAAATTGTATCATATCTCTTGAACTGCTTCAGGGAGCTTGAAATAATTAAATATTCACCATAACATGGTGATGGGCAGTGCACAGGTTTCAGAGTCCAGGATACACTTAGAGTTCAGATGCTTCTTGTTTGTGTCCACTTCATATGTCACTGTTGTGATATTGAAATAACTTGGTACAAATGTTCACCACAACAAGCCTATGTGCAGAGTGCAAGTTTCTGCCATGCCAGATCAAGATCACACTTAGAGGCAGAATGTAAAATCTGTACATTTCGAGCCAGTCTCGTACTTCATACGATTGCTGGGGTTGTCTCCCCCTTTATTGGGAGGCATATGGTATTTGATTGTAGTATTTGTCTGTGCGTCCATCTGTCTGTCCACCTCAATGTGGCTTCATCAATCCAGATTAAAACTACCTTGTGTGATGGTTTTATCTAGCTTCAATAATTCGGTGCTAGATAATTATTTTCTAATAGTGAATTCTCCATGTCGGATTTAAAGTGATTT
Organism: Archivesica marissinica; assembly: GCA_014843695.1. Lineage (NCBI taxonomy): Eukaryota > Metazoa > Mollusca > Bivalvia > Venerida > Vesicomyidae > Archivesica > Archivesica marissinica. The sequence continues at coordinate 89,221,637 of CM026397.1, read as the reverse complement.
ATTATTGGGTAACAGTTTATGTATTGAGTTGCAAGATTCTTGCATATATAAACTCACATCACATTCCATTGTCTTTGTGAATTGATTAGGCTTTAACAAGGTTGTTAATGGTTGTTTGTATCAGATACAAGTGTGATTGTACAAGTGTTCAGTTTGTGTTTTAATTTCATTGTGGATTCAATAGGTGACATTTAATAATGATAAGTGTTTTTATTATTTTTATTATTGAATAAATATGTTACTCTTATGAAAAGTAAGAATAGTAAAATATTACTAAATACAGCTAAATTATTTAATATTAAGAATGCCAATAAACTAAGAACAAATCATATGTGACGAACATTAATGATGCTATCATATTAATATGTATTATCACAATGACGCTGCAACTCGAAAATGTTATTGAATTGGTTTCGCTCTTTACCAATATAGCTTCATAACTTGTTTATCGTTGCTTTAAATAACATGATGTCAATCTATTATCGTTGTAATTTGTATATATTACATTTTGTTTATCATGCCATGTATGATATTATGTACATGTATGTATATTGTATTGCCAAAGTCAAGGTTATTGCCGATTTTGCAATAAAACATGTTCTGTTATTATTATTATTATTGGAATTACACATTTTTAACAATTCTTTCACTAATATTGACCATTTTGATCAGTTCTCTCACTAAGATTTGCACATTTTAATCAATATTTACTATAATATTGCTCATTTTGATCAATATTTACAATAATATTGCACATTTGGATCAATATTTACTATAACAGTGCCCATTGTGATCAATATTTACAATAATATTGCCCATTTATATCAATATTTACAATAATATTGCCCATTTTTATCAATATGTACTATAATATTGCCCATTTTTATCAATATTTACTATAATATTGCCCATTTTTATCAATATTTACTATAATATTGCCCATTTTTATCAATATTTACTATAATATTGCCCATTTTTATCAATATTTACTATAATATTGCCCATTTTTATCAATATTTACTATAACAGTGCCCATTTTTATCAATATTTACTATAACAGTGCCCATTTTTATCAATATTTACAATAATATTGCCCATTTATATCAATATTTACAATAATATTGCCCATTTTTATCAATATTTACTATAACAGTGCCCATTTTTATCAATATTTACAATAATATTGCCCATTTATATCAATATTTACAATAATATTGCCCATTTTTATCAATATTTACAATAATATTGCCCATTTGTATCAATATTTACAATAATATTGCCCATTTATATCAATATTTACAATAATATTGCCCATTTTTATCAATATTTACTATAATATTGCCCATTTATATCAATATTTACAATAATATTGCCCATTTTTATCAATATTTACTAGAATATTGCCCATTTTTATCAATATTTACAATAATATTGCCCATTTTTATCAATATTTACAATAATATTGTCCATTTTTATCAATATTTACTATAACAGTGCCCATTTTTATCAATATTTACATAATATTGCCCATTTTTATCAATATTTACTAGAATATTGCCCATTTTTATCAATATTAACAATAATATTGCCCATTTATATCAATATTTACAATAATATTGCCCATTTTTATCAATATTTACTAGAATATTGCCCATTTTTATCAATATTTACAATAATATTGTCCATTTTTATCAATATTTACTATAACAGTGCCCATTTTTATCAATATTTACAATAATATTGTCCATTTTTATCAATATTTACTACAACAGTGCCCATTTTTATCAATATTTACTATAATATTGCCCATTTTTATCAATATTTACTAGAATATTGCCCATTTTTATCAATATTTACAATAATATTGTCCATTTTTATCAATATTTACTATAACAGTGCCCATTTTTATCAATATTTACAATAATATTGTCCATTTTTATCAATATTTACTATAATATTGCCCATTTTTATCAATATTTACTATAATATTGCCCATTTTTATCAATATTTACTAGAATATTGCCCATTTTTATCAATATTTACTATAATATTGTCCATTTTTATCAATATTTACTATAATATTGCCCATTTTTATCAATATTTACAATAATATTGTCCATTTTTATCAATATTTACTATAATATTGCCCATTTATATCAATATTTACAATAATATTGCCCATTTTTATCAATATTTACTATAATATTGCCCATTTTGAATAATATTTACAATAATATTGCCCATTTTGATCAGTTCTGTCACTAAGATTTACACAATATTTACACTAAAATTTAATACACTTACAGTGTTGGACAGGACACACAGTGGAACACTAACACAAATTAAGAACTCATTACCAGATGTTTTATATGATTTATTCATTATTATTTATTTATTTGTTTGCAACTGGCATAATTTTTTTCTCATTATTTCATAGAATAAAATTTAATATAGAATGTTTACTCGGAAAATATAATTTTTGTGTCCGTTTTTGTGATGACGTCAGATATAAGTGATCCACTTGGCCCTCGTATCCGTATGATTGATTATAGCTTTACTAGTGTTCATTATTCACATAATGCTTGTAATGATTGTGCAAAAGATAGAAAAAACAAACAATATATTTGCACGAATAGATTATTGTCATATATAAATAGAAATGTATTATATAAATACATTTATTTATTTATATATATGACACATTGTTAATCATGTAATATTATGATTATTATGTATTATGTATAATCGTCTGCTATTATTTTCGCGCCTAAATTATCAGTTCTCTGTTTGCGCGGGAATGACTTATAGTTGACAGCCGAATTGCAGCTGGCCAGTTATGTAAGATAATCGCCGCCGCTCTTGATGACGTATAAACACGTAATAATATTGTATAACATCACAGATGTTTAGCGCCATAATGTCTGTTATAGACGCTATGTCTGCTATATAAGAAATGGAAAATTATTAAGAAATCAGTGCATTCTTATCCAGCCTCGTAAGGAAATGATGTTACTCGCTATTAGAATATAAACTGTTTCTATGATAGTTAGAAAAATTAATATTTAAAGAAGTATTAACTCTTAAATATTAAAGTTGTATTAAATACGTGAACGGAAGATAATTAGGCCTTTTAAGAAACGATAGTTTCGGCTAATATATTTATTGGAATAGTTCGATAAAGTGAAGGAAATTAGTATATTAGTAGAACTGTTATGAACACATTGAAATAGTGAGACGAATAATAAGATAAAGAGATAGTATTAGACGGAATACACTGAAGGCTAAATGATACGAGAAATCATGAATAAATGATACATGTTATAGATTTGAAATAAAGCGAGATTGTTGTGGATGATATTATACAAAGGAAAATGAAAGACTGTGTTGAGTTATAGTATTTGAAGGACCGTAGAGAAACCCCCTAGACAACTCCAGCGAGTCTATGATAGGACAGACCCTGGTTAGAGCATTGATATCGGAAAATAGACATAAGAAGAAATAGAGGTCATGACAGTATTTCTTGTCTTGGTTTATCTATTTCTTCTTTATCACTGTTGCATTCATACAATACAATATCCTGATTGTTTTTGGGTTTTTTTACGTTTATTTATCGTCGCTACCGGTTGCCCATTTGAGCGACGCCTCCTGAAGAGATTAGTTATTTATGGAGGATAGTGCATGATACAGACAGAGACCCATTCCAGAATCTCCTCTGGTTCTTTTACGTGCACGGTGTAAAGCACCGACACGAGGCCTCGGTTTAACGTCCCATCTGAAAGACTGTTAATTTTATTAGGGTCAGACGGGGGATCGAACCTGCGATCCCTGGATTACCAGTCCAGCGTGTTACCACTGGACTATAGATCCATCTGTATATATCCTGATTGGTGACGCAGAGAAGCTTAAAGCACACTTGTAATCACATAAACTATTAAACAGATCATCTTTTATCTACATCCTGGTTGACAAATTGAGTAAATGCCCATTCTCCCATGAAACAAATACAACAGGAAGCTATCCTTATGGGGTGGCCATAGTCCCCTACCAGATATTTCACATATTTTGAACCCTTTGATCACTAAGTTTAACCTTGACCTTTGAGAAATGGTCATGTGTCTTGCGCTTAAGATTGATACTCCAACTCCCATTTGTTTGAATTTATTTGAAAATCCATCAAAGAGTTTAGGACTTATACTGTGGTCAAGACATTTTGAATCCCTTGACCACTATGTGTGACTTTGAGCAATGGACCTGGGTCTTGCGCTCGACACTTATGGTTAACGTAATTATATGTGAAGTTATTTGAAAATGCATCAAAGGCCCATTTAGGACCTATACTGCTGACAAGTGTGACTTTGAGCAATGGACCTGAGTGTTGTGCATGACACTGTCTCAATAGCGTTATTTGAAAATCCATTTAAACGTTTAGAACTTATATTCTGGACAAGACATTTTGTAACATTTGACCTTTAAGTGTGACTTGTGCCTAGTGAACATTCAAATATAGTGCCGTGATATTTCAAAAGTCCATGATGTATGTATGACAAAGTTATGGTAAAAACAAAAAATGAGTGACGGATGGACACATACCAACATTTGATTTATGGGCTAAAATATTAACAGCATTCAAAAGTAGATGCCCCATAATATGAGCAAATAGGAGTGTGTGCACACTGCCGACCAGTAGGGGACTAATATAAAATACAAACAATACCAAAACAATTTCCCTCCATTCTCTACTGGGGGTGGAGGAGGGTGGGGGACAAGAAAAAAAATTGGTACCAATTACTATGATCTCCCCATCAACATTATTGCCTTACAACAATGACTATACCAAATACAGTGAAACCCTTCTAAACCGCAAGGCCATCAAACCAGAGGAAGTGCTCGGTTTGGCAAGGTATTCTGACTAGAGGGTTTTTTCATGGTTTATGGTAGCTTGGGTTCCAGTCTGTCGATTTTTCACTTTTTAACAGTTGATATGTTCAGAAACTCAATACGGCCCAATTAATAGTCTCGGTGTTAAAATATATTTATTTGACTGACCAGCAAAATATATCGAAGCTTGTTCCCAGGCTAGGTTTATGGAGATTTCTCCTAAATGAACAGTTCAACTCTAAAATACTTAGAAGCTGGCTGAGGATAAACAAATTATTGGAGTTTTGCAAAAATATATCTGAAGAGTGTTGCTCAAAAAGGTTCCTTTGTCAATTCTGCAATTAGTTTATAAATACAAATTTAACTTACCTCGATTGTGCAACAAGTTTTCGATTACATTAGATTAATTGCTCTCGAGACCTCATTCCTGATGGAATCCATCGCCATGAGGGAGAGATAAGAGGCAATGTGGATTTAAGAGTTTTGCCAAAGGAGACTCCACATTTTGTAATTGGAATGTACCGTATTAGTATCAAGTCATTTTAGTGCTATTCAGCACATTTTTCAGCAAATGTCTTCAATATCCAGAAAAGAGGAATTATGGGTGCTTTAATAATGAACAAAGAACGGGAATATTCAGGATCAAGCAAATTGTTTGGTTTGGAAAGTTTGTTTTGTAGTTTAGAAGGGTTTCACTTTATGGTAAATGAAAAATACAACATACAGTAAATGAATATGTTTTTTTACCTTTTTTTAGAAACAACAATGCAGATGAACAGAACTTCTGGTGAAGCTGGTCTAGACGGACAAGAACTATAGATGGTCGGACAAGAACTATAGATGGTCGGACAAGAACTATAGATGGTCGGACAAGAACTATAGATGGTCGGACAAGAACTATAGATGCACGGACAAGAACTATAGATGGTCGGACAAGAACTATAGATGCACGGACAAGAACTATAGATGGTCGGACAAGAACTATAGATGCACGGCCAAGAACTATAGATGGTCGGACAAGAACTATAGATGCACGGACAAGAACTATAGATGGTCGGACAAGAACTATAGATGCACGGACAAGAACTATAGATGCACGGACAAGAACTATAGATGGTCGGACAAGAACTATAGATGTACGGGCAAGAAATATAGATGCACGGACAAGAACTATAGATGGTCGGACAAGAACTATAGATGGTCGGACAAGAACTATAGATGCACGGACAAGAACTATAGATGGTCGGACAAGAACTATAGATGGTCGGACAAGAACTATAGATGCACGGACAAGAACTATAGATGGTCGGACAAGAACTATAGATGCACGGACAAGAACTATAGATGGTCGGACAAGAACTATAGATGCACGGACAAGAACTATAGATGCACGGACAAGAACTATAGATGGTCGGACAATAACTATAGATGTTCGGGCAAGAATTATAGATGCACGGACAAGAACTATAGATGGTCGGACAAGAACTATAGATGGTCGGACAAGAACTATAGATGCACGGACAAGAACTATAGATGGTCGGACAAGAACTATAGATGGTCGGACAAGAACTATAGATGGTCGGACAAGAACTATAGATGGTCGGACAAGAACTATAGATGGTCGGACAAGAACTATAGATGGTCGGACAAGAACTATAAATGCACGGGCAAGAAATATAGATGCACGGACAAGAACTATAGATGGTCGGACAAGAACTATAGATGCACGGGCAAGAAATATAGATGGACGGACAAGAACTATAGATGGACAGACAAGAACTATAGATGGACAGACAAGAAATATAGATGGACGGACAAGAACTATAGATGGACAGACAAGAACTATAGATGGACAGACAAGAAATATAGATGCACGGACAAGAACTATAGATGGTCGGACAAGAAATATAGATGCACGGGCAAGAACTATAGATGGACGGACAAGAACTATAGATGGACGGGCAAGAAATATAGATGGACGGACAAGAACTATAGATGGACAGACAAGAACTATAGATGCACGGACAAGAACTATAGATGGTCGGACAAGAACTATAGATGCACGGGCAAGAAATGTAGATGGACGGACAAGAACTATAGATGCACAGACAAGAACTATAGATGGTCGGACAAGAACTATAGATGGTCGGACAAGAACTATAGATGGTCGGACAAGAACTATAGATGGTCGGACAAGAACTATAGATGGTCGGACAATAACTATAGATGGTCGGACAAGAACTATAGATGGTCGGACAAGAACTATAGATGCACGGACAAGAACTATAGATGGTCGGACAAGAACAATAGATGGTCGGACAAGAACTATAGATGGTCAGACAAGAACTATAGATGGTCGGACAAGAACTATAGATGCACGGACAAGAACTATAGATGGTCGGACAAGAACTATAGATGTTCGGACAAGAACTATAGATGGTCGGACAAGAACTATAGATGGTCAGACAAGAACTATAGATGGTCGGACAAGAACTATAGATGCACGGACAAGAACTATAGATGGTCGGACAAGAACAATAGATGGTCGGACAAGAACTATAGATGGTCAGACAAGAACTATTGATGGTCGGACAAGAACTATAGATGGTCGGACAATAACTATAGATGCACGGACAAGAACAATAGATGGTCGGACAAGAACTATAGATGGTCGGACAAGAACTATAGATGCACGGACAAGAACTATAGATGGTCGGACAAGAACTATAGATGTTCGGACAAGAACTATAGATGGTCGGACAAGAACTATTGATGGTTGGACAAGAACTATAGATGCACAGACAAGAACTATAGATGCACGGACAAGAACAATAGATGGTCGGACAAGAACTATAGATGCACGGACAAGAACTATAGATGGTCGGACATGAACTATAGATGGTCGGACAAGAACTATAGATGCACGGACAAGAACTATAGATGGTCGGACAAGAACTATAGATGGTCGGACAAGAACTATAGATGCACATATAAGAACTATAGATGGTCGGACAAGAACTATAGATGGTCGGACAAGAACTATAGATGGTCAGACAAGAACTATAGATGGTCGGACAAGAACTATAGATGGTCGGACAAGAACTATAGATGCACGGACAAGAACTATAGATGGTCGGACAAGAACTATAGATGCACGGACAATAACTATAGATGGTCGGACAAGAACTATAGATGCACGGACAAGAACTATAGATGGTCGGATAAGAACTATAGATGGTCGGACAAGAACTATAGATGGTCAGACAAGAACTATAGATGGACGGACAAGAACTATAGATGGTCGGACAAGAACTATAGATGCATGGACAAGAACTATAGATGCATGGGCAAGAACTATAGATGGTCGGACAAGAACTATAGATGCACGGACAAGAACTATAGATGCACGGATAGGAACTATAGATGGTCGGACAAGAACTATAGATGCACGGACAAGAACTATAGATGGTCGGACAAGAACTATAGATGCACGGACAAGAACTATAGATGGTCGGACAAGAACTATAGATGCACGGACAAGAACTATAGATGGTCGGACAAGAACTATAGATGCACGGACAAGAACTATAGATGCACGGACAAGAACTATAGATGGTCGGACAAGAACTATAGATGTACGGGCAAGAAATATAGATGCACGGACAAGAACTATAGATGGTCGGACAAGAACTATAGATGGTCGGACAAGAACTATAGATGCACGGACAAGAACTATAGATGGTCGGACAAGAACTATAGATGGTCGGACAAGAACTATAGATGCACGGACAAGAACTATAGATGGTCGGACAAGAACTATAGATGGTCGGACAAGAACTATAGATGGTCGGACAAGAACTATAGATGGTCGGACAAGAACTATAGATGGTCGGACAAGAACTATAGATGGTCGGACAAGAACTATAGATGGTCGGACAAGAACTATAGATGCACGGGCAAGAAATATAGATGCACGGACAAGAACTATAGATGGTCGGACAAGAACTATAGATGCACGGGCAAGAAATATAGATGGACGGACAAGAACTATAGATGGACAGACAAGAACTATAGATGGACAGACAAGAAATATAGATGGATGGACAAGAACTATAGATGGACAGACAAGAACTATAGATGGACAGACAAGAAATATAGATGCACGGACAAGAACTATAGATGGTCGGACAAGAACTATAGCTGCATGGGCAAGAACTATAGATGGACGGACAAGAACTATAGATGGACAGATAAGAACTATAGATGCATGGACAAGAACTATAGATGGTCGGACAAGAACTATAGATGCACGGACAAGAACTATAGATGGTCGGACAAGAACTATAGATGCACGGACAATAACTATAGATGCACGGACAAGAACTATAGATGGACGGACAAGAACTATAGATGGTCGGACAAGAACTATAGATGCACGGACAATAACTATAGATGGTCGGACAAGAACTATAGATGCACGGACAATAACTATAGATGGTCGGACAAGAACTATAGATGGTCGGACAAGAACTATAGATGGTCAGACAAGAACTATAGATGGACGGACAAGAACTATAGATGGTCGGACAAGAACTATAGATGGTCGGACAAGAACTATAGATGGTCGGACAAGAACAATAGATGGTCGGACAAGAACTATAGATGCACGGACAAGAACTATAGATGCACGGACAAGAACTATAGATTGTTGGACAAGAACTATAGATGGTCGGACAAGAACAATAGATGGTCGGACAAGAACTATAGATGCACGGACAAGAACTATGGATGGTCGGACAAGAACTATGGATGGTCGGATAAGAACTATAGATGGTCAGACAAGAACTATAGATGGTCGGACAAGAACTATAGATGGTCGGACAAGAACTATAGATGGTCGGACAAGAACAATAGATGGTCGGACAAGAACTATAGATGGTCGGACAAGATAGATGGACGTGAGAAATTGTAGGCCAGGTATAAAATCTGTATTAAAATGTGTAGCCAAACATATTACAGCAACAACAACAACTTACAATGTTGCTGCAAATAGTTGACAATATGTATACGTATATTGAATGCATAGTTATGCATCTGTACTGTTCTGTTATTCATACCAAGTGGACAGTTATTCGTACCAATTGGACAGTTATTCGTACCAAGTGGACAGTATACTGGCAATTTGTTGTTGCTTCAGTAGAGATATGTGAAGATTAAACATGTGACGCCATAACGTTGTAATGGATGCGTAATGGCGGTAGGGGTTAGCATATGTGTACTCTCCTTCCTAAAACTAATATGTTGTTTCATCAGGAGATATGATAAATAGGAAAAATTCATTATAAATAGGAATGTGTATGGGTTATTGTCAGATTAATATAAATTCATTATAAATAGGAATGTGTATCGGTTATTGTCAGATTAATATAAATTCATTATAAATAGGAATTTGTATGGGTTATTGTCAGATTAATATAAATTCATTATAAATATGAATTTGTATGGTTTATTGCCAGATTAATATAAATTCATTATAAATAGGAATTTGTATCGGTTATTGAGAGATAAATATAAATTCATTATAAATATTAATGTGTTTGGTTTATTGCCAGCTTAATATTAATTTATTATATATAGGAATTTACATTGGTTATTGTCAGATCAATATAAATTTATAAGGGGAGTTGCTGAAACAATACAACACTGTGCAGAGAACATCACCCTGCATGTTTTCTACTACTTGTGCAATAAACTTTAATAAATCGCCGTATATGTTTTAATTTAATAGACAGTAGACTAATTTTCTCTATTTAGCAATGCATATCTGGATCTGTCAGTCCAGTGGTTAGCACGCTGGACTGGTAATCCAGTGATCGCAGACTTGATCCCCTGTCTGACCCTACTAAATTTCAGTCTTTCAGATGGGACTTTAATCATTGCATGCAAATTGTATACCAGTATGTATTATTATGATGATGTGCTATGTAACGCTTAAGTCTAATAAAATCAACAATATATATAATATAGACATTAGCATGTACAACAATATATATAATATAGACATTAGCATGTACAACAATATATATAATATAGACATTAGCATGTACAACAATATATATAATATAGACATTAGCATGTACAACAATATATATAATATAGACATTAGCATGTACAACAAACATATTACCATGTATTTACAATGATATTATTATGGTCTTAGATCAGTATTAAAAGCATTCATAGTTGTCCATTAATGTCTATTAAGCTTAGCATTCTTGAATTAGGTACTGAATTAATAACTTTATTGTTATACATTTATATTTACAACATCCATGTTATTATTATTAAATATTAGACTAAGCTATTAAAACCACCGCTAAAATTTAAAAACACAGCTAAACTACCGTGTGCTATATTACCATATACTGTGTATGTCTCATTAAGGGTCATTTTTGACTTATTTCAAATGTGGGACATACAATTTCTTCTTCTTCTATCTCTCAATCAGCCATCAGTTTTCATTCAATATTGACCACTCATTGCATCTGGTGTTTGAGAGACATGGTATTTTATTGCCCCAAATGAAGCACGAAATTACTTCACCAGAAAATTTATGAAATATTATGTTGGTCAACTTGTAATCAATCATTGGAGACAGGTAATTACAGATTCTATTACCACTTGCTAATTCAATGAGAATTTAATTTTTATTTTTGAATGAAAATGTTGTGACCACTATCAATGCCTTACAAGTAACAGTGGCCAAACAATTCCCTCATAATGCTGGTCATTAATGGCTAATCTCTGCCATTTAGTTTGGTATGTACACTATAATCTGTGTATAAATGACAATTTCGCTGTCTGACTTCTGGTCAAAGGCAATATAAATCTAATTTGAATGGAAAATCGGGAATGTATTAATTAACTTCTTCACACACTGCTAGTAAGTTCAGTCAAGTTCATGGGGACCCAAGCAAGCAGTACCAACTTGTTGTTGGTACTTCATCAAAGATGCTGACAAGGCAGGCTGAGTTGAGGTTTCGCCTTTTGACTTGCGCTTGCTTGAACTCGGCTTCTGTTGTACAAATATGTTTCTAATAATTTAATATCTTGAGCCAATAGTTAGACAATAAATTTTAAGTCAGTGGTTAACCCTTTGCATGCTAGCGGCAGATAAAATCACTATTGCAAACAATATAGAGCCAGATCAGATGGCACAGAATGTGCCGTCTGATCAGGCTCTACAGGTATGCTGTTTGTTATTCGGATAGTGGAGCTAAAGCACTTGGCTGAATAGCAACCAACATAGATCCTGATCAGACGCTGTGCTACGCCACGGCTGATCTGGATCTATGTTGTTTGCAAATATGATTTATATTTACTCAGCAGGCAAAGCGTTAAATTGGATAATGTGCTTAGATAACCAATGCAAAAGTTATGTGTTCTAGTTTGATAAAATATCTTAGCAGAAACTTAAAACAGTTGATGAAACCAGTCCCTGGAGTATTGATTTACACCCACTCACTTAGAAGAAAGTATTTAGGAGTGCCAGTTGACAAGATTTTGTGACTGACATTATATTCTTACTACACATCAGAGATTACAGCATACCTCACTCATTTCACAGCATTGAAATTCTGTGTGTGTTTTACGTTTATTTAACGTTGCTACCAGTTGCCCATATGAGCGACTCCTCCTGAAGAGATTAGTCAGTTTAGATTTTTGGAGGATAGTGCAATGATACAGACAGAGACCCATTCCCGAGTCTCCTCTGGTTCTTTTACGTGCACGGTGTACAGCACTTACATGAGACCTCGGTATAAAGTTCCATCTGAAAGACTGTTAATTTTATTAAGGTCAGACGGGGGATCGAACCTGTGATCCCTGGATTACCAGTCCAGTCTGTTACCACTGGACTACAGATTCGTCTGTGTTTTGAAATTCCACGCTATGCAACCTTAAATTGTCTTTAGTGTGAAAATTCAATATAGCACAAAACTCATTTGATACAACTACATCTCGCCTTCATTTATTTCAACCGATTTTAGTGTTCAGTTGTATCAATTTTACAGTATTCATGATTTGTTGTATCGGTTTACCTAGAGTGTACTAGTCGGGTTACGTAGAGTGTACTAGTCAGGTTACCTAGAGTGTACTAGTCAGGTTACCTAGAGTGTACTAGTCAGGTTACCTAGAGTGTACTAGTCGGGTTACCTAGAGTGTACTAGTCGGGTTCCCTAGAGTGTACTAGTTGGGTTACCTAGAGCGTACTAGTTGGGTTACCTAGAGTGTACTAGTCGGGTTACCTAGAGTGTACTAGTCGGGTTACCTAGAGTGTACTAGTCAGGTTACCTAGAGCGTACTAGTCAGGTTACCTAGAGTGTACTAGTCAGGTTACCTAGAGTGTACTAGTCAGGTTATCTAGAGTGTACTAGTCGGGTTACCTAGAGTGTACTAGTCAGGTTACCTAGAGTGTACTAGTCAGGTTACCTAGAGTGTACTAGTCGAGTTACCTAGATTGTTCTAGTCGGGTTACCTAGAGTGTACTAGTCAGGTTACCTAGAGCGTACTAGTCAGGTTACCTAGAGCGTACTAGTCAGGTTACCTAGAGTGTACTAGTCAGGTTACCTAGAGCGTACTAGTTGGGTTACCTAGAGCGTACTAGTTGGGTTACCTAGAGCGTACTAGTTGGGTTACCTAGAGTGTACTAGTTGGGTTACCTAGAGTGTACTAGTCGGGTTACCTAGAGTGTACTAGTTGGGTTACCTAGAGTGTACTAGTTGGGTTACCTAGAGTGTACTAGTCGGGTTACCTAGAGTGTACTAGTCGGGTTACCTAGAGTGTACTAGTCAGGTTACCTAGAGCGTACTAGTCGGGTTACCTAGAGTGTACTAGTCAGGTTACCTAGAGTGTACTAGTCAGGTTACCTAGAGTGTACTAGTTGGGTTACCTAGAGTGTACTAGTCGGGTTACCTAGAGTGTACTAGTCAGGTTACCTAGAGTGTACTAGTTGGGTTACCTAGAGTGTACTAGTCGGGTTACCTAGAGTGTACTAGTCAGGTTACCTAGAGTGTACTAGTCAGGTTACCTAGAGTGTACTAGTCAGGTTACCTAGAGTGTACTAGTTGGGTTACCTAGAGTGTACTAGTCGGGTTACCTAGAGTGTACTAGTCAGGTTACCTAGAGTGTACTAGTCAGGTTACCTAGAGTGTACTAGTCAGGTTACCTAGAGTGTACTAGTCAGGTTACCTAGAGTGTACTAGTCGGGTTACCTAGAGTGTACTAGTCAGGTTACCTAGAGTGTACTAGTCAGGTTACCTAGAGTGTACTAGTCAGGTTACCTAGAGTGTACTAGTCAGGTTACCTAGAGTGTACTAGTCAGGTTACCTAGAGTGTACTAGTCGGGTTACCTAGAGTGTACTAGTCGGGTTACCTAGAGTGTACTAGTTGGGTTACCTAGAGCGTACTAGTTGGGTTACCTAGAGTGTACTAGTCGGGTTACCTAGAGTGTACTAGTCGGGTTACCTAGAGTGTACTAGTCAGGTTACCTAGAGCGTACTAGTCAGGTTACCTAGAGTGTACTAGTCAGGTTACCTAGAGTGTACTAGTCAGGTTATCTAGAGTGTACTAGTCGGGTTACCTAGAGTGTACTAGTCAGGTTACCTAGAGCGTACTAGTCAGGTTACCTAGAGTGTACTAGTCGGGTTACCTAGAGTGTACTAGTCGGGTTACCTAGAGTGTACTAGTCGGGTTACCTAGAGTGTACTAGTCAGGTTACCTAGAGTGTACTAGTCAGGTTACCTAGAGTGTACTAGTCAGGTTACCTAGAGTGTACTAGTCAGGTTACCTAGAGTGTACTAGTCGGGTTACCTAGAGTGTACTAGTCGGGTTACCTAGAGCGTACTAGTCGGGTTACCTAGAGTGTACTAGTTGGGTTACCTAGAGTGTACTAGTTGGGTTACCTAGAGCGTACTAGTCGGGTTACCTAGAGTGTACTAGTCAGGTTACCTAGAGCGTACTAGTCGGGTTACCTAGAGTGTACTAGTCAGGTTACCTAGAGTGTACTAGTCGGGTTACCTAGAGTGTACTAGTCAGGTTACCTAGAGTGTACTAGTCAGGTTACCTAGAGTGTACTAGTCGGGTTACCTAGAGTGTACTAGTCGGGTTACCTAGAGTGTACTAGTCAGGTTACCTAGAGTGTACTAGTTGGGTTACCTAGAGTGTACTAGTCGGGTTACCTAGAGTGTACTAGTCAGGTTACCTAGAGTGTACTAGTCAGGTTACCTAGAGTGTACTAGTCAGGTTACCTAGAGTGTACTAGTCAGGTTACCTAGAGTGTTCTAATCAGGTTACCTAGAGTGTACTAGTCTGGTTACCTAGAGTGTACTAGTCAGGTTACCTAGAGTGTACTAGTCAGGTTACCTAGAGTGTACTAGTCAGGTTACCTAGAGCGTACTAGTTGGGTTACCTAGAGTGTACTAGTTGGGTTACCTAGAGCGTACTAGTCGGGTTACCTAGAGTGTACTAGTCGGGTTACCTAGAGTGTACTAGTCGGGTTACCTAGAGTGTACTAGTCGGGTTACCTAGAGTGTACTAGTCGGGTTACCTAGAGTGTACTAGTCAGGTTACCTAGAGTGTACTAGTCAGGTTACCTAGAGTGTACTAGTCGGGTTACCTAGAGTGTACTAGTCAGGTTACCTAGAGTGTACTAGTCAGGTTACCTAGAGTGTACTAGTCGGGTTACCTAGAGTGTACTAGTCGGGTTACCTAGAGTGTACTAGTCGGGTTACCTAGAGTGTACTAGTCAGGTTACCTAGAGTGTATAGTAGGTTGGTCGGTTACCTAGAGTGTACTAGTCAGGTTACCTAGAGTGTACTAGTCGGGTTACCTAGAGTGTACTAGTCAGGTTACCTAGAGTGTACTAGTCGGGTTACCTAGAGTGTACTAGTCAGGTTACCTAGAGTGTACTAGTCGGGTTACCTAGAGTGTACTAGTCGGGTTACCTAGAGTGTACTAGTCGGGTTACCTAGAGTGTACTAGTCAGGTTACCTAGAGTGTACTAGTCAGGTTACCTAGAGCGTACTAGTCGGGTTACCTAGAGTGTACTAGTTGGGTTACCTAGAGTGTACTAGTCGGGTTACCTAGAGTGTACTAGTCGGGTTACCTAGAGTGTACTAGTCGGGTTCCCTAGAGTGTACTAGTTGGGTTACCTAAGGTACTGTGGTTACCTAGAGTGTACTAGTCAGGTTACCTAGAGTGTACTAGTCAGGTTACCTAGAGTGTACTAGTCAGGTTACCTAGAGTGTTATAATCAGGTTACCTAGAGTGTACTAGTCTGGTTACCTAGAGTGTACTAGTCAGGTTACCTAGAGTGTACTAGTCAGGTTACCTAGAGTGTACTAGTCAGTTACCTAGAGTGTACTAGTCAGGTTACCTAGAGTGTTATCGGTTACCTAGAGTGTACTAGTCTGGTTACCTAGAGTGTACTAGTCAGGTTACCTAGAGTGTACTAGTCAGGTTACCTAGAGTGTACTAGTCAGGTTACCTAGAGCGTACTAGTTGGGTTACCTAGAGTGTACTAGTTGGGTTACCTAGAGCATACTAGTCGGGTTACCTAGAGTGTACTAGTCGGGTTACCTAGAGTGTACTAGTCGGGTTCCCTAGAGTGTACTAGTTGGGTTACCTAGAGCGTACTAGTTGGGTTACCTAGAGTGTACTAGTCGGGTTACCTAGAGTGTACTAGTCGGGTTACCTAGAGTGTACTAGTCAGGTTACCTAGAGCGTACTAGTCAGGTTACCTAGAGTGTACTAGTCAGGTTACCTAGAGTGTACTAGTCAGGTTATCTAGAGTGTACTAGTCGGGTTACCTAGAGTGTACTAGTCAGGTTACCTAGAGCGTACTAGTCAGGTTACCTAGAGTGTACTAGTCAGGTTACCTAGAGTGTACTAGTCAGGTTACCTAGAGCGTACTAGTCAGGTTACCTAGAGTGTACTAGTCAGGTTACCTAGAGCGTACTAGTTGGGTTACCTAGAGTGTACTAGTTGGGTTACCTAGAGCGTACTAGTCGGGTTACCTAGAGTGTACTAGTCGGGTTACCTAGAGTGTACTAGTCGGGTTACCTAGAGTGTACTAGTCAGGTTACCTAGAGTGTACTAGTCAGGTTACCTAGAGTGTACTAGTCAGGTTACCTAGAGTGTACTAGTCAGGTTACCTAGAGTGTTCTAGTCAGGTTACCTAGAGTGTACTAGTCTGGTTACCTAGAGTGTACTAGTCAGGTTACCTAGAGTGTACTAGTCAGGTTACCTAGAGTGTACTAGTCAGGTTACCTAGAGCGTACTAGTTGGGTTACCTAGAGTGTACTAGTTGGGTTACCTAGAGCGTACTAGTCGGGTTACCTAGAGTGTACTAGTCGGGTTACCTAGAGTGTACTAGTCGGGTTACCTAGAGTGTACTAGTCGGGTTACCTAGAGTGTACTAGTCGGGTTACCTAGAGTGTACTAGTCAGGTTACCTAGAGTGTACTAGTCAGGTTACCTAGAGTGTACTAGTCAGGTTACCTAGAGTGTACTAGTCAGGTTACCTAGAGTGTACTAGTCAGGTTACCTAGAGTGTACTAGTCAGGTTACCTAGAGTGTACTAGTCAGGTTACCTAGAGTGTACTAGTTGGGTTACCTAGAGTACTAGTTGGTTACCTAGAGTGTACTAGTCGGGTTACCTAGAGTGTACTAGTCGGGTTACCTAGAGTGTACTAGTCGGGTTACCTAGAGTGTACTAGTCGGGTTACCTAGAGTGTACTAGTCGGGTTACCTAGAGTGTACTAGTCAGGTTACCTAGAGTGTACTAGTCAGGTTACCTAGAGTGTACTAGTCGGGTTACCTAGAGTGTACTAGTCAGGTTACCTAGAGTGTACTAGTCGGTTACCTAGAGTGTACTAGTCGGGTTACCTAGAGTGTACTAGTCGGGTTACCTAGAGTGTACTAGTCAGGTTACCTAGAGTGTACTAGTCAGGTTACCTAGAGTGTACTAGTCAGGTTACCTAGAGTGTACTAGTCAGGTTACCTAGAGTGTACTAGTCAGGTTACTAGAGGTTTGGTTACCTAGAGTGTACTAGTCGGTTACCTAGAGTGTACTAGTCAGGTTACCTAGAGTGTACTAGTCAGGTTACCTAGAGTGTACTAGTCAGGTTACCTAGAGTGTACTAGTCAGGTTACCTAGAGTGTACTAGTCTGGTTACCTAGAGTGTACTAGTCAGGTTACCTAGAGTGTACTAGTCAGGTTACCTAGAGTGTACTAGTCAGGTTACCTAGAGCGTACTAGTTGGGTTACCTAGAGTGTACTAGTTGGGTTACCTAGAGCATACTAGTCGGGTTACCTAGAGTGTACTAGTCGGGTTACCTAGAGTGTACTAGTCGGGTTCCCTAGAGTGTACTAGTTGGGTTACCTAGAGCGTACTAGTTGGGTTACCTAGAGTGTACTAGTCGGGTTACCTAGAGTGTACTAGTCGGGTTACCTAGAGTGTACTAGTCAGGTTACCTAGAGCGTACTAGTCAGGTTACCTAGAGTGTACTAGTCAGGTTACCTAGAGTGTACTAGTCAGGTTATCTAGAGTGTACTAGTCGGGTTACCTAGAGTGTACTAGTCAGGTTACCTAGAGCGTACTAGTCAGGTTACCTAGAGTGTACTAGTCGGGTTACCTAGAGTGTACTAGTCGAGTTACCTAGATTGTTCTAGTCAGGTTACCTAGAGTGTACTAGTCAGGTTACCTAGAGTGTACTAGTCAGGTTACCTAGAGTGTACTAGTCAGGTTACCTAGAGTGTACTAGTCAGGTTACCTAGAGCGTACTAGTCAGGTTACCTAGAGTGTACTAGTCAGGTTACCTAGAGCGTACTAGTTGGGTTACCTAGAGTGTACTAGTTGGGTTACCTAGAGTGTACTAGTCGGGTTACCTAGAGTGTACTAGTCGGGTTACCTAGAGTGTACTAGTCAGGTTACCTAGAGTGTACTAGTCAGGTTACCTAAAGTGTACTAGTCAGGTTACCTAGAGTGTACTAGTCAGGTTACCTAGAGTGTACTAGTCTGGTTACCTAGAGTGTACTAGTCGTTTGTTGTGTTTGGTGGTTATAGAGTGTTAGTGTTACCTAGAGTGTACTAGTCAGGTTACCTAGAGTGTACTAGTCAGGTTACCTAGAGTGTACTAGTCAGGTTACCTAGAGTGTACTAGTCAGGTTACCTAGAGTGTACTAGTCGGGTTACCTAGAGTGTACTAGTTGGGTTACCTAGAGCGTACTAGTCGGGTTACCTAGAGTGTACTAGTCGGGTTACCTAGAGTGTACTAGTCGGGTTCCCTAGAGTGTACTAGTTGGGTTACCTAGAGCGTACTAGTTGGGTTACCTAGAGTGTACTAGTCGGGTTACCTAGAGTGTACTAGTCGGTTACCTAGAGTGTACTAGTCAGGTTACCTAGAGCGTACTAGTCAGGTTACCTAGAGTGTACTAGTCAGGTTACCTAGAGTGTACTAGTCAGGTTATCTAGAGTGTACTAGTCGGGTTACCTAGAGTGTACTAGTCAGGTTACCTAGAGCGTACTAGTCAGGTTACCTAGAGTGTACTAGTCGGGTTACCTAGAGTGTACTAGTCGAGTTACCTAGATTGTTCTAGTCAGGTTACCTAGAGTGTACTAGTCAGGTTACCTAGAGTGTACTAGTCAGGTTACCTAGAGTGTACTAGTCAGGTTACCTAGAGTGTACTAGTCAGGTTACCTAGAGTGTACTAGTCAGGTTACCTAGAGTGTACTAGTCAGGTTACCTAGAGTGTACTAGTCAGGTTACCTAGAGTGTACTAGTCAGGTTACCTAGAGTGTACTAGTCAGGTTACCTAGAGCGTACTAGTTGGGTTACCTAGAGTGTACTAGTTGGGTTACCTAGAGCGTACTAGTCGGCTTACCTAGAGTGTACTAGTCGGGTTACCTAGAGTGTACTAGTCGGGTTACCTAGAGTGTACTAGTCAGGTTACGTAGAGTGTACTAGTCAGGTTACCTAGAGTGTACTAGTCAGGTTACCTAAAGTGTACTAGTCAGGTTACCTAGAGTGTTATAATCAGGTTACCTAGAGTGTACTAGTCTGGTTACCTAGAGTGTACTAGTCAGGTTACCTAAAGTGTACTAGTCAGGTTACCTAGAGTGTACTAGTCAGTTACCTAGAGTGTACTAGTCAGGTTACCTAGAGTGTACTAGTCAGGTTACCTAGAGTGTACTAGTCAGGTTACCTAGAGTGTACTAGTCAGGTTACCTAGAGCATACTAGTTTGGTTACCTAGAGTGTACTAGTTGGGTTACCTAGAGCATACTAGTCGGGTTACCTAGAGTGTACTAGTCGGGTTACCTAGAGTGTACTAGTCGGGTTCCCTAGAGTGTACTAGTTGGGTTACCTATAGCGTACTTGTTGGGTTACCTAGAGTGTACTAGTCGGGTTACCTAGAGTGTACTAGTCGGGTTACCTAGAGTGTACTAGTCAGGTTACCTAGAGCGTACTAGTCAGGTTACCTAGAGTGTACTAGTCAGGATACCTAGAGTGTACTAGTCAGGTTACCTAGAGCGTACTAGTCAGGTTACCTAGAGTGTACTAGTCAGGTTACCTAGAGCGTACTAGTTGGGTTACCTAGAGTGTACTAGTTGGGTTGCCTAGAGCGTACTAGTCGGGTTACCTAGAGTGTACTAGTCGGGTTACCTAGAGTGTACTAGTCGGGTTCCCTAGAGTGTACTAGTTGGGTTACCTATAGCGTACTTGTTGGGTTACCTAGAGTGTACTAGTCGGGTTACCTAGAGTGTACTAGTCAGGTTACCTAGAGTGTACTAGTCAGGTTACCTAAAGTGTACTAGTCAGGTTACCTAGAGTGCTATAATCAGGTTACCTAGAGTGTACTAGTCTGGTTACCTAGAGTGTACTAGTCTGGTTACCTAGAGTGTACTAGTCAGGTCTACCTAGAGTGTACTAGTTAGGTTACTGAGTGTATAGTCAGGTTACCTAGAGGTACTTGTCTGGTTACCTAGAGTGTACTAGTCAGGTTACTAGAGTGTACTAGTCAGGTTACCTAGAGTGTACTAGTCTGGTTACCTAGAGCGTACTAGTTGGGTTACCTAGAGTGTACTAGTCGGGTTACCTAGAGCGTACTAGTCAGGTTACCTAGAGTGTACTAGTCGGGTTACCTAGAGTGTACTAGTTGGGTTACCTAGAGCGTACTTGTTGGGTTACCTAGAGTGTACTAGTCGGGTTACCTAGAGTGTACTAGTCAGGTTACCTAGAGTGTACTAGTCGGGTTACCTAGAGTGTACTAGTCAGGTTACCTAGAGTGTACTAGTCAGGTTACCTAGAGTGTACTAGTCGGGTTACCTAGAGTGTACTAGTCTGGTTACCTAGATTGTTCTAGTCAGGTTACCTAGAGTGTACTAGTCGGGTTACCTAGAGTGTACTAGTCGGGTTACCTAGAGTGTACTAGTTGGTTTGGTGTTGTGGTTTGGGTTGTGTTTGGTGTTGGTTACCTAGAGCGTACTAGTTGGGTTACCTAGAGTGTACTAGTCGGGTTACCTAGAGAGTACTAGTCGGGTTACCTAGAGTGTACTAGTCAGGTTACCTAGAGCGTACTACTCAGGTTACCTAGAGTGTACTAGTCAGGTTACCTAGAGTGTACTAGTCAGGTTATCTAGAGTGTACTAGTCGGGTTACCTAGAGTGTACTAGTCAGGTTACCTAGAGCATACTAGTCAGGTTACCTAGAGTGTACTAGTCAGGTTACCTAGAGCGTACTAGTCAGGTTACATAGAGTGTACTAGTCGGGTTACCTAGAGTGTACTAGTCAGGTTACCTAGAGTGTACTAGTCAGGTTACCTAGAGTGTTCTAATCAGGTTACCTAGAGTGTACTAGTCTGGTTACCTAGAGTGTACTAGTCAGGTTACCTAGAGTGTACTAGTTGGGTTACCTAGAGCGTACTAGTTGGGTTACCTAGAGTGTACTAGTCAGATTACCTAGAGTGTACTAGTCGGGTTACCTAGAGTGTACTAGTCAGGTTACCTAGAGTGTACTAGTCTGGTTATCTAGAGTGTACTAGTCAGGTTACCTAGAGCGTACTAGTCGAGTTACCTAGATTGTTATAGTCGGGTTACCTAGAGCGTACTAGTCAGGTTACCTAGAGTGTACTAGTCAGGTTACCTAGAGCGTACTAGTTGGGTTACCTAGAGTGTACTAGTTGGGTTACCTAGAGTGTACTAGTCGGGTTACCTAGAGTGTACTAGTCGGGTTACCTAGAGTGTACTAGTCAGGTTACCTAGAGTGTACTAGTCAGGTTACCTAGAGTGTACTAGTCAGGTTACCTAGAGTGTACTAGTCAGGTTACCTAGAGTGTTATAATCAGGTTACCTAGAGTGTACTAGTCGGGTTACCTAGAGTGTACTAGTCGGGTTACCTAGAGTGTACTAGTCAGGTTACCTAGAGCGTACTAGTCAGGTTACCTAGAGTGTACTAGTCAGGTTACCTAGAGTGTACTAGTCAGGTTACCTAGAGTGTACTAGTCGGGTTACCTAGAGTGTACTAGTCAGGTTACCTAGAGCGTACTAGTCAGGTTACCTAGAGTGTACTAGTCGGGTTACCTAGAGTGTACTAGTCGGTTACCTAGATGTCTAGTCAGGTTACCTAGAGTGTACTAGTCAGGTTACCTAGAGCATACTAGTCAGGTTACCTAGAGTGTACTAGTCAGGTTACCTAGAGCGTACTAGTCAGGTTACCTAGAGTGTACTAGTCGGGTTACCTAGAGTGTACTAGTCAGGTTACCTAGAGTGTACTAGTCAGGTTACCTAGAGTGTACTAGTCAGGTTACCTAGAGTGTACTAGTCTGGTTACCTAGAGTGTACTAGTCAGGTTACCTAGAGTGTACTAGTTGGGTTACCTAGAGCGTACTAGTTGGGTTACCTAGAGTGTACTAGTCAGGTTACCTAGAGTGTACTAGTCGGGTTACCTAGAGTGTACTAGTCAGGTTACCTAGAGTGTACTAGTCAGGTTACCTAGAGTGTACTAGTCAGGTTACCTAGAGCGTACTAGTCAGGTTACCTAGAGTGTACTAGTCAGGTTACCTAGAGCGTACTAGTCGGGTTACCTAGAGTGTACTAGTCGGGTTACCTAGAGCGTACTAGTCGGGTTACCTAGAGTGTACTAGTCGGGTTACCTAGAGTGTACTAGTCGGGTTACCTAGAGTGTACTAGTCAGGTTACCTAGAGTGTACTAGTCAGGTTACCTAGAGTGTACTAGTCAGGTTACCTAGAGTGTACTAGTCAGGTTACCTAGAGTGTACTAGTCAGGTTACCTAGAGTGTACTAGTCAGGTTACCTAGAGTGTACTAGTCAGGTTACCTAGAGTGTACTAGTCAGGTTACCTAGAGTGTACTAGTCAGTTACCTAGAGTGTACTAGTCAGGTTACCTAGAGTGTACTAGTCAGGTTACCTAGAGTGTACTAGTCAGGTTACCTAGAGCGTACTAGTCACGTTACCTAGAGCGTACTAGTCAGGTTACCTAGAGTGTACTAGTCAGGTTACCTAGAGTGTACTAGTCAGGTTACCTAGAGTGTACTAGTTGGGTTACCTAGAGAGTACTAGTCAGGTTACCTAGAGTGTACTAATCAGGTTACCTAGAGTGTACTAGTCAGGTTACCTAGAGTGTACTAGTCAGGTTACCTAGAGTGTTCTAATCAGGTTACCTAGAGTGTACTAGTCTGGTTACCTAGAGTGTACTAGTCAGGTTACCTAGAGTGTACTAGTTGGGTTACCTAGAGCGTACTAGTTGGGTTACCTAGAGTGTACTAGTCAGATTACCTAGAGTGTACTAGTCGGGTTACCTAGAGTGTACTAGTCAGGTTACCTAGAGTGTACTAGTCTGGTTACCTAGAGTGTACTAGTCAGGTTACCTAGAGTGTACTAGTCGGGTTATCTAGAGTGTACTAGTCTGGTTACCTAGAGTGTACTAGTCAGGTTACCTAGAGTGTACTAGTCGGGTTACCTAGAGTGTACTAGTCGGGTTCCCTAGAGTGTACTAGTTGGGTTACCTAGAGCGTACTAGTTGGGTTACCTAGAGTGTACTAGTCGGGTTACCTAGAGAGTACTAGTCGGGTTACCTAGAGTGTACTAGTCAGGTTACCTAGAGCGTACTAGTCAGGTTACCTAGAGTGTACTAGTTGGGTTACCTAGAGCATACTAGTCGGGTTACCTAGAGTGTACTAGTCGGGTTACCTAGAGTGTACTAGTCGGGTTCCCTAGAGTGTATTAGTTGGGTTACCTAGAGCATACAAGTTGGGTTACCTAGAGTGTACTAGTCGGGTTACCTAGAGTGTACTAGTCGGGTTACCTAGAGTGTACTAGTCAGGTTACCTAGAGCGTACTAGTCAGGTTACCTAGAGTGTACTAGTCAGGTTACCTAGAGTGTACTAGTCAGGTTACCTAGAGCGTACTAGTCAGGTTACCTAGAGTGTACTAGTTGGGTTACCTAGAGTGTACTAGTCGGGTTACCTAGAGTGTACTAGTCGGGTTACCTAGAGTGTACTAGTCAGGTTACCTAGAGCATACTAGTCGGGTTACCTAGAGTGTACTAGTCGGGTTACCTAGAGTGTACTAATCGGGTTCCCTAGAGTGTATTAGTTGGGTTACCTAGAGTGTACTAGTCGAGTTACCTAGATTGTTCTAGTCAGGTTACCTAGAGTGTACTAGTCAGGTTACCTAGAGTGTACTAGTCAGGTTACCTAGAGCGTACTAGTTGGGTTACCTAGAGCATACTAGTCGGGTTACCTAGAGTGTACTAGTCGGGTTACCTAGAGTGTACTAGTCGGGTTACCTAGAGAGTACTAGTCAGGTTACCTAGAGTGTACTAGTCAGGTTACCTAGAGTGTACTAGTCAGGTTACCTAGAGTGTACTAGTCAGGTTACCTAGAGTGTTCTAATCAGGTTACCTAGAGTGTACTAGTCTGGTTACCTAGAGTGTACTAGTCAGGTTACCTAGAGTGTACTAGTCAGGTTACCTAGAGTGTACTAGTCAGGTTACCTAGAGCGTACTAGTCACGTTACCTAGAGCGTACTAGTCAGGTTACCTAGAGTGTACTAGTCAGGTTACCTAGAGTGTACTAGTCAGGTTACCTAGAGTGTACTAGTTGGGTTACCTAGAGAGTACTAGTCAGGTTACCTAGAGTGTACTAATCAGGTTACCTAGAGTGTACTAGTCAGGTTACCTAGAGTGTACTAGTCAGGTTACCTAGAGTGTTCTAATCAGGTTACCTAGAGTGTACTAGTCTGGTTACCTAGAGTGTACTAGTCAGGTTACCTAGAGTGTACTAGTTGGGTTACCTAGAGCGTACTAGTTGGGTTACCTAGAGTGTACTAGTCAGATTACCTAGAGTGTACTAGTCGGGTTACCTAGAGTGTACTAGTCAGGTTACCTAGAGTGTACTAGTCTGGTTACCTAGAGTGTACTAGTCAGGTTACCTAGAGTGTACTAGTCGGGTTATCTAGAGTGTACTAGTCTGGTTACCTAGAGTGTACTAGTCAGGTTACCTAGAGTGTACTAGTCGGGTTACCTAGAGTGTACTAGTCGGGTTCCCTAGAGTGTACTAGTTGGGTTACCTAGAGCGTACTAGTTGGGTTACCTAGAGTGTACTAGTCGGGTTACCTAGAGTGTACTAGTCGGGTTACCTAGAGTGTACTAGTCAGGTTACCTAGAGCGTACTAGTCAGGTTACCTAGAGTGTACTAGTCAGGTTACCTAGAGTGTACTAGTCAGGTTATCTAGAGTGTACTAGTCGGGTTACCTAGAGTGTACTAGTCAGGTTACCTAGAGCGTACTAGTCAGGTTACCTAGAGTGTACTAGTCGGGTTACCTAGAGTGTACTAGTCGAGTTACCTAGATTGTTCTAGTCAGGTTACCTAGAGCGTACTAGTCAGGTTACCTAGAGTGTACTAGTCAGGTTACCTAGAGTGTACTAGTCAGGTTACCTAGAGCGTACTAGTCAGGTTACCTAGAGTGTACTAGTCAGGTTACCTAGAGCGTACTAGTTGGGTTACCTAGAGTGTACTAGTTGGGTTACCTAGAGTGTACTAGTCGGGTTACCTAGAGTGTACTAGTCGGGTTACCTAGAGTGTACTAGTCAGGTTACCTAGAGTGTACTAGTCAGGTTACCTAGAGTGTACTAGTCAGGTTACCTAGAGTGTACTAGTCAGGTTACCTAGAGTGTACTAGTCGGGTTACCTAGAGTGTACTAGTCGGGTTACCTAGAGTGTACTAGTCGGGTTACCTAGAGTGTACTAGTCGGGTTCCCTAGAGTGTTATAGTTGGGTTACCTAGAGCGTACTAGTTGGGTTACCTAATGTACTAGTCGGTTACCTAGAGTGTACTAGTCGGGTTACCTAGAGTGTACTAGTCGGTTACCTAGAGTGTACTAGTCAGGTTACCTAGAGTGTACTAGTCAGGTTACCTAGAGTGTACTAGTCGGTTACCTAGAGTGTACTAGTCAGGTTACCTAGAGTGTACTAGTCAGGTTACCTAGAGTGTACTAGTCGGGTTACCTAGAGTGTACTAGTCGGGTTACCTAGAGTGTACTAGTCAGGTTACCTAGAGTGTACTAGTCGGGTTACCTAGAGTGTACTAGTCAGGTTACCTAGAGTGTACTAGTCAGGTTACCTAGAGTGTACTAGTCAGTTACCTAGAGTGTACTAGTCAGGTTACCTAGAGTGTACTAGTCAGGTTACCTAGAGTGTACTAGTCAGGTTACCTAGAGTGTACTAGTCAGGTTACCTAGAGTGTACTAGTCGGGTTACCTAGAGTGTACTAGTTGGGTTACCTAGAGCGTACTAGTTGGGTTACCTAGAGTGTACTAGTCAGGTTACCTAGAGTGTACTAGTCGGGTTACCTAGAGTGTACTAGTCAGGTTACCTAGAGTGTACTAGTCAGGTTACCTAGAGTGTACTAGTCAGGTTACCTAGAGTGTACTAGTCGGGTTACCTAGAGTGTACTAGTCTGGTTACCTAGAGTGTACTAGTCAGGTTACCTAGAGTGTACTAGTCAGGTTACCTAGAGTGTACTAGTCGGGTTACCTAGAGTGTACTAGTTGGGTTACCTAGAGCGTACTAGTCGGGTTACCTAGAGTGTACTAGTCGGGTTACCTAGAGTGTACTAGTCGGGTTACCTAGAGTGTACTAGTCAGGTTACCTAGAGCGTACTAGTCAGGTTACCTAGAGTGTACTAGTCGGGTTACCTAGAGCGTACTAGTCGGGTTACCTAGAGTGTACTAGTCGGGTTACCTAGAGTGTACTAGTCGGGTTACCTAGAGTGTACTAGTTGGGTTACCTAGAGCGTACTAGTCGGGTTACCTAGAGTGTACTAGTCGGGTTACCTAGAGTGTACTAGTCGGGTTACCTAGAGTGTACTAGTCAGGTTACCTAGAGCGTACTAGTCAGGTTACCTAGAGTGTACTAGTCAGGTTACCTAGAGTGTACTAGTCAGGTTACCTAGAGTGTACTAGTCAGGTTACCTAGAGTGTACTAGTCAGGTTACCTAGAGCGTACTAGTCGGGTTACCTAGAGCGTACTAGTCAGGTTACCTAGAGTGTACTAGTCGGGTTACCTAGAGTGTACTAGTCAGGTTACCTAGAGTGTACTAGTCGGGTTACCTAGAGTGTACTAGTCAGGTTACCTAGAGTGTACTAGTCAGGTTACCTAGAGTGTACTAGTCAGGTTACCTAGAGTGTACTAGTCAGGTTACCTAGAGTGTACTAATCAGGTTACCTAGAGTGTACTAGTCTGGTTACCTAGAGTGTACTAGTCAGGTTACCTAGAGTGTACTAGTCAGGTTACCTAGAGTGTACTAGTCAGGTTACCTAGAGCGTACTAGTCACGTTACCTAGAGCGTACTAGTCAGGTTACCTAGAGTGTACTAGTCAGGTTACCTAGAGTGTACTAGTCAGGTTACCTAGAGTGTACTAGTTGGGTTACCTAAGAGTACTAGTCGGTTACCTAGAGTGTACTAGTCAGGTTACCTAGAGTGTACTAGTCAGGTTACCTAGAGTGTACTAGTCAGGTTACCTAGAGTGTACTAGTCAGGTTACCTAGAGTGTACTAGTCAGGTTACCTAGAGTGTACTAGTCAGTTCTAGAGTGTACTAGTTGGGTTACCTAGAGCGTACTAGTTGGGTTACCTAGAGTGTACTAGTCAGTTACCTAGAGTGTACTAGTCAGGTTACCTAGAGTGTACTAGTCAGGTTACCTAGAGTGTACTAGTCAGGTTACCTAGAGTGTACTAGTCAGGTGACCTAGAGTGTACTAGTCGGGTTACCTAGACTGTACTAGTCGGGTTACCTAGAGTGTACTAGTCGGGTTACCTAGAGTGTACTAGTCGGGTTCCCTAGAGTGTTATAGTTGGGTTACCTAGAGCGTACTAGTTGGGTTACCTAGAGTGTACTAGTCGGGTTACCTAGAGCGTACTAGTTGGTTTACCTAGAGAGTACTAGTCAGGTTACCTAGAGTGTACTAGTCAGGTTACCCAGAGTGTACTAGTCAGGTTACCTAGAGTGTTCTAATCAGGTTACCTAGAGTGTACTAGTCTGGTTACCTAGAGTGTACTAGT
>CM026397.1:89147566-89192117 GCA_014843695.1 Archivesica marissinica | reverse complement strand
TGTGATAAAACAAGCACTATATTGTACTGTGATAAAACAAGAACTATATTGTAATGTGATAAAACAGGCACTATATTGTAATGTGATAAAACAAGCGCTATATTGTACTGTGATAAAACAAGCGCTATATGGTAATGTGATAAAACAATCACTATATTGTAATGTGATAAAACAAGCACTATATTGTAATGTGATAAGACAAGCACTATATGGTACTGTGATAAAACAAGCACTCTATGGTAATGTGATAAAACAAGCACTATATGGTAATGTAATAAAACAAGCACTATATTGTAATGTGATAAAACAAGCGCTATATTGTACTGTGATAAAACAAGCGCTATATGGTAATGTGATAAAACAAGCACTATATTGTACTGTGATAAAACAAGCACTATATTGTACTGTGATAAAACAAGCACTATATTGTACTGTGATAAAACAAGCACTATATTGTACTGTGATAAAACAAGCACTATATTGTACTGTGATAAAACAAGCACTATATTGTAATGTGATAAAACAAGCACTATATTGTAATGTGATAAAACAAGCACTATATTGTAATGTGATAAAACAAGCACTATATTGTAATGTGATAAAACAAGCACTATATGGTAATGTGATAAAACAAGCACTATATTGTAATGTGATAAAACAAGCACTATATTGTACTGTGATAAAACAAGCACTATATTGTAATGTGATAAAACAAGCACTATATTGTACTGTGATAAAACAAGCACTATATTGTACTGTGATAAAACAAGCACTATATGGTAATGTGATAAAACCAGCATTATATTGTACTGTGATAAAACAAGTACTATATTGTACTGTGATAAAACAAGCACTATATTGTACTGTGATAAAACAAGCACTATAAGGTAATGTGATAAAACAAGCACTATATTGTACTGTGATAAAACAAGCACTATATTGTACTGTGATAAAACAAGCACTATATTGTAATGTGATAAAACAAGCACTATATTGTACTGTGATAAAACAAGCACTATATTGTACTGTGATAAAACAAGCGCTATATGGTAATGTGATAAAACAAGCACTATATGGTAGTGTGATAAAACAAGCACTATATTGTAATGTGATAAAACAAGCACTATATGGTAATGTGATAAAACAAGCACTATATTGTACTGTGATAAAAAAGCACTATATTGTACTGTGATAAAACAAGCACTATATTGTACTGTGATAAAACAAGCACTATATTGTAATGTGATAAAACAAGCACTATATTGTACTGTGATAAAACAAGCGCTATATTGTAATGTCATAAAACAAGCGCTATATTGTACTGTGATAAAACAAGCACTATATTGTACTGTGATAAAACAAGCACTATATGGTAAATTTATAAAACAAGCACTATATTGTACTGTGATAAAACAAGCACTATATTGTACTGTGTTAAAACAAGCACTATATTGTACTGTGATAAAACAAGCGCTATATTGTACTGTGATAAAACAAGCACTATATTGTACTGTGATAAAACAAGCACTATATTGTACTGTGATAAAACAAGCACTATATGGTAATGTGATAAAACAAGCACTATATTGTAATGTGATAAAACAAGCACTATATTGTAATGTGATAAAACAAGCACTATATTGTACTGTGATAAAACAAGCACTATATTGTACTGTGATAAAACAAGCACTATATTGTACTGTGATAAAACAAGCACTATATTGTACTGTGATAAAACATGCACTATATGGTAATGTGATAAAACAAGCACTATATTGTACTGTGATAAAACAAGCACTATATGGTAATGTGATAAAACAAGCACTATCTTGTACTGTGATAAAACAAGCACTATATTGTACTGTGATAAAACAAGCACTATATTGTGATGTGATAAAACAAGCACTATATTGTAATGTGATAAAACAAGCGCTATATGGTAATGTGATAAAACAAGCGCTATATTGTACTGTGATAAAACAAGCGCTATATGGTAATGTGATAAAACAAGCACTATATTGTACTGTGATAAAACAAGCACTATATTGTACTGTGATAAAACAAGCACTATATGGTAATGTGATAAAACAAGCACTATATTGTACTGTAATAAAACAAGCACTATATTGTACTGTGATAAAACAAGCACTATATGGTAATGTGATAAAACAAGCACTATATTGTACTGTGATAAAACAAGCACTATATTGTACTGTGATAAAACAAGCACTATATGGTAATGTGATAAAACAAGCACTATATTGTACTGTGATAAAACAAGCACTATATTGTACTGTGATAAAACAAGCACTATATTGTAATGTGATAAAACAAGCACTATATTGTACTGTGATAAAACAAGCACTATATTGTACTGTGATAAAACAAGCACTATATTGTAATGTGATAAAACAAGCACTATATTGTACTGTGATAAATCAAGCACTATATTGTACTGTGATAAAACAAGCACTATATTGTACTGTGATAAAACAAGCACTATATTGTACTGTGATAAAACAAGCACTATATTGTACTGTGATAAAACAAGCACTATATTGTACTGTGATAAAACAGGCACTATATTGTACTGTGATAAAACAAGCACTATATTGTACTGTGATAAAACAAGCGATATATTGTAATGTGATAAAACAAGAACTATATTGTAATGTGATAAAACAAGCACTATATTGTACTGTGATAAAAACAAGCACTATATTGTAATGTGATAAAACAAGCGCTATATGGTAATGTGATAAAACAAGCACTATATTGTACTGTGATAAAACAAGCACTATATTGTAATGTGATAAAACAAGCACTATATGGTAATGTGATAAAACAAGCACTATATTGTACTATGATAAAACAAGCACTATATTGTACTGTGATAAAACAAGCACTATATGGTAATGTGATAAAACAAGCACTATATTGTACTGTGATAAAACAAGCACTATATTGTAATGTGATAAAACAAGCATTATATTGTACTGTGATAAAACAAGCACTATATGGTAATGTGATAAGACAAGCACTATATTGTACTGTGATAAAACAAGCACTATATTGTACTGTGATAAAAACAAGCGCTATATTGTAATGTGATAAAACAAGCACTATATTGTAATGTGATAAAACAAGCACTATATTGTACTGTGATAAAACAAGCACTATATTGTAATGTGATAAAACAAGCGCTATATGGTAATGTGATAAAACAAGCACTATATTGTACTGTGATAAAACAAGCACTATATTGTACTGTGATAAAACAAGCACTATATTGTACTGTGATAAAAACAAACTATATACTGTGATAAAACAAGCACTATATTGTAATGTGATAAAACAAGCACTATATTGTACTGTGATAAAACAAGCACTATATTGTAATGTGATAAAACAAGCACTATATTGTACTGTGATAAAACAAGCATATATGGTAATGTGATAAACACAAGCACTATATTGTACTGTGATAAAACAAGCACTATATGGTAATGTGATAAAACAAGCACTATATTGTACTGTGATAAAACAAGCACTATATTGTACTGTGATAAAACAAGCACTATATTGTACTGTGATAAAACAAGCACTATATTGTACTGTGATAAAACAAGCACTATATGGTAATGTGATAAAACAAGCACTATATTGTACTGTGATAAAACAAGCACTATATGGTAATGTGATAAAACAAGCACTATATTGTAATGTGATAAAACAAGCACTATATTGTACTGTGATAAAACAAGCACTATATTGTACTGTGATAAAACAAGCACTATATTGTATTGTGATAAAACAAGCACTATATTGTACTGTGATAAAACAAGCACTATATGGTAATGTGATGAAACTAGCAAAATATTGTACAGTGATAAAACAAGCACTATATTGTACTGTGATAAAACAAGCGCTATATTGTAATGTGATAAAACAAGCGCTATATGGTAATGTGATAAAACAAGCACTATATTGTACTGTGATAAAACAAGCACTATATGGTAATGTGATAAAACAAGCACTATATTGTACTGTGATAAAACAAGCGCTATATTGTACTGTGATAAAACAAGCACTATATTGTACTGTGATAAAACAAGCACTATATTGTAATGTGATAAAACAAGCGCTATATTGTACTGTGATAAAACAAGCGCTATATTGTACTGTGATAAAACAAGCACTATATTGTACTGTGATAAAACAAGCACTATATGGTAATGTGATAAAACAAGCGCTATATGGTAATGTGATAAAACAAGCACTATATTGTACTGTGATAAAACAAGCACTATATGATAATGTGATAAAACAAGCACTATATTGTACTGTGATAAAACAAGCGCTATATTGTAATGTGATAAAACAAGCACTATATTGTAATGTGATAAAACAAGCGCTATATTGTACTGTGATAAAACAAGCGCTATATTGTACTGTGATAAAACAAGCAATATATTGTACTGTGATAAAACAAGCACTATATTGTAATGTGATAAAACAAGCACTATATTGTAATGTGACAAATCAAGCACTATATTGTAATGTGATAAAACAGGCACTATATTGTACTGTGATAAAACAAGCACTATATTGTAATGTGATAAAACAAGCACTATATTGTAATGTGATAAAACAAGCACTATATTGTACTGTGATAAAACAAGCACTATATTGTACTGTGATAAAACAAGCGCTATATGGTAATGTGATAAAACAAGCGCTATATTGTACTGTGATAAAACAAGCACTATATTGTACTGTGATAGAACAAGCACTATATTGTAATGTGATAAAACAAGCGCTATATTGTACTGTGATAAAACAAGCACTATATTGTACTGTGATAAAACAAGCACTATATTGTACTGTGATACAACAAGCGCTATATTGTAATGTGATAAAACAAGCGCTATATGGTAATGTGATATAACAAGCACTATATTGTAATGTGATAAAACAAGCACTATATTGTAATGTGATAAAACAAGCACTATATTGTAATGTGATAAAACAAGCACTATATTGTTCTGTGATAAAACAAGCACTATATTTTAATGTGATAAAACAAGCACTATATTGTACTGTGATAAAACAAGCACTATATTGTAATGTGATAAAACAAGCACTATATTGTAATGTGATAAAACAAGCGCTATATTGTAATGTGATAAAACAAGCACTATATTGTACTGTGATAAAACAAGCGCTATATGGTAATGTGATAAAACAAGCGCTATATTGTACTGTGATAAAACAAGCACTATATGGTAATGTGATAAAACAAGCACTATATTGTACTGTGATAAAACAAGCACTATATGGTAATGTGATAAAACAAGCACTATATTGTACTGTGATAAAACAAGCACTATATTGTACTGTGATAAAACAACCACTATATTGTACTGTGATAAAACAAGCACTATATTGTACTGTGATAAAACAAGCACTATATGGTAATGTGATAAAACAAGCGCTATATTGTACTGTAATAAAACAAGCACTATATTGTACTGTGATAAAACAAGCACTATATTGTACTGTGATAAAACAAGCACTATATTGTACTGTGATAAAACAAGCAATATATTGTACTGTGATAAATACAAGCACTATATTGTAATGTGATAAAACAAGCACTATATTGTAATGTGACAAAACAAGCACTATATTGTAATGTGATAAAACAAGCACTATATTGTACTGTGATAAAACAAGCACTATATTGTAATGTGATAAAACAAGCACTATATTGTAATATGATAAAACAGGCACTATATTGTACTGTGATAAAACAAGCACTATATTGTACTGTGATAAAACAAGCGCTATATGGTAATGTGATAAAACAAGCGCTATATTGTACTGTGATAAAACAAGCACTATATTGTACTGTGATAAAACAAGCACTATATTGTAATGTGATAAAACAAGCGCTATATTGTACTGTGATAAAACAAGCACTATATTGTACTGTGATAAAACAAGCACTATATTGTACTGTGATAAAACAAGCGCTATATTGTAATGTGATAAAACAAGCGCTATATGGTAATGTGATAAAACAAGCACTATATTGTAATGTGATAAAACAAGCACTATATTGTAATGTGATAAAACAAGCACTATATTGTAATGTGATAAAACAAGCACTATATTGTTCTGTGATAAAACAAGCACTATATTGTAATGTGATAAAACAAGCACTATATTGTACTGTGATAAAACAAGCACTATATTGTAATGTGATAAAACAAGCACTATATTGTAATGTGATAAAACAAGCGCTATATTGTAATGTGATAAAACAAGCACTATATTGTACTGTGATAAAACAAGCGCTATATGGTAATGTGATAAAACAAGCGCTATATTGTACTGTGATAAAACAAGCACTATATGGTAATGTGATAAAACAAGCACTATATTGTACTGTGATAAACAAGCACTATATGGTAATGTGATAAAACAAGCACTATATTGTACTGTGATAAAACAAGCACTATATTGTACTGTGATAAAACAAGCACTATATTGTACTGTGATAAAACAAGCACTATATTGTACTGTGATAAAACAAGCACTATATGGTAATGTGATAAAACAAGCGCTATATTGTACTGTGATAAAACAAGCACTATATTGTACTGTGATAAAACAAGCACTATATTGTACTGTGATAAAACAAGCACTATATTGTACTGTGATAAAACAAGCACTATTGGTAATGTGATAAAACAAGCACTATATTGTACTGTGATAAAACAAGCACTATATTGTAATGTGATAAAACAAGCACTATATTGTACTGTGATAAAACAAGCACTATATTGTACTGTGATAAAACAAGCACTATATGGTACTGTGATAAAACAAGCACTATATTGTACTGTGATAAAACAAGCACTATATTGTACTGTGATAAAACAAGCGCTATATTGTACTGTGATAAAACAAGCACTATATTGTACTGTGATAAAACAAGCACTATATTGTACTGTGATAAAACAAGCACTATATTTTACTGTGATAAAACAAGCACTATATTGTATTGTGATAAAACAAGCACTATATTGTAAAGTGATAAAACAAGCGCTATATGGTAATGTGATAAAACAAGCACTATATTGTACTGTGATAAAACAAGCACTATATTGTACTGTGATAAAACAAGCGCTATATGGTAATGTGATAAAACAAGCGCTATATGGTATTGTGATAAAACAAGCACTATATTGTACTGTGATAAAACAAGCGCTATATGATATTGTGATAAAACAAGCGCTATATTGTACTGTGATAAAACAAGCGCTATATGGTACTGTGATAGAAGCAAGCACTATATTGTACTGTGATAAAACAAGCGCTATATGGTAATGTGATCAAACAAGCGCTATATTGTACTGTGATAAAACAAGCGCTATATGGTAATGTGATAAAACAAGCGCTATATTGTACTGTGATAAAACAAGCGCTATATTGTACTGTGATAAAACAAGTGCTATATGGTAATGTGATAAAACAAGCGCTATATTGTACTGTGATAAAACAAGCGCTATATGGTAATGTGATAAAACAAGCACTATATTGTACTGTGATAAAACAAAGCACTATATTGTACTGTGATAAAACAAGCACTATATTGTACTGTGATAAAACAAGCGCTATATGGTAATGTGATAAAACAAGCGCTATATGGTAATGTGATAAAACAAGCACTATATTGTACTGTGATAAAACAAGCACTATATGGTAATGTGATAAAACAAGCACTATATTGTACTGTGATAAAACAAGCACTATATTGTACTGTGATAAAACAAGCACTATATTGTACTGTGATAAAACAAGCGCTATATGGTAATGTGATCAAACAAGCGCTATATTGTACTGTGATAAAACAAGCGCTATATGGTAATGTGATAAAACAAGCGCTATATTGTACTGTGATAAAACAAGCACTATATTGTACTGTGATAAAACAAGTGCTATATGGTAATGTGATAAAACAAGCGCTATATTGTACTGTGATAAAACAAGCGCTATATGGTAATGTGATAAAACAAGCACTATATTGTACTGTGATAAAACAAGCGCTATATTGTACTGTGATAAAAAAGATCTTATACTCGTTGTGATTTCATACTATATTTTATGAAATTCTTTTTGGAATTTTTCTACTAAGCAAGCCATTGTAACTCTATATAACTATATATATAACCCTATTCATGTAGGAAGGATATATACCAGATATTTTACTGTGTTATAATCCATATAACCTTATTCATGTAGGAAGGATATATACCAGATATTTTACTGGTGTTATAACCATATAACCCTATTCATGTAGGAAGGATATATACCAGATATTTACTGTGTTATAACCATATAACCCTATTCATGTAGGAAGGATATATACCAGATATTTACTGTGTTATAATCCATATAACCCTATTCATGTAGGAAGGATATATACCAGATATTTACTGTGTTATAACCATATAACCCTATTCATGTAGGAAGGATATATACCAGATATTTACTGTGTTATAACCATATAACCCTATTCATGTAGGAAGGATATATACCAGATATTTACTGTGTTAT
This sequence comes from Archivesica marissinica, assembly GCA_014843695.1. Classification (NCBI taxonomy): domain Eukaryota; kingdom Metazoa; phylum Mollusca; class Bivalvia; order Venerida; family Vesicomyidae; genus Archivesica; species Archivesica marissinica. The sequence continues at coordinate 89,183,492 of CM026397.1, read as the reverse complement.
AACCATATAACCCTATTCATGTAGGAAGGATATATACCAGATATTTACTGTGTTATAACCATATAACCCTATTCATGTAGGAAGGATATATACCAGATAATGTGCTGTGTTATAACCATATAACCCTAATCATGTAGGTAGGATATATACCAGATATTTACTGTGTTATAATAACCATATAACCCTATTCATGTAGGAAGGATATATACCAGATATTTTACTGTGTTATAATAACCATATAACCCTATTCATGTAGGAAGGATATATACCAGATATTTTACTGTGTTATAACCATATAACCATATTCATGTAGGAAGGATATATACCAGATATTTACTGTGTTATAATAACCATATAACCCTATTCATGTAGGAAGGATATATACCAGATATTTACTGTGTTATAATAACCATATAACCCTATTCATGTAGGAAGGATATATACCAGATATTTACTGGTGTTATAATAACCATATAACCCTATTCATGTAGGAAGGATATATACCAGATATTTTACTGTGTTATAATAACCATATAACCCTATTCATGTAGGAAAGATATATACCAGATAATGTGCTGTGTTATAACCATATAACCCTATTCATGTAGGAAGGATATATACCAGATATTTACTGTGTTATAATAACCATATAACCCTATTCATGTAGGAAGGATATATACCAGATATTTTACTGTGTTATAATAACCATATAACCCTATTCATGTAGGAAGGATATATACCAGATATTTTACTGTGTTATAACCATATAACCCTATTCATGTAGGACGGATATATACCAGATATTTACTGTGTTATAATAACCATATAACCCTATTCATGTAGGAAGGATATATACCAGATATTTACTGTGTTATAATAACCATATAACCCTATTCATGTAGGAAGGATATATACCAGATATTTTACTGTGTTATAATAACCATATAACCCTATTCATGTAGGAAAGATATATACCAGATAATGTGCTGTGTTATAACCATATAACCCTATTCATGTAGGAAGGATATATACCAGATATTTACTGTGTTATAACCATATAACCCTATTCATGTAGGAAGGATATATACCAGATATTTACTGTGTTATAATAACCATATAACCCTATTCATGTAGGAAGGATATATACCAGATATTTACTGTGTTATAACCATATAACCCTATTCATGTAGGAAAGATATATACCAGATAATGTGCAGTGTTAGTTTATACCAATTTATTTTAGCTCGATTGCGAAACTCGTTATTTCAACTTATATAAATCACTCTCGAGACCTCATTCCTGATGGAATCCATCGCCACGAGGGAGAGAGAAGAGGCAACGTGGAATTTAAATGCCTTGCCTAAGGGCACAATCGTAACGGCTCCAGTGGGGCTCGAACTCCGGACCTTTCGCACCTGAAGCGAACGCGCATCCACTGCGCTATCACGACTTCCACTGTGCTGTGTTATAACCATATAACCTTATTCATGTAGGACGGATATATACCAGATATTTACTGTGTTATAATAACCATATAACCCTATTCATGTAGGACGGATATATACCAGATATTTACTGTGTTATAATAACCATATAACCTTATTCATGTAGGAAGGATATATGTAACAGTCAGAATTTCTATAACATTCTTTTATTACATAGTCATTGTTTTATTTCATTCCTATAATTTCAATCAGTTAGATTCTTTGTATAAACGGTGAGTTTTACATTATAGTTTATAAAAAGAAGATCACCAACGCATTTATTAAAGCAGATATTATCTGATATTATTATCTATAACATGTCTTAGAAGAGTTGTCATAGTTGACATTATTTAAAATGTATGGTTTCCTTAATATATTAAATGCCTTTTGTACAATCAGAGATTTGATTATAATCTTAACCAGTTAGTGATAAGTTTATTATACTGGCAGGAAATTGCTCGAAGCCACATATGCTATATTATATCAAGTTATTTTGACATTTTAAACAGACCAATTATGCAAAATTCTTATATGATTTGTCAATGTGTAATATAATATTATTTGCTGGTATTTTGAACCATTTTGATTGGATAACGCCGCAGAATAAAAAACTCTCTGAGATTGCTAGAAATGAGTTACGTTTGAGTTCCTGAAGAGACACTTACATTTTTAGTAGCATAAAGCAGTTACTGTTAATACAATGTATCATTTAGTGGCATAAAGCAGCTACTGTTAATACAATGTATCATTTAGTGGCATAAAGCAGCTACTGTTAATACAATGTATCATTTAGTGGCATAAAGCAGTTACTGTTAATACAATGTATCATTTAGTGGCATAAAGCAGTTACTGTTAATACAATGTATCATTTAGTGGCATAATGCTAGCCACATTAGTGTCTTAATCTTCTACAGGACTTTATGTTAATTTGTAACCATCAACTATATATGGACAACATTAAAAACAACCTACATAATTAACTTGAACTTCAATCTGTGTTAATTATCGTTATTGCTGGACAATTGTATGTATATTAAATTAGGAACTGGAATCATCGTTGGTTTGATTGACCATACAACCTAAGTCCACATACCGTGGACTGACCCCTTCGCATGTTACCAGTCACCACCTCGTGTAGGCTACTCTGCTCTACCACGCTAATTCCCCATTTAGAGTTAGCCTGCATACGAGTTCAAACCCTGGGAACTCGAGTCGGTGACATATATACCAGATATTTTACTGGTGTTATAACCATATAACTCTATTCATGTAGGAAGGATATATTTTACTGGTGTTATAATAACCATATAACCCTATTCATGTAGGAAGGATATATTTTATTGGTGCTATAACCATATAACCCTATTCATGTATGAAGGATATATTTTACTGGTGTTATAACCATATAACCCTATTCATGTATGAAGGATATATTTTACTGGTGTTATAACCATATAACCCTATTCACGTAGGAAGGATATATTTTACTGGTGTTATAACCATATAACCCTATTCACGTAGGAAGGATATATGTTACTGGTGTTATAACCATATAACCCTATTCATGTAGGAAGTATATATTTTACTGGTGTTATAACCATATAACCCTATTCATGTATGAAGGATATATTTTACTGGTGTTATAACCATATAACCCTATTCACGTAGGAAGGATATATTTTACTGGTGTTATAACCATATAACCCTATTCACGTAGGAAGGATATATTTTACTGGTGTTATAACCATATAACCCTATTCATGTAGGAAGGATATATTTTATTGGTGTTATAACCATACAACCCTATTCATGTATGAAGGATATATTTTACTGGTGTTATAACCATATAACCCTATTCACGTAGGAAGGATATATTTTACTGGTGTTATAACCATATAACCCTATTCACGTAGGAAGGATATATTTTACTGGTGTTATAACCATATAACCCTATTCATGTAGGAAGGATATATTTTATTGGTGTTATAACCATACAACCCTATTCATGTATGAAGGATATATTTTACTGGTGTTATAACCATATAACCCTATTCACGTAGGAAGGATATATTTTACTGGTGTTATAACCATATAACCCTATTCACGTAGGAAGGATATATTTTACTGGTGTTATAACCATATAACCCTATTCATGTATGAAGGAGGCTTGCTCTTGTAGTTATTGTTTGAAGCTTTTGTGAAGATGTCTGCTGTACACTCAAGTTAGGTCAAAAAATATATATTTATAAAAGTTGTGTGCAAAAATGGGATACGGAAACAGGACACCCCTCCCCACCATCTAATGGTATGGTTAGTTTTAGGGTTATGGCTATGCTTAGGTTTAAAGTTATGGTCTTACCTTGAATCTGAGTGGGGGGGGATTTCGGGGTTTTTGTGTGTGGGAATTATGTCCGCCTGTGGCAAAAAAACATGCGTGGTGGGGATTATGTCCTATGCTCACAAATACACATTGGTACAGTTATATGTGGTATACAATACCCACCTACTTACTAAACATATATGTTTTTATTCAGAGAGACCAAAATTTAATATAAAGGAAAAAATACATTCACAGAAAATATATACTATATAATTTATATATTATAGCCTATAGTGTTTTAGTTTGTTTCAGTGTATGGCTGACTTTACATTGAAATCAATAAATTGTCAATATTTTCTCTCAGCATGGTTGTCATCTGATTATGCATAGGGCATGTCCTGTATCAATGCATTTTGTTTTGCAGTAACAAATGTAAAATTAATGAACACTAATATGTCATACAACAGAAGCTTGCCGGTGCTCTCTCTGTAGATCTCAGAGAATTGTTAAAACATTAATGAAGACAAACATGAGAATATCGATTGAATACATTGATTCTGTAACTGAAGTTCCTAAATGCTTGAATACTGATGTGTGAAATATGTACATAATTTTTGAAAATATTTAAAACCACTGTTTTCAAGATAATAACATGAATTTTCAGGATAGTTTCTCAAATGTTCAATATTATAGTATCTGGAAGTCTTTCCGCAGTTCTCTTTAGCCAATACCAACATTGCGCAGATCCAGGAAATGGCATTTGGGTTGGCTCGGGGGTCTGGGGGTCTGTGACTATATAATTAAAAACTTGCTTCGCAATCGTTGTAAAATTAATAAAGTTTAAGCTTAAAATCAAAAACACATGAATAAATTCTTGATCCTGTTGAATAAATTTAAAGGAATGAGCAAACAACATAGATCCAGACCAATCGCGGTATGATCAGGATCTATGTTGTTTGTTATTCTGTCATGTGTTTTAGCCCAACTGGTTTTCATGGACATACTGGTTTTCGGTCCTCTAATGTTTGTCGGTGAATAATCTGCCTCCGTGGTCGAGTTGTTAAGGTCGCTGACTTGTATACTACTGTAACCTATCATCACTGATGGTCACGGTTCGAGCCCTGCTCAGACCGTGTCTCTTCATATGAAAAAGTTGGCAGTTTCTTACGGAGGTTGGTGCACCAAATACTGGTTAACTGCTGAAGCCTGCCCAGGAATTCCCGACTGTGATGTAGCCCAAAATGGCGCTGATGAAGGCGTAAAACCCGAATAAACAAACAAACATTGTCGTTGAATAACTTAGTCTCTTTTACAGCAGATGAAATAATGTTACAACGTAAGGTGATCGCTCTTGCATTTAGGACTTGACTAGATTCATATGGCATAATATCTTTTAAAATAAAACTACAATTTCACTCACATGTGAATTCAACATGGCATCTGTATGCTAAGGAAACACCTGTCCACAAATAAAATGTCATGTTAGAGAAATGTGTTTTCCGGCATTTTCACATGATTGGCATGTGACCTTGTAAGTAAATCAAAAGGGTATACAAAAACAATCAAATATTTCTTTATAGTTTCCTCTGCTTCTGGGTATTTTAAGGTACACGTAAATGACATTAATGAAAACATCAACCTGTGCATATTTTCAAAATGAATGTGAATATTTATCTGGGTTTTTTATGCGCATTTACCTGGTTGACAGTTCTAGCGTGTACCATATAAACCAAGCACCTGTGGTGATGGCATTCGCAAACACAACCGCATGAATAAAGAAAGATTCAAAACCAGGTGGGGAACGAAAACAGGGTGATTGACGATCCGATCAATCCAAATGATATATCCATTTTTACACTGTATCAGTTTGGCTGACACCCTAAAACAATAATTACTTGTACCAGTATATTGACTTGATAAGAAGTGTCATCTCCATCTAGTGTCAACTCCATCTAGTGTCAACTCCATCTAGTGTCAACTCCATCTAGTGTCAACTCCATCTAGTGTCATCTCCATCTAGTGTCAACTCCATCTAGTGTCAACTCCATCTAGTGTCAACTCCCAAGCAGTGAAATAACACTTGATCTGAAAAGGTAATAAAATGAACATAATATTATTGTGTGAAAATCAGTAGCTTCATAATGGGCAGAGTAAATGTTTGTTTTTATTGTGCATCAAATTTCCTGCTTATCATAATGCAGATCATTAAATGATGTCATTGTTTGCACACATCTCTGCTACTCTCCCTGGTTTAGTTATTAATCACCTTGGGGCAGTACACATTAAGCTCGTGACACTAACCCTCCTAGTACAAATAGTTTCCAACCTGGCACAATGTGCACTGAAATTGACAGAATTTATAGCAAAAATAAACTTTAATCACAATTTATATCTTCGTCACTTGCTTTAAATAAAAGGGTCTACAATATATGATATTAAGGGAATAAAAGGATCTATAATATATATATATATATATATGGTATTAAGGGAATACAACGGTCAATAATATATGATATTAAGGGTTTAAAAGGGTCTATAATATATGATATTAAGGTTATAAAAGGGTATATAATATATGGTATTAAGGGTATAAAGGGTCTATTATATATGTTATTAAGAATATAAAAGAATCTATAATATATAACTCACTACAAAAGATCAACATGTTAAAAAATGATTCCCTTTGAATTCTATAGTTGTAAATATTCAACATGAGCTCTCAGTTGTTTTGTTTTGTTCTTTTTATAACGTTTGTTTTTAACGTTGCCCCTGCAGCTTGGGGACGATGCCTAGCTATGTTAGCTATTCCAGATGCCTAGCTATGTTAGCTATTCCAGATGCCTAGCTATGTTAGCTATTCCAGATGCCTAGCTATGTTAACTATTCCAGATGCCTAGCTATGTTAGCTATTCCAGATGCCTAGCTATGTTAGCTATTCCAGATGCCTAGCTATGTTAGCTATTCCAGATGCCTAGCTATGTTAGCTATTCCAGATGCCTAGCTATGTTAGCTATTCCAGATGCCTAGCTATGTTAGCTATTCCAGATGCCTAGCTATGTTAGCTATTCCAGATGCCTAGCTATGTTAGCTATTCCAGATGCCTAGCTATGTTAGCTATTCCAGATGCCTAGCTATGTTAGCTATTCCAGATGCCTAGCTATGTTAGCTATTCCAGATGCCTAGCTATGTTAGCTATTCCAGATGCCTAGCTATGTTAGCTATTCCAGATGCCTAGCTATGTTAGCTATTCCAGATGCCTAGCTATGTTAGCTATTCCAGATGCCTAGCTATGTTAGCTATTCCAGATGCCTAGCTAGGTTAGCTATTCCAGATGCCTAGCTATGTTAGCTATTCCAGATGCCTAGCTAGGTTAGCTATTCCAGATGCCTAGCTATGTTAGCTATTCCAGATGCCTAGCTATGTTAGCTATTTCCAGATGCCTAGCTATGTTAGCTATTCCAGATGCCTAGCTATGTTAGCTATTCCAGATGCCTAGCTAGGTTAGCTATTCCAGATGCCTAGCTATGTTAGCTAGTCCAGATGCCTAGCTATGTTAGCTATTCCAGATGCCTAGCTTTGTTAGCTATTCCAGATGCCTAGCTATGTTAGCTATTCCAGATGCCTAGCTATGTTAGTTATTCCAGATGCCTAGCTATGTTAGCTATTCCAGATGCCTAGCTAGGTTAGCTATTCCAGATGCCTAGCTATGTTAGCTATTCCAGATGCCTAGCTAGGTTAGCTATTCCAGATGCCTCGTTGGTTCAGTACTTGTCCGGTGTATAGCACCGATATTATGGGACCTCGTTAATAGTCCCATCCGAATGACTGCGGAATCCAACCTACGAGCTTTGGATTCACAGCCCAACTCGTCATCCCGCGGACCACATTCCTGCTTTCAACGTCCAGTATTTGAAGTGTTGCTGCAAGACATTCAGTATCTCACTGCACAGTTTATATATGACTGTGTACACATGTATCTCACTGCACAGTTTATATATGACTGTGCACACATATATCTCACTGCACAGTTTATATGTGACTGTGTACACATGTATCTCACTGCACAGTTTATAGATGACTGTACACACATGTATCTCACTGCACAGTTTATATATGACTGTACACACATGTATCTCACTGCACAGTTTATATATGACTGTACACACATGAATCTCACTGCACAGTTTATATATGACTGTACACACATGCATCTCACTGCACAGTTTATATATGACTGTGCATACATGTATCTCACGGCACAGTTTATATATGACTGTGTGCACATGTATCTCGCTGCACAGTTTATATATGACTGTACACACATGTATCTCACTGCACAGTTTATATATCACTGTGCACACATGTATCTCACTGCAGAGTTTATATATGAATGTGCACATTTATCTCACTGCACAGTTTATATATGTCTGTACACACATGTATCTCACTGCACAGTTTATATATGACTGTACACACATGTATCTCACTGCACATAATATATATGACTGTACACATATGTATCTCACTGCACAGTTTATATATGACTGTGCACACATGTATCTCACCTTACAGTTTATATATGACTGTGTACACATGTATCTCACTGCACATGTTATATATGACTGTGTGTACATGTATCTCACTGCACAGTTTGTATATAAATGTGCACACATGTATCTCACTGCACAGTTTATATATGACTGTGCACACATGTATCTCACAGCACACTTTATATATGACTGTGCACACATGTATCTCATTGCACAGTTTATATATGACTGTACACCCATGTTTCTTGCTGCACAGTTTATATATGACTGAGTACACATGAATCTTGCTGCACAGTTTATAGATGACTGTACACACATGTATCTCACTGCACAGTTTATATATGACTGTACACCCATGTTTCTTGCTGCACAGTTTATATATGACTGAGTACACATGAATCTCGCTGCACAGTTTATAGATGACTGTAGACATGTATCTCACTGCACAGTTTATATATGACTGTACACCCATGTTTCTTGCTGCACACTTTATATATGACAGTGCACACATGTATCTCATTGCACAGTTTATATATGACTGTACACCCATGTTTCTTGCTGCACAGTTTATATATGACTGAGTACACATGAATCTCGCTGCACAGTTTATAGATGACTGTAGACATGTATCTCACTGCACAGTTTATATATGACTGAGTACACATGAATCTCACTGCACAGTTTATAGATGACTGTAGACATGTATCTCGCTGCAGAGTTTACATATATATGACTGTGCACACATCTCACTGCACAATTTATATATGACTGTTCCCACATGTATATCGCTGCACAGTTTATATATGACTGTAGACATGTATCTCACTGTACAGTTTATAAATGTCCGAGTACACATGTATCTCGCTGCACAGTTTATATATGACTGAGTACACATGTATCTCGCTGCACAGTTTATATATGACTGAGTACACATGTATCTCACTGCACAGTTTATATATGACTGAGTACACATGTATCTCACTGCACAGTTTATATATGACTGTGTGCACATGTATCTCACTGCACAGTTTATATATGACTGTGTACACATGTATCTCACTGCACAGTTTATATATCACTGTGTGCACATGTATCTCGCTGCACAGTTTATATATGACTGAGTACACATGTATCTCGCTGCACAGTTTATATGTGACTGTATGCACACGTATCTCGCTGCACAGTTTATATATGACTGTACACACATGTATCTCACTGCACAGTTTAAATAATTATGAGTGTACACACATGTACCTCACTGCACAGTTTATATATGACTGTACACACATGTATCTCACTGCACAGTTTAAATAATTATGACTGTACACACATGTACCTCACTGCACAGTTTATATATGACTGTAGATACATGTATCTCACTGCACAGTTTATATATGACTGTACACCCATGTTTCTTGCTGCACAGTTTATATATGACTGAGTACACATGAATCTCATTGCACAGTTTATATATGACTGTACACCCATGTTTCTTGCTGCACAGTTTATATATGACTGAGTACACATGAATCTCGCTGCACAGTTTATAGATGACTGTAGACATGTATCTCACTGCACAGTTTATATATGACTGAGTACACATGAATCTCACTGCACAGTTTATATATGACTGTAGACATGTATCTCGCTGCAGAGTTTATATATATATGACTGTGCACACATCTCACTGCACAATTTATATATGACTGTTCCCACATGTATATCGCTGCACAGTTTATATATGACTGTAGACATGTATCTCACTGTACAGTTTATAAATGTCCGAGTACACATGTATCTCGCTGCACAGTTTATATATGACTGAGTACACATGTATCTCGCTGCACAGTTTATATATGACTGAGTACACATGTATCTCACTGCACAGTTTATATATGACTGAGTACACATGTATCTCACTGCACAGTTTATATATGACTGTGTGCACATGTATCTCACTGCACAGTTTATATATGACTGTGTACACATGTATCTCACTGCACAGTTTATATATCACTGTGTGCACATGTATCTCGCTGCACAGTTTATATATGACTGAGTACACATGTATCTCGCTGCACAGTTTATATGTGACTATATGCACATGTATCTCGCTGCACAGTTTATATATGACTGTACACCCATGTTTCTTGCTGCACAGTTTATATATGACTGAGTACACATGAATCTCGCTGCACAGTTTATAGATGACTGTAGACATGTATCTCACTGCACAGTTTATATATGACTGAGTACACATGAATCTCACTGCACAGTTTATAGATGACTGTAGACATGTATCTCGCTGCAGAGTTTATATATATATGACTGTGCACACATCTCACTGCACAATTTATATATGACTGTTCCCACATGTATATCGCTGCACAGTTTATATATGACTGTAGACATGTATCTCACTGTACAGTTTATAAATGTCCGAGTACACATGTATCTCGCTGCACAGTTTATATATGACTGAGTACACATGTATCTCGCTGCACAGTTTATATATGACTGAGTACACATGTATCTCATTGCACAGTTTATATATGACTGAGTACACATGTATCTCACTGCACCGTTTATATATGACTGTGTGCACATGTATCTCACTGCACAGTTTATATATGACTGTGTACACATGTATCTCACTGCACAGTTTATATATCACTGTGTGCACATGTATCTCGCTGCACAGTTTATATATGACTGAGTACACATGTATCTCGCTGCACAGTTTATATGTGACTGTATGCACATGTATCTCGCTGCACAGTTTATATATGACTGTACACACATGTATCTCACTGCACAGTTTAAATAATTATGAGTGTACACACATGTACCTCACTGCACAGTTTATATATGACTGTACACACATGTATCTCACTGCACAGTTTAAATAATTATGACTGTACACACATGTACCTCACTGCACAGTTTATATATGACTGTACATACATGTATCTCACTGCACAGTTTATATATGACTGTACACACATGTATCTCACTGCACAGTTTATATATGACTGTACACACATGTATCTCACTGCACAGTTTATATATGACTGTACACACATGTATCTCACTGCAGAGTTTATATATGACTGTACACACATGTATCTCACTGCACAGTTTATATATGACTGTACACACATGTATCTCACTGCACAGTTTATATATGACTGTACACACATGTATCTCACTGCACAGTTTATATATGACTGTACACACATGTATCTCACTGCACAGTTTATATATGACTGTGCACACATGTATCTCACTGCACAGATAATATATGACTGTGCACATATGTATCTCACAGCATAGTTTATATGTGACTGCATACACATGAATCTCACTGCACAGTTTATATATGACTGTGCAATCATGTATCTCACCTTACAGTTTATATATGACTGTGTACCCATGTATCTCACTGCACAGTTTATATATGACTGTGTGTACATGTATCTCACTGCACAGTTTGTATATAAATGTGCACACATGTATCTCACTGCACAGTTTATATATCACTGTGCACACATGTATCTCACTGCACACTTTATATATGACAGTGCACATATGTATCTCATTGCACAGTTTATATATGAGTGTACACATTTATCTCATGGCACAGTTTATATATGACTGTGTGCACATGTATCTCGCTGCACAGTTTATATATGACTGTACACACATGTATCTCACTGCACAGTTTATATATCACTGTGCACACATGTATCTCACTGCAGAGTTTATATATGACTGAGTACACATGAATCTCACTGCACAGTTTATAGATGACTGTAGACATGTATCTCGCTGCAGAGTTTATATGTATATGACTGTGCACACATCTCACTGCACAATTTATATATGACTGTTCCCACATGTATATCGCTGCACAGTTTATATATGACTGTAGACATGTATCTCGCTGTACAGTTTATATATGTCCGAGTACACATGTATCTCGCTGCACAGTTGATATATGACTGAGTACACATGTATCTCGCTGCACAGTTTATTTATGACTGTGTGCACATGTATCTCACTGCACAGTTTATATATGACTGTGTACACATGTATCTCACTGCACAGTTTATATATCACTGTGTGCACATGTATCTCGCTGCACAGTTTATATATGACTGTGTGCACATGTATCTCACTGCACAGTTTATATATGACTGAGTACACATGTATCTCGCTGCACAGTTTATATATGACTGTACACACATGTATCTCACTGCACAGTTTATATATGACTGTACACACATGTATCTCACTACACAGTTTATATATGACTGTACACACATGTATCTCACTGCACAGTTTATATATGACTGTACACACATGTATCTCACTGCACAGTTTATATATGACTGTACACACATGTATCTCACTGCACAGTTTATATATGACTGTACACACATGAATCTCACTGCACAGTTTATATATGACTGTGCACTCATGTATCTCACCTTACAGTTTATATATGACTGTGCACTCATGTATCTCACCTTACAGTTTATATATGACTGTACACACATGTATCTCACTGCACAGTTTATATATGACTGTGTGTACATGTATCTCACTGCACAGTTTGTATATAAATGTGCACACATGTATATCACTGCACAGTTTATATATCACTGTGCACACATGTATCTCACTGCACACTTAATATATGACAGTGCACACATGTATCTCATTGCACAGTTTATATATGAGTGTACACATTTATCTCACGGCACAGTTTATATATGACTGTGTGCACATGTATCTCGCTGCACAGTTTATATATGACTTTACACACATGTATCTCACTGCACAGTTTATATATCACTGTGCACACATGTATCTCACTGCAGAGTTTATATATGAATGTGCACATTTATCTCACTGCACAGTTTATATATTTCTGTACACACATGTATCTCACTGCACAGTTTATATATGACTGTACACACATGTATCTCACTGCACAGTATATATATGACTGTACATACATGTATCTCACTGCACAGTTTATATATGACTGTGCATACATGTATCTCACAGCATAGTTTATATGTGACTGCATACACATGAATCTCACTGCACAGTTTATATATGACTGTGCACACATGTATCTCACCTTACAGTTTATATATGACTGTGTACCCATGTATCTCACTGCACATGTTATATATGACTGTGTGTACATGTATCTCACTGCACAGTTTGTATATAAATGTGCACACATGTATCTCCCTCACAGTTTATATATGACTGTGTACACATGTATCTCACAGCACACTTTATATATGACTGTGCACACATGTATCTCATTGCACAGTTTATATATGACTGTACACCCATGTTTCTTGCTGCACAGTTTATATATGACTGAGTGCACATGAATCTCGCTGCACAGTTTATAGATGACTGTAGACATGTATCTCACTGCACAGTTTATATATGACTGTACACCCATGTTTCTTGCTGCACACTTTATATATGACAGTGCACACATGTATCTCATTGCACAGTTTATATATGACTGTACACCCATGTTTCTTGCTGCACTGTTTATATATGACTGAGTACACATGAATCTCGCTGCACAGTTTATAGATGACTTTCGACATGTATCTCACTGCACAGTTTATATATGACTGAGTACACATGAATCTCACTGCACAGTTTATAGATGACTGTAGACATGTATCTCACTGCACAGTTTATATATGACTGTACACCCATGTTTCTTGCTGCACACTTTATATATGACAGTGCACACATGTATCTCATTGCACAGTTTATATATGACTGTACACCCATGTTTCTTGCTGCACTGTTTATATATGACTGAGTACACATGAATCTCGCTGCACAGTTTATAGATGACTTTCGACATGTATCTCACTGCACAGTTTATATATGACTGAGTACACATGAATCTCACTGCACAGTTTATAGATGACTGTAGACATGTATCTCGCTGCAGAGTTTATATATATATGACTGTGCACACATCTCACTGCACAATTTATATATGACTGTTCCCACATGTATATCGCTGCACAGTTTATATATGACTGTAGACATGTATCTCGCTGTACAGTTTATATATGTCCGAGTACACATGTATCTCGCTGCACAGTTTATATATGACTGAGTACACATGTATCTCGCTGCACAGTTTATATATGACTGTGTGCACATGTATCTCACTGCACAGTTTATATATGACTGTGTACACATGTATCTCGCTGCACATTATATATCACTCTGTGCACATGTATCTCGCTGCACAGTTTATATATGACTGTACACACATGTATCTCACTGCACAGTTTATATATGACTGTACACACATGTATCTCACTGCACAGTTTATATATGACTGTACACACATGAATCTCACTGCACAGTTTATATATGACTGTGCACTCATGTATCTCACCTTACAGTTTATATATGACTGTGTACCCATGTATCTCACTGCACAGTTTATATATGACTGTGTGTACATGTATCTCACTGCACAGTTTGTATATAAATGTGCACACATGTATCTCACTGCACACTTTATATATGACAGTGCACACATGTATCTCATTGCACAGTTTATATATGACTGTACACCCATATATCTTGCTGCAAAGTTTATATATGACTATGCACACATGTATCTCACTGCAGAGTTTATATATCACTGCGCACACATGTATATCATTGCAGAGTTTATATATGACTGTGCAAACATGTATCTCACTGCACAGTTTATATATGACTGTGTACACATTTACCTCACGGCACATTTATATATGACTGTGTGCACATGTATCTCACTGCACAGTTTATATATCACTGTGCACACATGTGTCACACTGCTGAGTTTATATATGAATGTGCACATTTATCACACTGCACAGTTTATATATGTCAGTACACACATGTATCTCACTGAACAGTTTATATATGACTATGCACACATGTATCTCACTGCAGAGTTTATATATCACTGCGCACACATGTATCTCGCTGCACAGTATATATATGACTGTATGCACATGTATCTCACTGCATATATTATGTATGACTGTATACACATGCATCTCAATGCACAGTTTATATATGACTGTGTACACATGTATCTCACTGCACTGTTTATATATAACTGTGCACACATGTATCTCACTGCATATATTATATATCACTGTGCACACATGTATCTCACTGCACAGTTTATATATGACTGTGTACACATGTACACACGTATCTCACTGTACAGTTTATATATGACTGTGTACACATGTATCTCACTGTACAGTTTATATATGACATTTATCTCACTGCACAGTTTATATATGTCAGTACACACATGCATCTCACTGTGCAATTTATATATGACTTTGTACACATGTATCTCACTGCACAGTTTATATATTACTGTGCACACATGTATCTCACTGCACAGTTTATATATGACTGTAGACATGTATCTCGCTGTACAGTTGATATATGATTGAGTACACATATATCTCTCTGCACAGTTGATATAGGACTGTAGACATGTATCTCGCTGCACAGTTTATATATGACTGTACACACATGTATCTCACTGCACAGTTTATATAAGACTGAGCACACATATCACTACATTATTTATATATGACTGTGCATACATGCATCTCACTGCACAGTTTATATATGACTGTGTACCCATGTATCTCACTGCACAGTTTATATATGACTGTACACACATGTATCTCGCCGCACAGTTTATATATGACTGTATACACATGCATCTCACTGCACAGTTTATATATGACTGTATACACATGCATCTCACTGCACAGTTTATATATGACTGTGTGAACAGGTATCTCACTGCACAGTTTATATATAACTCTGCACACATATATCTCACCTAACAGTTTATATATGACTTTGTACCCATGTATCTCACTGCACAGTTTATATATGACTGTGTGTACATGTATCTCACTGCACAGTTTGTATATAAATGTGCACACATGTATCTCACTGCACAGTTTATATATGACTGTGCACACATGTATCTCACTGCACACTTTATATATGACAGTGCGCACATGTATCTCATTGCACAGTTTATATATGACTGTACACCCATGTATCTTGCTGCAAAGTTTATATATGACTATGCACACATGTATCTCGCTGCAGAGTTTATATATCACTGCGCACACATGCATCTCACTGCACAGTTTATATATGACTGTACAAACATGTATCTCACTGCACAGTTTATATATCACTGTGCACACATGTATCTCACTGCAGAGTTTATATATGAATGTGCACATTTATCTCACTGCACAGTTTATATATGTCAGTACACACATGTATCTCACTGAACAGTTGATATATGACTATGCACACATGTATCTCACTGCACAGTTTATATATGACTGTGCACACATGTATCTCACTGCACAATTTATAGATGACTGTACTCACAGGTATCTCACTGCACAGTTTATATATGACTGTACACACATATCTCACTGCACAGTTTATATATGACTGTGCACTCATCTCACTGCATTGTTTATATATGACTATGTGCACATGCATCTCACTGTACAGTTTATATATGAATGTGCACACATGTATCTCACAGCACAGTTTATATGTGACTGTAAACACATGTATCTCGCTACACAGTTTATATATGACTGTACACACATGTATCTCACTGCACAGTTTATATATGACTGTACACACATCTCATTGCATTGTTTATATATTACTGTGTACACATGTATCTCACTGCACAGTTTATATATGAATGTGCACACATTTATCTCACATCACAGTTTATATGTGACTGCATACACATGTATCTCACTGCACGGTTTATGTACGACTGTGCACACATGTATCTCACGGCACAGTTTATGTACGACTGTGCACACATGTATCTCACTGAACACTTTCTATATGACTGTGCACACATGTATCTCATTGCATATTTTATATATGACTGTACACCCATGTATCTTGCTGTACAGTTGATATATGACTGTGCAAATATGTATCTCATTGCACAGTTTATATATGATGTGTACACAATTATCTCACTGCACAGTTTATATTTGACTGTGTACACATGTATCTCGCTGCACAGTTTTATATGACTGTACACACATGTATCTCACTATACAGTTTGTATATCACTGTGCACACATGTATCTCACTGCACAGTTTATATATGTCTGTACACACATGTATCGCGCTGCACAGTTTATATATGACTGTACTCACATGTATCTCACTGCACAGTTTATATATGACTGTACACACATGTATCTCACTGCACAGTTTATATATTACTGTACACACATGTATCTCACTTCACAGTTTATATATGATTGAGTACACATGTATCTCACTGCACAGTTCATATATGACTGTGCACACATGTATCTCACTGCACAGTTTATATATGACTGTATACACCTGCATCTCAATGCACAGTTTATATATGGCTGTGTGAACAGGTAAGTCACTGCACAGTTTATATATAACTGTGCACACATGTATATCACTGCATATATTATATATGACTATGTACACATGTATCTCACTGCACAGTTTATATATGACTGTGCACACATGTATCTCGCTGCATAGTTTATATATGACTGTGCACACATGTTTCTCACTGCACAATTTATATATTACTGTGTACAGATGTATCTCACTGCACAGTTTATATATGACTGTGCACACATGTATCTCACTGCACAGTTTATATATGACTGTGTACAGATGTATTTCCCAGCACAGTTTATATATAACTGTCTAAACATGTATCCCGCTGCACAGTTTATGTATGACTGTGCACACAGGTATCTCACTGCACAGTTTATATAAGCGATTCAGAGATACTTAGAGCATGCACAGATTTAAAAAATAACCGCTCAGGTGGTCCTGACTACTTTATAAATGAATTGTTTAAATATGGGATCCTACATATTATTTCCTACTTAAATAAACTTTTCAACAAACTACTAAATACAGACTATTTCCCAAGCCAATGGTCAGAGGGTTTTATTGTACCACTTCATAAAAAAGGTGACCCAGACCTCCCGGAAAACTATAGGGGAATAACACTTTTGAGTACTTTAGGAAAGCTATTTTCAAGGATATTAAATACAAGACTAAACAAATGGGCGGAATCGTATCAAATATATGTAGAAGCACAAGCAGGTTTCAGAGAACAAATGGGGACAATGGACAATATTTTTGTATTACATGGGCTGATAAATCATCTGTTAAATGAAAACAAAAAAGTGATTGTTTTTTTTGTCGACTTTACTAAAGCTTTCGACTATGTGGTGAGAGAAAACGTCTGGTTAAAGTTAATTAAATATGGGGTAAGAGGAAAAAGTTTGAACGTATTAAGGTCTATGTATTCGAACGTAAAATCTAGAATTAAAACAAAAAATATGCTTAGTGAAAGTTTTATCTGTACACTGGACTGTCTGTCACCTTTTCTCTTTTCATTGTACTTAAATGATTTAGAAGAAACATTTATGTTGCAAGGTTTTGCAGGTATTGAAATAGAAATGTTCAAACTTTTTATCTTATTATACGCAGATGATATCGTTATATTTTCTGAAAATTTAAATGAATTAAATAAGGGTTTATCGATATTAAAAAACTACTGTGAAAAATGGAAATTAGTCGTTAGTGTTCAGAAAACCAAAATTATGATATTCCAAAAAGGCGGCAGAATTAACAGGAATGTTAAGTTCATGTATGGCGACACTGAAATTGAAATTGTTAGAAAGTTTACATATTTGGGAATATTCTTTACTACATGGGGGCTCTTTTTGTGAAACATTTGAAGCGCTATCAGGTCAAGCATTAAAAGCAATTTATAAACTAAAAACATACCTGCAAAAACTTACAGATTTACCTGTCAAACATGTATTAGATCTCTTTGATAAACTGATATTACCGATATTAAATTATGGGTGCGAAGTCTGGGGTATAAACGAATCTAAAAAGATTGAAAATGTGCATCTTCATTTTTGTAAAAATTTACTAGGTGTTAGGCTTCAAACACAAAACAGTTTTATTTACGGTGAACTTGGGAGAACCCCATTAAAAAATGATAGAATAATTAGAGTCGTTAAATATTGGTTTAAATTACTTAAATGTGATAATACTAAATACGCTAAGAAAATATACAATATGATGTTAAATGATATAGATCGCTTACCGAACAAAAAATGCTGGGCTAAATCAATTAAAACTTTGTTTGAAAATCTCGGATTTTATTGCGTATGGTTCTTTCAAGGAGTGGGAAATGAAAATATATTAATAGAGCAACTTAAACAACGATTAAAAGACACATATCGTCAACATTGGGGCGAGCAGTTGGACAAGTCAACAAGAGCATCATCATATACACTATTCGCAGACTTTAGCTTCAAATTATATTTAGAAACACTAACACTGAAAAAATATAGATTCGCTGTAACAAGACTCCGATTATCCGCGCACAGATTAGCAATAGAAACAGGTAGGTGGCATAAACCAAATAAAATTCCAAGAAACGAAAGGAAATGTTTGTACTGTCACACGTTAGAAGACGAATTTCATTTTTTATTAGAATGTTCATTATTTAAGGAACTTAGAACGCAATATATAAAGAAATATTTCTGGAAAAGACCAAACATTCAAAAATTTGTAGCGCTGCTCTCTTCAGAAAACTATAATATTTCGACCAATTTAGCATTATTTATTGCAAAAGCCTTAGAGAAAAGAAACCATTTATTCTATTAAGCACTTTTCTCCGCAAATATTATAGTAATTGGTACTTCTACACATCTTATATATTTCAGAATGTTCTTTGATATACCACTGACCATCATGATTGTAAAATGTTTATATGTTTGTGAGCTCATGGGCATATTGCCTCTTGTTCAAATAAATCTATCTATCTATCTATATGACTGTGCACACATGTATCTCACTGCACAGTTTATATATGACTGAGTGCATATGTAACTCACTGCACAGTTTATATATGACTGTGTGCACATGTATCTCACTGCACAGTTTATATATGACTGTACACACATGTATCTCGCTGCACAGTTTATATATGACTGTACACACATGTATCTCACTGCACAGTTTATATATGACTGTACACACATGTACCTCACTGCACAGTTTATATATGACTGTACACACATGTACCTCACTGCACAGTTTATATATGACTGTACACACATGTATATCACTGCACAGTTTATATATGACTGTATACACATGCATCTCACTGCACAGTTTATATATGACTGTGCACTCATGTATCTCACTGTACAATTTATATATGACTGTGGATATATGTATCTCACTGCACAGTTTATATATGACTGTGCACACATGTATCTCACTGTACAATTTATATATGAATGTGCACACATGCATCTCACTGCTCAGTTTATATATGAATGTGCACACATGTACCTCACTGTACAGTTTATATTTGACTGTACACACATATATCTCACTGCACAGTTTATATATGACTGTGCACTCATCTCACTGCATTGTTTATATATGACTGTGTGCACATGCATCTCACTGCACAGTTTATATATGAATGTGCACATATGCATCTCACTGTACAGTTTATATATGAATGTGCATACATGTACCTCACTGTACAGTTTATATATGACTGTACACACATATATCTCACTGCACAGTTTATATATGACTGTGCACACATGTATCTCACTGCACAGTTTATATTTGACTGTGCACACATGTATCTCACTGCACAGTTTATATTTGACTGTGCACACATGTATCTCACTGCACAGTTTATATATGACTGTGCACTCATGTATCTCACTGCACAGTTTATATATCACTGCGCACACATTTATCTCACTGCATAGTTTATATATGACTATGCACACATGTATCTCACTGCACAGCTTATATATGACTGTGCACACATATATCTCGCTGCACAGTTTATATATGACTGTATGCACATGTATCTCACTGCACAGTTTATATATGACTGTATACACATGTATCCCACTGCACAGTTTATATATGACTGTATACACATGCATCTCACTGCACAGTTTATATATGACTGTGTGCACATGTATCTCACTGCACATATTATATATGACTGTACACACATGTATCTCGCCGCACAGTTTATATATGACTGTGCACACATGTACCTCGCTGCACAGTTTATATATGACTGTGTACACATCTCACTGCATTGTTTATATATGACTGTGTGCACATGCATCTCATTGCACAGTTTATATAAGAATGTGCACACATGCATCTCACTGTACAGTTTATATATGAATGTGCACACATGTAACTCACAGCAGAGTTTATATGTGACTGTACATACATGTATCTCGCTGCATAATTTATATTTGACTGTACACACATGTATCTCACTGCACAGTTTATATATGACTGTACACACATGTATCTCACTGCACAGTTTATATATGACTGTACACACATATATCTCACTGCACAGTTTATATATGACTGTGCACTCATCTCACTGCACAGTTTATATATGACTGTACACACATGTATCTCGCTGCACAGTTTATATATGACTGTGTGCACATGCATCTCACTGCAGAGTTTATATATGACTGTACACACATGTATCTCGCTGCACAGTTTATATATGACTGTGTGCACATGCATCTCACTGCACAGTTTATATATGACTGTACACACATGTATCTCGCTGCACAGTTTATATATGACTGTGTGCACATGTATCTCACTGCACAGTTTATATATGACTGTACACACATGTATATTGCTGCACAGTTTATATATGACTGTACACACATGTATCTCACTGCACAGTTTATATATGACTGTGCATACATGAATCTCACTGCACAGTTTATATATGACTGTACACACATGCATCTCACTGCACAGTTTATATATGAATGTGCACACATCCATCTCACTGCACAGTTTATATATGACTGTGCACACATGTATCTCACTGCACAGTATATATATGACTGTACACACATGCTATCTCACTGCATAGTTTATATATGACTGGCACACATGTATCTCACTGCAGACTTTAAATATGAATGTGCACATTTATCTCACTGTACAGTTTATATATGTCTTTACTCACATGTATCTCACTGCACAGTTTATATATGACTGTGCACACATGTATCTCACTGCACAGTTTATATATGACTGTGAACACATATATCTCGCTGCACAGTTTATATATGACTGTATGCACATGTATCTCACTGCACAGTTTATATATGACTGTATGCACATGTATCTCATTGCACAGTTTATATATGACTGTATGCACATGTATCTCATTGCACAGTTTATATATGACTGTGTGCACATGTATCTCACTGCACATATTATATATGACTGTACACACATGTATCTCGCCGCACAGTTTATATATGACTGTGCACACATGTACCTCACTGCACAGTTTATATATGACTGTGTGCACATGTATCCCATTGCACAGTTTATATATGACTGTATCCACATGCATCTCACTGCACAGTTTATATATGACTGTGTGCACATGTATCTCACTGCACATATTATATATGACTGTACACACATGTATCTCGCCGCACAGTTTATATATGACTGTGCACACATGTACCTCGCTGCACAGTTTTTATATGACTGTGTACACATTTATCTCACTGCACAGTTTATATAGGACTGTATGCACATGTATCTCACTGCACAGTTTATATATGACTGTATACACATGTATCTCGCTGCACAGTTTATATATGACTGTAGACATGTATCTGGCTGCACAGTTTATATATGACTGTGTGCACATGCATCTCACTGCACAGTTTATATATGACTGTACACACATGTATCTCGCTGCACAGTTTATATATGACTGTGTGCACATGTATCTCACTGCACAGTTTATATATGACTGTACACACATGTATATCGCTGCACAGTTTATATATGACTGTACACACATGTATCTCACTGCACAGTTTATATATGACTGTGCATACATGAATCTCACTGCACAGTTTATATATGACTGTACACACATGCATCTCACTGCATAGTTTATATATGAATGTGCACACATCCATCTCACTGCACAGTTTATATATGACTGTGCACACATGTATCTCACTGCACAGTATATATATGACTGTACACACATGGTATCTCACTGCATAGTTTATATATGACTGGCACACATGTATCTCACTGCAGACTTTAAATATGAATGTGCACATTTATCTCACTGTACAGTTTATATATGTCTGTACTCACATGTATCTCACTGCACAGTTTATATATGACTGTGCACACATGTATCTCACTGCACAGTTTATATATGACTGTGCACACATATATCTCGCTGCACAGTTTATATATGACTGTATGCACATGTATCTCACTGCACAGTATATATATGACTGTGTACACATGTATCCCATTGCACAGTTTATATATGACTGTATACACATGCATCTCACTGCACAGTTTATATATGACTGTGTGCACATGTATCTCACTGCACATATTATATATGACTGTACACACATGTATCTCGCCGCACAGTTTATATATGACTGTGCACACATGTACCTCGCTGCACAGTTTATATATGACTGTGTACACATTTATCTCACTGCACAGTTTATATAGGACTGTGTACACATGTATCTCACTGCACAGTTTATATATGACTGTGTACACATGTATCTCGCTACACAGTTTATATATGACTGTGCACTCATGTATCTCACTGCATAGTTTATATATCACTGCGCACACATTTATCTCACTGCAGAGTTGACATATGACTGTGCACACATGTATCTCACTGCACAGTTTATATATGACTGTGCACACATATATCTCGCTGCACAGTTTATATATGACTGTATGCACATGTATCTCACTGCACAGTTTATATATGACTGTATACACATGTATCTCGCTGCACAGTTTATATATGACTGTAGACATGTATCTCGCTGCACAGTTTATATATGACTGTAGACATGTATCTCACTGCACAGTTTATATATCACTGCGCACACATGCATCTCACTGCACAGTTTATATATGACTGTGTGCACATGTATCTCATTGTACAGTTTATAAATTACTGTACACACATGTATCTCGCTGCACAGTTGATATATTGCTGTAGACATGTATCATGCTGCACAGTTTATATATCACTGTGCACATGTATCTCGCTGTACAGTTTATATATCACTGTGCACACATGTATCTCACTGCATAGTTTATATATGACTGTGCACATGTATCTCACTGCACAGTTTATATATGACTGTTCACACCTGTATCTCACTGCACAGTTTATATATGACTGTGAACACATATATCTCACAGCATAGTTGATATATGACTGTGCACACATATATCTCACTGCACAGTTTATATATGACTGTGCACACATATATCTCACAGCACAGTTAATATATGACTGTGCACACATATATTTCACTGCACAGTTTATATATGACTGTGCACACATGTATCCCACTGCACAGTTGATATGTGACTGTGCACACCTGTGTTTACAGCTGCACAGTGTAGATATGACTGTGCACACATGTGGCGACAGCTGCACAGTATATACATGACTGTGCATACCTGTGGTTACATCTGCACAGTGTATATATGACTGTGCACACATGTGGCGACAGCTGCACAGTATATACATGACTGTGCACACCTGTGTTTACATCTGCACAGTGTATATATGACTGTGCACACCTGTGGTTACATCTGCACGGTTTATATATGACTGTGCACACCTGTGGTTACAGCTGCATAGTGCATACATGACTGTGCACATCTGTGTTTACAGCTGTACAGTTTATATATGACTGTGCACACCTGTGGTTACATCTGCATAGTGTATATATGACTCTGCACATCTGTGTTTACAGCTGTACAGTTTATATATGACTGGGTACACCTGTGTTTACCACTGTACAGTTTATATATGACTGTGCACACCTGTGTTTACAGCTGTACAGTTTATATATGACTGTGCACACCTGTATTTACAGCTGTACAGTTTATATATGACTGTGCACACCTGTGTTTACAGCTGTACAGTTTATATACGACTGTGCACACATGTGGTTACAGCTGCATAGTGTATACATGACTGCGCACATCTGTGTTTACAGCTGTACAGTTTATATATGACTGTGCACACCTGTGGTTACAGCTGTACAGTTTATATATGACTGTGCACACCTGTGTTTACAGCTGTACAGTTTATATATGACTGTGCACACCTATGGTTACAGCTGTACAGTTTATATATGACTGTGCACACTTGTGTTTACAGCTGTACAGTTTATATATGACTGTGCACATCTGTGTTTACAGCTTTACAGTTTATACATGACTGTGCACACATGTGGTTACAGCTGCATAGTGCATACATGACTGTGCACACCTGTGTTTACAGCTGTACAGTTTATATATGACTGTACATATATGTGTTTACAGCTGTACAGTTTATACATGACTGTGCACACTTGTGGTTACAGCTGCATAGTGTATACATGACTGTGCACACCTGTGTTTACAGCTGTACAGTTTATATATGACTGTGCACACCTGTGGTTACAGCTGTACAGTTTATATATGACTGTGCACACCTGTGTTTACAGCTGTACTGTCTATATATGACTGTGCACACCTGTGTTTACAGCTGTACAGTTTATATATGACTGTGCACACCCATGGTTACAGCTGTACAGTTTATACGTGACTGTGCACACCTGTGTTTACAGCTGTACAGTTTATACATAACTGTGCACACCTATGGTTACAGCTGTACAGTTTATACATGACTGTGCACACCTGTGTTTTCAGCTGTACAGTTTATATATGACTGTGCACACCTATGGTTACAGCTGTACAGTTTATACATGACTGTGCACACCTGTGGTTACAGCTGCATAGTGTATACATGACTGTGTTATATATGACTGTGCACACCTGTGGTTACAGCTGCACAAGTTATCAATTCGAGAGATTTTTTTAATGAATGTTGTTTTTATGCTTGTAATAATTAACAAACAGGAAGAGGAAGTATACAAATAATATAATCATGACTGTATACACAATACTCTCTATTATTCATGATGGCTGAATGTTTGATCGAGTCATTCTAAGCGCAATCATCAGATCTGAGCAGCAATGATAGATGTTGATGCTTGTCTGAGTCTCCAAGGTGAAATATCTAACATGCCATTGTTAGTACTGGTCATCAGGACCACATGTTTGCTCCACATGTTTTCTCCCTATTGGAGACATACTCTCCGTCAGGACCACATGTTTGCTCCCTATTGGGGACGTACTCTCCGTCAGGGCCACATGTTTGCTCCCTATTGTGGACGTACTCTCCGTCAGGACCACATGTTTGCTCCCTATTGGGGACGTACTCTCCATCAGGACCACATGTTTGCTCCCTATTGTGGACGTACTCTCCATCAGGGCCACAGGATTGCTCCCAACTGGGGACGTACTCTCCATCAGGGCCACAGGATTGCTCCCAACTGGGGACGTACTCTCCGTCAGGGCCACATGTTTGCTCCCTATTGGAGTAGTTATGATTGTGCCCTTAGGCAAGGCATTTAAATTTCACGTTGCCTCTTCTCTCTCCCTCGTGGCGATGGATTCCAATATTAATGAGGTCTCGAGAGTGATTAATATAAGTTGTAAGAACTTGATACGCAATCAAGCTAAAATAAATTTGTATAAACTATTTCATACTCTGGGATGACACACAGCAAGTCAAATGCTCTGCATGGATTTCTTAGGATTTTCAGAGTGTGAAAGAATTACAGGCGAATCTTTATCGAATGGCTTTTCTTGGTATTTTGCGAGAGGCCGGTGTCAACATCGAGCTACGATGGCGCCGCGAACATGTCGTTTACTATTCGAGGGGTACAGACATGCATCAGGGAAGTTGTACCCAAGGCAGTCTATGCACATTGTAGAGTGCACAATCTCAATCTAGCCGTTGTACATGCATCTTCCGAACAGTACGCAAGTAATATGATGAACACAGTACACGAAGTAGCTTTCGCGTTTAACTGTTCAACAAAACGTCACCTGAGATTCCAGGAATCCCTTAACAATGATGCCACCAGCAAATCAAATATGGGGAAAAGGACAAAACTTCAGTCTCTCTGCGAGACTATGTTGGCAATGAATGCTGACGCATTGTTAGCGTTCAAAGCTGCATATGGAACAGTTATTGACGCTCTAAATGACCTCTCTCTGCCAATTATGGGGATACGAAGGCAGCGATGCACAGGATGGCAGTTACACAGTTTGGGTTACTTATATCACTCGTTGCTATTGAACACACACTTTCAGCGTTAGTGTGGCTATCTCTTCTGTTTCAGAAGAATTCATGCGAGCTTGAAGAAGCTGTATCAGAGTCTGCAATCGTCAAGCAGCAAATCACAGATGAACGAAATGACATCTCTGTCTGGGATACGCTATACAGCGAGTCAGTAGAGCTGGCACATTATGTCGATGTAGAACCATCTTGACCAAGAGCTGCTGCAAATATACGTCAACAAAACAGGCAGAATACACCGGCAGAATCCACATCAGACTTCTGGAGGCGGAACATGTATTACACGTTCATTGATCACTTAGTTGAAGATATAGATTCAAGGTTACTGCAGAACGGCGACAGACGCAATGCTCACTCAGTATGTGATCCCCAAGCAAGCACAAATGTTAACCAAAGACAGCTTCTTGAAATATGCACAGCATTTGAGGATGACATGTCTGCAGAAACTGTGGAGATCATCCTTCGGTAAACTTACAGATGGAAGCATCGATGTAATGCTGCAGCCACGCCCATTGTCGATACACGGGCCAACATCAATTCGGAGTTGTACCCCAACGTCACAAGAGGTATAGAGGTCCTTCTAGCCATGCCAGACTGAGTGTCTACTGCATCAGCGATGCGGTCGTTTAGCTCCATGAGTTGGCTAAAACATACCTCAGGGCAACGATATCAACAGAGAGATTGTCTGGATTGGGATTGATGAACGAATTGATGAATTCAGTGCTGAATTAGTTGCTGAATTAGTTGTAGATACATTCGCTAGGAAGAAAAAGAGGCGTTTGTCACTGTTGTTTCGCGTTTAAGAACACAGTAATTAAATATGCAATGGTCTTTAACTATGTTATAGGCTATATTTAGCATGACTGTATTAATCTTGGTTCTTACATTCTCCACAAATACTTGCATACAGTTTGGTGTTTACGTAGATTATTTTCACGCAGTGATACATGAGTATGAAATGTCATCAGAGCGCACCATCGCCCATAAAAGATACCCAAATTTTCTTGGGGGGGAATTTCCCCCAAACCCCATATCATCGCTACCAGATTGACCGACCGATGCCTTCGCCATCGGAAGTGCGTACACTCAAAATACTCCTAGAAACGTCTAAGACTATGTTCTGAATATCATATTAATAAACTCAATTAGCATGTCTTATTGTCTTTTATCACATAAACTACGGCGCGGGAGTTTAATAAAGCCATGTCATAAATTCGGTAATACCACAGGAACTTGAAATTTTATCCATAAGCCACAAAAGGTCTCCTACCTATATCCTAGGACTTTTTAAACTTTTTAAAACTTTTTTTAATAGAGGGGGGTGTCCTAGGTACGATACCTTTTGTGGCTTATGGATAAAATTTCAAGTTCCTGTGGTAATACACTAGTGTATTAAATATGCAAATGAGGCAAATGCGTGGGCGAATCACGTAGCAATTCGCAAGTGACATACATTTTTACATCAACTAGCACGCGCTGTGTAACTTTGATTGTGACGTCATTTGCCAAAACATCATGTACATTTTGTATTTGTATTTGTTAAAAAAGACTGTTTGAAAATAATTTAAAAGTGTTTAATATTGAATTGTTGCACATGATATGTTGTGATAGTTTAAAAACTGTTTACAAAGGAAGAAAATTAAAAAATTGGAGTATTTAATGTCGCACTATTTTCTTGGCCCATTAAGTAGAAACCGCAGTACTACTCTGGCTTTCATTTGCTAAAGGGGAAGTGTGTTCAATCGTGACACACTTTTACTGCGTATTTGGTTTATGTGATAAAAAGAATCTTACATTCGTGTCTTTCCATATTGAATTTATTAAACTCATTGAATAAAAATGATAAAATGCTCGGCAGAGCCTCGCATTTTATTCAACTCGTTTAATAAATTCAATATGGAAAGCCACTCATGTAAGATCCTCAACAAATGTTTCACTCTTGTCATGTCATGTTATAAATAAACAAACACCAATCTAATCATTAACTCTTTGCATGCTGGGTAAAATAAAGGCTATAAATAGTTCAAATAATTGTAGCAGATGGCAATTCATTAATGTGTTTTCTTATTTGTAACTGAAAACTCTGGAAATATGTCATGGAATGCCATGATCTATTGGACAGTTATTTTTACTGCTAGCATGCAATGAGCTAATGTTATTCAAAGTTTCATGCATGCTTGACGTCATGATGAATACAAAACCACAAGTATGACGTCATCTTATTCCATTTCGTCCATGCTGTTATTCTATGCATTTATTCTGGTCATGCACACATGCTATGGTATATAACCTGTCAGTATATGCATTTACTCGGGTTATGCACACATGCTATGGTGTATAACCTGTAATTATATGCATTTACTCGGGTTATGCACACATACTATGGTGTATAACGTGAAATTAGATGCATTTACTCGGGTTATGCACACATGCTATGGTATATAACCTGTAATTATATGCATTTACTCGGGTTATGCACACATGCTATGGTATATAACCTGTCAGTATATATGCATTTACTCGGGTTATGTACACATACTATGGTGTATAACCTGTCATTATATGCATTTACTCGGGTTATGCACACATGCTATGGTATATAACCTGTAATTATATGCATTTACTCGGGTTATGCACACATGCTATGGTATATAACCTGTCAGTATATATGCATTTACTCGGGTTATGTACACATACTATGGTGTATAACCTGTCATTATATGCATTTACTCGGGTTATGCACACATGCTATGGTGTATAACCTGTAATTATATGCATTTACTCGGGTTATGCACACATGCTATGGTGTATAACCTGTCAGTATATATGCATTTACTCGGGTTATGTACACATACTATGGTGTATAACCTGTCATTATATGCATTTACTCGGGTTATGCACACATGCTATGGTGTATAACCTGTAATTATATGCATTTACTCGGGTTATGCACACATGCTATGGTGTATAACTGTATTTATGCATTTACTCGGGTTATGAACATCTATGGTGTATAACCTGTCATTATATGCATTTACTCGGGGTTATGCACACATGCTATGGTGTATAACCTGTAATTATATGCATTTACTCGGGGTTATGCATCATAAACATGCTATGGTGTATAACCTGTCATTATATGCATTTACTCGGGTTATGCACACATGCTATGGTGTATAACCTGTAATTATATGCATTTACTCGGGTTATGCAAACATGCAATTGCTATGGTGTATAACCTGTCAGTATATGCATTTACTCGGGGTTATGCACACATGCTATGGTGTATAACCTGTAATTATATGCATTTACTCGGGGTTATGCACACATGCTATGATGCATAGTGTGTCATTATATGCATTTACTCGGGTTATGCAAACATACTATGGTGTATAACGTGTCATTATATGCATTTACTCGGGGTTATGCACACAAGCTATGATGTATAACGTGTCATTATATGCATTTACTCGGGTTATGCACACATACTATGATGTATAACGTGTCATTATATGCATTTACTCGGGTTATGCACACATGCTATGATGTATAGCGTGTCATTAGATGCATTTACTCGGGTTATGCACACATACTATGATGTATAACGTGTCATTATATGCATTTACTCGGGTTATGCACACATACTATGATGTATAACGTGTCATTAGATGCATTTACTCGGGTTATGCACACATACTATGATGTATAACGTGTCATTATATGCATTTACTCGGGTTATGCACACATACTATGATGTATAACGTGTCATTAGATGCATTTACTCGGGTTATGCACACATACTATGGTGTATAACCTGTCATTATATGCATTTACTCGGGTTATGCACACATGCTATGGTGTATAACCTGTAATTATATGCATTTACTCGGGTTATGCAAACATGCAATTGCTATGGTGTATAACCTGTCATTATATGCATTTACTCGGGGTTATGCACACATGCTATGGTGTATAACCTGTAATTATATGCATTTACTCGGGGTTATGCACACATGCTATGATGCATAGCGTGTCATTATATGCATTTACTCGGGTTATGCACACATACTATGGTGTATAACGTGTCATTATATGCATTTACTCGGGGTTATGCACACATACTATGATGTATAACGTGTCATTATATGCATTTACTCGGGTTATGCACACATACTATGATGTATAACGTGTCATTAGATGCATTTACTCGGGTTATGCACACATGCTATGGTGTATAACGTGTAATTAGATGCATTTACTCGGGGTTATGCACACATGCTATGATGCATAGCGTGTCATTATATGCATTTACTCGGGTTATGCACACATACTATGGTGTATAACGTGTCATTATATGCATTTACTCGGGGTTATGCACACATACTATGATGTATAACGTGTCATTATATGCATTTACTCGGGTTATGCACACATACTATGATGTATAACGTGTCATTAGATGCATTTACTCGGGTTATGCACACATGCTATGGTGTATAACGTGTAATTAGATGCATTTACTCGGGGTTATGCACACATGCTATGATGCATAGCGTGTCATTATATGCATTTACTCGGGTTATGCACACATACTATGGTGTATAACGTGTCATTATATGCATTTACTCGGGGTTATGCACACATACTATGATGTATAACGTGTCATTATATGCATTTACTCGGGTTATGCACACATACTATGATGTATAACGTGTCATTAGATGCATTTACTCGGGTTATGCACACATACTATGATGTATAACGTGTCATTAGATGCATTTACTCGGGTTATGCACACATGTTATGATGCATAGCGTGTCATTATATGCATTTACTCGGGTTATGCACACATGCTATGGTGTATAACCTGTAATTATATGCATTTACTCGGGTTATGCAAACATGCAATTGCTATGGTGTATAACCTGTCAGTATATGCATTTACTCGGGGTTATGCACACATGCTATGGTGTATAACCTGTAATTATATGCATTTACTCGGGGTTATGCACACATGCTATGATGCATAGTGTGTCATTATATGCATTTACTCGGGTTATGCAAACATACTATGGTGTATAACGTGTCATTATATGCATTTACTCGGGGTTATGCACACAAGCTATGATGTATAACCTGTAATTATATGCATTTACTCGGGTTATGCACACATACTATGATGTATAACGTGTCATTATATGCATTTACTCGGGTTATGCACACATGCTATGATGTATAGCGTGTCATTAGATGCATTTACTCGGGGTTATGCACACATACTATGATGTATAACGTGTCATTAGATGCATTTACTCGGGTTATGCACACATACTATGATGTATAACGTGTCATTATATGCATTTACTCGGGTTATGCACACATACTATGATGTATAACGTGTCATTAGATGCATTTACTCGGGTTATGCACACATACTATGATGTATAACGTGTCATTATATGCATTTACTCGGGTTATGCACACATACTATGATGTATAACGTGTCATTAGATGCATTTACTCGGGTTATGCACACATACTACGGTGTATAACCTGTCATTATATGCATTTACTCGGGGTTATGCATCATAGACATGCTATGGTGTATAACCTGTCATTATATGCATTTACTCGGGTTATGCACACATGCTATGGTGTATAACCTGTAATTATATGCATTTACTCGGGTTATGCAAACATGCAATTGCTATGGTGTATAACCTGTCATTATATGCATTTACTCGGGGTTATGCACACATGCTATGGTGTATAACCTGTAATTATATGCATTTACTCGGGGTTATGCACACATGCTATGATGCATAGCGTGTCATTATATGCATTTACTCGGGTTATGCACACATACTATGGTGTATAACGTGTCATTATATGCATTTACTCGGGGTTATGCACACATACTATGATGTATAACGTGTCATTATATGCATTTACTCGGGTTATGCACACATGCTATGATGTATAACGTGTCATTAGATGCATTTACTCGGGTTATGCACACATACTATGATGTATAACGTGTCATTAGATGCATTTACTCGGGTTATGCACACATGTTATGTGGTGTATTAATGCATTTACTCGGGTTATGCACACATACTATGGTGTATAACGTGTCATTATATGCATTTACTCGGGTTATGCACACATGCTATGGTGTATAACCTGTCATTATATGCATTTACTCGGGTTATGCACACATACTATGGTGTATAACCTGTCATTATATGCATTTACTCGGGTTATGCACACATACTATGGTGTATAACCTGTCATTATATGCATTTACTCGGGTTATGCACACATACTATGGTGTATAACCTGTCATTATATGCATTTACTCGGGTTATGCACACATGCTATGGTGTATAACCTGTCATTATATGCATTTACTCGGGTTATGCACACATGCTATGGTGTATAACCTGTCATTATATGCATTTACTCGGGTTATGCACACATACTATGGTGTATAACCTGTCATTATATGCATTTACTCGGGTTATGCACACATGCTATGGTGTATAACCTGTCATTATATGCATTTACTCGGGTTATGCACACATACTATGGTGTATAACCTGTCATTATATGCATTTACTCGGGTTATGCACACATACTATGGTGTATAACCTGTCATTATATGCATTTACTCGGGTTATGCACACATACTATGGTGTATAACCTGTCATTATATGCATTTACTCGGGTTATGCACACATACTATGGTGTATAACCTGTCATTATATGCATTTACTCGGGTTATGCACACATACTATGGTGTATAACCTGTCATTATATGCATTTACTCGGGTTTTGCACACATACTATGGTGTATAACCTGTCATTATATGCATTTACTCGGGTTATGCACACATGCTATGGTGTATAACCTGTCATTATATGCATTTACTCGGGTTATGCACACATACTATGGTGTATAACCTGTCATTATATGCATTTACTCGGGTTATGCACACATACTATGGTGTATAACCTGTCATTATATGCATTTACTCGGGTTATGCACACATGCTATGGTGTATAACCTGTCATTATATGCATTTACTCGGGTTATGCACACATACTATGGTGTATAACCTGTCATTATATGCATTTACTCGGGTTATGCACACATACTATGGTGTATAACCTGTCATTATATGCATTTACTCGGGTTATGCACACATACTATGGTGTATAACGTGTCATTATATGCATTTACTCGGGTTATGCACACATACTATGGTGTATAACGTGTCATTATATGCATTTACTCGGGTTATGCACACATGCTATGGTGTATAACTGTCATTATATGCATTTACTCGGGTTATGCACACATGCTATGGTGTATAACCTGTAATTATATGCATTTACTCGGGTTATGCAAACATGCACTATGGTGTATAACCTGTCATTATATGCATTTACTCGGGGTTATGCACACATGCTATGGTGTATAACCTGTCATTATATGCATTTACTCGGGTTATGCACACATACTATGGTGTATAACGTGTCATTATATGCATTTACTCGGGTTATGCACACATACTATGATGTATAACGTGTCATTATATGCATTTACTCGGGTTATGCACACATACTATGATGTATAACGTGTCATTAGATGCATTTACTCGGGTTATGCACACATACTATGATGTATAACGTGTCATTATATGCATTTACTCGGGTTATGCACACATACTATGGTGTATAACCTGTCATTATATGCATTTACTCGGGTTATGCACACATACTATGGTGTATAACGTGTCATTAGATGCATTTACTCGGGTTATGCACACATGCTATGGTGTATAACGTGTAATTAGATGCATTTACTCGGGTTATGCACACTTGCTATGGTGTATAACCTGTCATTATATGCATTTACTCGGGTTATGCACACATGCTATGGTGTATAACCTGTCATTATATGCATTTACTCGGGTTATGCACACATACTATGATGTATAACGTGTCATTATATGCATTTACTCGGGTTATGCACACATACTATGGTGTATAACGTGTCATTATATGCATTTAC
>CM026397.1:89095373-89146566 GCA_014843695.1 Archivesica marissinica | reverse complement strand
AACATGTGTGTACATGTATATATATATATACATCTTACATGATTGTATAACATGTGTGTACATGTATATATATATATACATCTTACATGATTGTATAACATGTGTGTACATGTATATATATATACATCTTACATGATTGTATAACATGTGTGTACATGTATATATATATATACATCTTACATGATTGTATAACATGTGTGTACATGTATATATATATATACATCTTACATGATTGTATAACATGTGTGTACATGTATATATATATATACATCTTACACGATTGTATAACATGTGTGTACATGTATATATATATATACATCTTACACGATTGTATAACATGTGTGTACATGTATATATATATATACATCTTACACGATTGTATAACATGTGTGTACATGTATATATATATATACATCTTTCACGATTGTATAACATGTGTGTACATGTATATATATATATACATCTTACATGATTGTATAACATGTGTGTACATGTATATATATATATACATCTTACATGATTGTATAACATGTGTGTACATGTATATATATATATACATCTTACATGATTGTATAACATGTGTGTACATGTATATATATATATACATCTTACATGATTGTATAACATGTGTGTACATGTATATATATATACATCTTACATGATTGTATAACATGTGTGTACATGTATATATATATATACATCTTACATGATTGTATAACATGTGTGTACATGTATATATATATATATACATCTTACATGATTGTATAACATGTGTGTACATGTATATATATATATACATCTTACATGATTGTATAACATTTGTGTACATGTATATATATATATACATATTACATGATTGTATAACATGTGTGTACATGTATATATATATATACATCTTACATGATTGTATAACATGTGTGTACATGTATATATATATATACATCTTACATGATTGTATAACATGTGTGTACATGTATATATATATATACATCTTACATGATTGTATAACATGTGTGTACATGTATATATATATATATATACATCTTACATGATTGTATAACATGTGTGTACATGTATATATATATATACATCTTACATGATTGTATAACATGTGTGTACATGTATATATATATA
Source organism: Archivesica marissinica (assembly GCA_014843695.1). Classification (NCBI taxonomy): domain Eukaryota; kingdom Metazoa; phylum Mollusca; class Bivalvia; order Venerida; family Vesicomyidae; genus Archivesica; species Archivesica marissinica. The sequence goes on along the minus strand of CM026397.1, from coordinate 89,145,432 downwards.
TACATCTTACATGATTGTATAACATGTGTGTACATGTATATATATATATACATCTTACATGATTGTATAACATGTGTGTACATGTATATATATATATACATCTTACATGATTGTATAACATGTGTGTACATGTATATATATATATACATCTTACATGATTGTATAACATGTGTGTACATGTATATATATATATACATCTTACATGATTGTATAACATGTGTGTACATGTATATATATATATACATCTTACATGATTGTATAACATGTGTGTACATGTATATATATATATACATCTTACATGATTGTATAACATGTGTGTACATGTATATATATATATACATCTTACATGATTGTATAACATGTGTGTACATGTATATATATATATACATCTTACATGATTGTATAACATGTGTGTACATGTATATATATATACATCTTACATGATTGTATAACATGTGTGTACATGTATATATATATACATCTTACATGATTGTATAACATGTGTGTACATGTATATATATATACATCTTACATGATTGTATAACATGTATATGTGTGTACATGTATATATATATATACATCTTACATGATTGTATAACATGTGTGTACATGTATATATATATATATATACATCTTACATGATTGTATAACATGTGTGTACATGTATATATATACATACATCTTACATGATTGTATAACATCAAGTACACACATGTGTAAAAAGTGACATTTTTATTAAGATATCAGACTTCAATCCATATTTATAAATGATATAGTTGAGAAGATCAAATCTTGACATAGTTTCACATGGCTTTCTTCAAATGAGCCCCATTCGTATCCAATCAGGATAGTTAATAAATATCATAAAAATATGGGACATTTCCTTACAATGGTCAACGATATAAATCTGGACACTAAGAGGCTCTTAAGCCCTCATTTATTCATTAATCATACAGTGTCATAATAGCAGATGAAATATAGTGTATGCAGATGAATGGACACAACCAGACATTTAATAGCAGATGAAATATAGTGTATGCAGATGAATGGACACAACCAGACATTTAAATTTTAATAAACACAAACTACCATGTACTTAGTGTTATATTTTACATACCTTTAACTGGTTGTAAACCTGCTAGACATGGTCAACCCCACAATGTGACTAACCATCCATAGCCTTGTCTGTCTATAATTGACTCCAACTGAAAATCAATAGCCAACATTTTATATGTATAGGATATAAGCCGAAAACGATCCAATATGTAAAATATTGGACTGTGTGAGGTGCATAGCGCCGAAGACAGTACCACTATTTTACATATTGGATCCGTTTATGTTAATATACTATTATATCTCCATTCAAACGACAGCCATATAGCTATCATGCAGTGAATAAGTAGTTGCCATATCTATCCCACCTACACAGATATTACTGGGGACTACATGAGATTCTGGCCTTTATTATGAACAATGGTTTGGCTACTACATTGTCAATGTATGTCGTATTGGTAATGGCGTCAAAAGGTGCTTCTATGAGTGAAAGGGTTAAAACACACACTTATATAACAAGATCCTCCTAATTAAAATTGTTAATTTCGTACATATACGCGTAGTATTTAGTATTTAATACTCTAGTCGTTTGACAGCAGTCCATGGACAACAAGTACACAGGTATGACATCACGACAGTGTTTTAAAACATGATTAAATTGGTTAATAAAATAATACTACATGAGGTATACATTCTAAACAAACATAATATACGCACCAAGTTCACAGGTGCTTGGGGTCTGGTTAAATGGTTTCCGGTTCAAATCTCCAAAAAATATATTTAAGAAATTATGATGTGTCATAATGTTCTTAAACAAATTTAAAAAAATATATTTTGCTTTTTGAGCCCAAAACCTTTTGTCCAAACGTCGTATGAACAAAACCCCATACAATTGATTGAAATACACAAACAACTGCAGCAAATCTAAACACACAAAATAACGTTTCACACCAACAGAAATAAGGTCACTTGAAATGTGCATAGTAAACATGGAAGTTAGTGGTAGTCGTGATAGCGCAGTGGTAGTTCGTTCGCTTCAGATGCTAAAGGCCCAGAGTACGAGCCCCGCTGGAGCTGTTATTATTGTGCCCTTAAGTAAGGCATTTAAAGTCCACGTTGCCTCTCCCTCATGGCGATGGATTTCATCAGGAATGAGGTCTCGAGAGTGATTAATATAAGTTGTAAGAACTTGTTTCGCAATCGAGCCAATATAAATTTGTAGAAACTAAACATGTTTATTTCCACGAACAAACGTGAACAAAGTCCATCATTGATACACTTACTTTATAAAAACCATGTATGTTACATTGTTTGAGATAAACTATGCTTAAACTAAAAAAACAACTAAGGAATTCGACTCCCCCAGTGGGATTCAAACCTACAGCAATGAGGAGCATGTGATTCGAAAACAGCAACCATCAGTACTCGGCCACAGAGGCTCAAATCTATCTACAGTCTAATGTATCTATTAAGAGAATTTTCTGAGTTGGGGATTATTATGTCAGTATAGGTTCAGCATGTATATCTTTTAATCACAAATAAACCCCCTCAAAAAGTTAATTCCGACGTTATTGTAGTTGGGCTTTATAATGATCCCAATCATTGTGACCCATTCTTATCCAAACTGCTATTCACAAATAAATCTCTCACATTTAATCTCCTCCCTGTTACCACAATCCCTTCAGCATAAGCAGGAAGGACTTACGCCACACCTTGTTGGACAGTTTCTACTCCAGTGTACAGTATGTAAATGGGTGGGTGATTGGTCAAGCCACCCATACACTTTTTCTACAAGAGTCCAAGCGTCTATTTGATATCCACAAAGATACTCCGAGGAATGCATGACGTCCGAAAAGACACTACAAAAAATTAAGATTTCAATATTATACACCTTAGCTTGAAATCAAAGTTATTCATTAGGCACATATCGGGGAAGTGGCACAGAAAAGCCAAGGATGACAGGAATGTAGTTGCTAGGTGGAAGTCGTGATAGTGCCGTTGCAGCACGTTCGCTTCAGGTGCTTAAGGCCCCCCGAGTGGGCGCCCCGTTGTAGCCGTTGTAATTGTGTCCTTAGACAGGTATTTAAAGTTCACATTGCCTCTTCTCTCTCACTCATGGCAATGGATTCCATCAGAAATGAGGTCTCGAGAGTGATTAATTAATATAAGTTGTAAGAACTTGTTTCGCAATCGAACTAAACTTTGTATAAACTAATGTAGTTGCTATGACTCTCCCCAACTCTCATTCGGAACATCATTTCAATACCACAACACACTGATGGGAAGATGGTAGGACAATCATTTCTATACCACAACACACTGATGGGAAGATGGTAGGACAATCATTTCTATACCACAACACACTGATGGGAAGATGGTAGGACACTCATTTCTATACCATAACACACTGATGGGAAGATGGTAGGACAATCATTTCTATACCACAACACACTGATGGGAAGATGGTAGGACAATCATTTCTATACCACAACACACTAATGGGAAGATGGTAGGAAAATCATTTCTATACCACAACACACTGATGGGAAGATGGTCAGATAATCATTTCTATACCACATCACACTGATGGGAAGATGGTAGGACACTCATTTCTATACCACAACACACTAATGGGAAGATAGTAGGAAAATCATTTCTATACCACAACACACTGATGGGAAGATGGTCAGACAATCATTTCTATGCCACAACACACTGATGGGAAGATGGTAGGACACTCATTTCTATACCACAACACACTGATGGGAAGATGGTAGGACAATCATTTCTATACATAACACACTGATGAGAAGATGGTAGGACAATCATTTCTATACCACAACACACTGATGGGAAGATGGTAGGACAATCATTTCTATACCACAACACACTAATGGGAAGATGGTCAGACAATCATTTCTATGTCACAACACACTGATGGGAAGATGGTAGGACACTCATTTCTATACCACAACACACTGATGGGAAGATGGTAGGACAATCATTTCTATACATAACACACTGATGAGAAGATGGTAGGACAATCATTTCTATACCACAACACACTGATGGGAAGATGGTAGGAGAATCATTTCTATACCACAACACACTGATGGAAAGATTGTAGGAAAATCATTTTTATACCACAACACACTGATGGGAAGATAGTAGGACAATCATTTCTATACCACAACACACTGATGGGAAGATAGTAAGACAATCATTTCTATGCCATAACATACTGATGGGAAGATGGTAGGACAATGATTAATATGCCACAACATACTGATGGGAAGATGGTAGGACAATCATTTCTATACCACAACACACTGATGGGAAGATGCAAGGGCAATCATTTCTATACCACAACACACTGATGGGGAGATGGTAGAATAATCATTTCTATACCACAACACATTGATGGAACAATGGTAGGACAATCATTTCTATACCACAACACACTGATGGGAAGATGGTAGGACAATCATTTCTATACCACAACACACTAATGGGAAGATGGTAGGAAAACATTTCTATACCACAACACACTGATGGGTAGATGGTCAGATAATCATTTCTATACCACATCACACTGATGGGAAGATGGTAGGACACTCATTTCTATACCACAACACACTGATGGGAAGATGGTCAGACAATCATTTCTATGCCACAACACTATGATGGGAAGATGGTAGGACACTCATTTCTATACCACAACACACTGATGGGAAGATGGTAGGATAATCATTTCTATACCACAATACACTGATGGAACAATGGTAGGACACTCATTTCTATACCATAACACACTGATGGGAAGACGGTAGGGCAATCATTTCTATACCACAACACACTGATGGGAAGACGGTAGGGCAATCATTTCTATACCATAACACACTGATGGGAAGACGGTAGGGCAATCATTTCTATACCACAACACATGGATGGGAAGATGGTAGGGTAATCATTTCTATGCCACAAACACTGATGGGAAGTTGGTAGAACAATCATTTCTATACCACAATACACTGATGGGAAGATGGTAGGACACTAATTTTTATACCACAACACACTGATGGGAAGATTGTAGGACATTCATTTCTATACCACAATACACTGATGGGAAGATGGTGGGACAATCATTTCTATGCATAACACACTGATGGGAAGAAGGTAGGACAATCTTTTCTATACCACAACACACTGATGGGAAGATTGTAGGACATTCATTTCTATACCACAATACACTGATGGGAAGATGGTGGGACAATCATTTCTATACATAACACACTGATGGGAAGAAGGTAGGACAATCTTTTCTATACCACAACACGCTGATGGGAAGATGGTAGTACAATCAGTGCTATACCACAACATACTGATGGGAAGATGGTAGGACAATTATTTCTATACCACAACACACTGATGGGAAGATGGTAGGAGAATCATGTCTATACTACAACACACTGATGGGAAGATTGTAGGACAATCATTTCTATACCACAACACACTGATGGGAAGTTGGTAGGACAATCATTTCTATACCACAACACACTGATGGAAAGATTGTAGGGCAATCATTTCTATACCACAACACACTGATGGGGAGATGGTAGGACAATCATTTCAATACCACAACACACTGATGGGAAGAGGGTAGGACACACATTTCTATACCACAACACACTGATGGGAAGATGGTGGGACAATCATTGCTATACCACAACACACTGATGGGAAGACGGTAGGACAATCATTTCTATACTACAACACACTGATGGGAAGATTGTAGGACAATCATTTCTATGCCACAACACACTGATGGGAAGATGGTAGAACAATCATTTCCATACCACAACACACTGATGGGAAGTTGGTAGGACAATAATTTCTATACCTCAACACACTGATGGGAATTTGGTAGGACAATCATTTCTATGCCATAACATACTGATGGGAAGATGGTAGGACAATGATTAATATGCCACAACATACTGATGGGAAGATGGTAGGACAATCATTTCTATACCACAACACACTGATGGGAAGATTGTAGGACAATCCTTTCTATGCCGCAACACACTGATGGGAAGATGGTAGAACAATCATTTCTATACCTCAACACACTGATGGGAATTTGGTAGGACAATCATTTCTATAACACAACACACTGATGGGAAGATTGTAGGACAATCATTTCTATACCACAACACACTGATGGGCTGATGGTAGGACAATCCTTTCTATACTACAACACACTGATGGGAAGATGGTAGGACAATCATTTCTATACTACAACACACTGATGGGAAGATGGTAGGACAATAATTTCTTTACCACAAAACGCTGATGTGAAGATGGTAGAACAATTATTTCTGTGCCATAACATACTGATGGGAATATAGTAGGACAATGATTTATATGCCACAACATACTGATGGGAAGATGGTAGGACAATAATTTCTATGCCACAACATACTGATGGCAGATTGGTAGGAGAATAAGTTCTATACTACAACATACTGACGGGAGGAGGGTAGGACAATCATTTCTATACCACATCACACTGATGGGAAGGTGGTAGTACAGTCAGGTCTATAACACCACACACTGATGGGAAGATGGTAGGACAATCATTTCTATACCACAATACACTGTTGGGAAGATGGTAGGACAATCATTTCTCTACCACATCACACGGATGGGAAGATGGTAGGATAACCATTTCTGTACCACAACACACTGATGGGAAGATGGGAGGACAATCATTTCCATACCACAACACACTGATGGGAAGATGGAAGGACAATCATTTGTATACCACAACACACTGATGGGAAGATGGTAGGACAATCATTTCTATACCACAACACACTGATGGGAAGATGGTAGGACAATCAATGCTATACGAAAACACACTAATGGGATGATGGTAGGACAATCATTTTCATACCACAACACACTGATGGGAAGATAGTAGGACAATCATTTCTATACCACAACCCACTGATGGGAAGATGGTAGGAAACTCATTTCTATACCATAACACACTGATGGGAAGATGGTAGGACAGTCATTTCTATACCATAATACACTGATGGGAAGTTGGAAGGAAAATCATTTTTATACCACAACACACTGCTTGGAAAATGGTAGAACAATCATTTCTATACCTAAACTCACTGATGGGAAGATGGTAGGACAATCATTTCTATATCATAACACACTGATGGGAAGACGGTAGGGCAATCATTTCTATACTACAACACACGGATGGGAAGATGGTAGGGTAATCATTTCTATACCACAACACACTGATGGGACGATGGTAGAAGAATCATTTCTATACCACAACACACTGATGGGAAGATGGTAGTACAATCAGTTCTATACCACAACACACTGATGGGAAGATTGTAGGACAATCATTTATATGCCAAACCATACTGATGGGAAGAAGGTAGGACAATCTTTTCTATACCACAACACGCTGATGGGAAGATGGTAGTACAATCAGTTCTATACCACAACATACTGAGGGAAGATGGTAGGACACTCATTTCTATACCACAACACACTGATGGGAAGATTGTAGGACAATCCTTTCTATACCACAACACACTGATGGGAAGTTGGTAGGACAATCATTTCTATACCACAACACACTGATGGGGAGATGGTAGGATAATCATTTCTATACCACAACACACTGATGGAACAATGGTAGGACAATCATTTCTATAAAACAACACACTGATGGGAAGATGGTAGCACACTCATTTCTATACCACAACACACTGATGGGAAGATGGTCAGACAATCATTTCTATACCACAACACACTGATGGGAAGTTGGTAGGACAATCATTTCTATACCACAACACACTGATGGGGAGATGGTAGGATAATCATTTCTATACCACAACACACTGATGGAACAATGGTAGGACAATCATTTCTATAAAACAACACACTGATGGGAAGATGGTAGGACACTCATTTCTATACCACAACACACTGATGGGAAGATGGTAGGACACTCATTTCTATACTACAACACACTGTTGGGAAGATGGTAGGACAATCATTTCTCTACCACATCACACGGATGGGAAGATGGTAGGATAACCATTTCTGTACCACAACACACTGATGGGAAGATGGGAGGACAATCATTTCCATACCACAACACACTGATGGGAAGATGGAAGGACAATCATTTGTATACCACAACACACTGATGGGAAGATGGTAGGACAATCATTTCTATACCACAACACACTGATGGGAAGATGGTAGGACAATCAATGCTATACGAAAACACACTAATGGGATGATGGTAGGACAATCATTTTCATACCACAACACACTGATGGGAAGATAGTAGGACAATCATTTCTATACCACAACCCACTGATGGGAAGATGGTAGGAAACTCATTTCTATACCATAACACACTGATGGGAAGATGGTAGGACAGTCATTTCTATACCATAATACACTGATGGGAAGTTGGAAGGAAAATCATTTTTATACCACAACACACTGCTTGGAAAATGGTAGAACAATCATTTCTATACCTAAACTCACTGATGGGAAGATGGTAGGACAATCATTTCTATATCATAACACACTGATGGGAAGACGGTAGGGCAATCATTTCTATACTACAACACACGGATGGGAAGATGGTAGGGTAATCATTTCTATACCACAACACACTGATGGGACGATGGTAGAAGAATCATTTCTATACCACAACACACTGATGGGAAGATGGTAGTACAATCAGTTCTATACCACAACACACTGATGGGAAGATTGTAGGACAATCATTTATATGCCAAACCATACTGATGGGAAGAAGGTAGGACAATCTTTTCTATACCACAACACGCTGATGGGAAGATGGTAGTACAATCAGTTCTATACCACAACATACTGAGGGAAGATGGTAGGACACTCATTTCTATACCACAACACACTGATGGGAAGATTGTAGGACAATCCTTTCTATACCACAACACACTGATGGGAAGTTGGTAGGACAATCATTTCTATACCACAACACACTGATGGGGAGATGGTAGGATAATCATTTCTATACCACAACACACTGATGGAACAATGGTAGGACAATCATTTCTATACCACAACCCACTGATGGGAAGATGGTAGGAAACTCATTTCTATACCATAACACACTGATGGGAAGATGGTAGGACAGTCATTTCTATACCATAATACACTGATGGGAAGTTGGAAGGAAAATCATTTTTATACCACAACACACTGCTTGGAAAATGGTAGAACAATCATTTCTATACCTAAACTCACTGATGGGAAGATGGTAGGACAATCATTTCTATATCATAACACACTGATGGGAAGACGGTAGGGCAATCATTTCTATACTACAACACACGGATGGGAAGATGGTAGGGTAATCATTTCTATACCACAACACACTGATGGGACGATGGTAGAAGAATCATTTCTATACCACAACACACTGATGGGAAGATGGTAGTACAATCAGTTCTATACCACAACACACTGATGGGAAGATTGTAGGACAATCATTTATATGCCAAACCATACTGATGGGAAGAAGGTAGGACAATCTTTTCTATACCACAACACGCTGATGGGAAGATGGTAGTACAATCAGTTCTATACCACAACATACTGAGGGAAGATGGTAGGACACTCATTTCTATACCACAACACACTGATGGGAAGATTGTAGGACAATCCTTTCTATACCACAACACACTGATGGGAAGTTGGTAGGACAATCATTTCTATACCACAACACACTGATGGGGAGATGGTAGGATAATCATTTCTATACCACAACACACTGATGGAACAATGGTAGGACAATCATTTCTATAAAACAACACACTGATGGGAAGATGGTAGCACACTCATTTCTATACCACAACACACTGATGGGAAGATGGTCAGACAATCATTTCTATACCACAACACACTGATGGGAAGTTGGTAGGACAATCATTTCTATACCACAACACACTGATGGGGAGATGGTAGGATAATCATTTCTATACCACAACACACTGATGGAACAATGGTAGGACAATCATTTCTATAAAACAACACACTGATGGGAAGATGGTAGGACACTCATTTCTATACCACAACACACTGATGGGAAGATGGTAGGACACTCATTTCTATACTACAACACACTGATGGGAAGATGGTAGGACAATCATTTCTATACATAACACACTGATGAGAAGATGGTAGGACAATCATTTCTATACCACAACACACTGATGGGAAGATGGTAGGAGAATCATTTCTATACCACAACACACTGATGGGAAGATCGTAGGAAAATCATTTTTATACCACAACACACTGATGGGAAGATAGTAGGACAATCATTTATATACCACAACACACTGATGGGAAGATGGTAAGACAATCATTTCTATGCCATAACATACTGATGGGAAGATGATAGGACACTCATTTCTATACCACAACACACTGATGGGAAGATGCTAGGGCAATCATTTCTATACCACAACACACTGATGGGGAGATGGTAGAATAATCATTTCTATACCACAACACACTGATGGAACAATGGTAGGACAATCATTTCTATACCACAACACACTGATGGGAAGATGGTAGGACAATCATTTCTATACCACAACACACTAATGGGAAGATGGTAGGAAAACATTTCTATACCACAACACACTGATGGGTAGATGGTCAGATAATCATTTCTATACCACATCACACTGATGGGAAGATGGTAGGACACTCATTTCTATACCACAACACACTGATGGGATGATGGTCAGACAATCATTTCTATGCCACAACACTATGATGGGAAGATAGTAGGACACTCATTTCTATACCACAACACTCTGATGGGAAGATGGTAGGATAATCATTTCTATACCACAACACACTGATGGAACAATGGTAGGACACTCATTTCTATACCATAACACACTGATGGGAAGACGGTAGGGCAATCATTTCTATGCCACAAACACTGATGGGAAGTTGGTAGAACAATCATTTCTATACCACAATACACTGATGGGAAGATGGTAGGACACTAATTTTTATACCACAACACACTGATGGGAAGGTTGTAGGACATTCATTTCTATACCACAATACACTGTTGGGAAGATGGTAGGACAATCATTTCTATACCACATCACACGGATGGGAAGATGGTAGGATAACCATTTCTGTACCACAACACACTGATGGGAAGATGGGAGGACAATCATTTCCATACCACAACACACTGATGGGAAGATGGAAGGACAATCATTTCTATACCACAACACACTGATGGGAAGATGGTAGGACAATCAATTCTATACGAAAACACACTAATGGGATGATGGTAGGACAATCATTTTCATACCACAACACACTGATGGGAAGATAGTAGGACAATCATTTCTATACCACAACCCACTGATGGGAAGATGGTAGGAAACTCATTTCTATACCATAACACACTGATGGGAAGATGGTAGGACAATCATTTCTATACCATAATACACTGATGGGAAGATGGTAGGAAAATCATTTTTATACCACAACACACTGCTGGGAAAATGGTAGAACAATCATTTCTATACCTAAACTCACTGATGGGAAGATGGTAGGACAATCATTTCTATATCATAACACACTGATGGGAAGACGGTAGGGCAATCATTTCTATACTACAACACACGGATGGGAAGATGGTAGGGTAATCATTTCTATACCACAACACACTGATGGGACGATGGTAGAAGAATCATTTCTATACCACAACACACTGATGGGAAGATGGTAGTACAATCAGTTCTATACCACAACACACTGATGGGAAGATTGTAGGACAATCATTTATATGCCAAACCATACTGATGGGAAGAAGGTAGGACAATCTTTTCTATACCACAACACGCTGATGGGAAGATGGTAGTACAAGCAGTTCTATACCACAACATACTGATGGGAAGATGGTAGGACAATCATTTCTATACCACAACACACTGATGGGAAGATTGTAGGACAATCATTTCTATACTACAACACACTGATTGGTTGATGGTAGGACAATAATTACTATACCAAAACACATTGATGGGAAGATGGTAGGACAATCCTTTCTATACCACAACACACTGATGGGAAGTTGGTAGGACAATCATTTCTATACCACAACACACTGATGGGGAGATGGTAGGATAATCATTTCTATACCACAACACACTGATGGAACAATGGTAGGACAATCATTTCTATACAACAACACACTGATGGGAAGATGGTAGGACACTCATTTCTATACCACAACACACTGATGGGAAGATGGTCAGACAATCATTTCTATGTCACAACACACTGATGGGAAGATGGTAGGACACTCATTTCTATACTACAACACACTGATGGGAAGATGGTAGGACAATCATTTCTATACATAACACACTGATGAGAAGATGGTAGGACAATCATTTCTATACCACAACACACTGATGGGAAGATGGTAGGAGAATCATTTCTATACCACAACACACTGATGGGAAGATGGTAGGAAAATCATTTATATACCACAACACACTGATGGGAAGATGGTAAGACAATCATTTCTATGCCATAACATACTGATGGGAAGATGATAGGACACTCATTTCTATACCACAACACACTGATGGGAAGATGCTAGGGCAATCATTTCTATACCACAACACACTGATGGGGAGATGGTAGAATAATCATTTCTATACCACAACACACTGATGGAACAATGGTAGGACAATCATTTCTATACCACAACACACTGATGGGTAGATGGTCAGATAATCATTTCTATACCACATCACACTGATGGGAAGATGGTAGGACACTCATTTCTATACCACAACACACTGATGGGAAGATGGTCAGACAATCATTTCTATGCCACAACACTATGATGGGAAGATGGTAGGACACTCATTTCTATACCACAACACTCTGATGGGAAGATGGTAGGATAATCATTTCTATACCACAACACACTGATGGAACAATGGTAGGACACTCATTTCTATACCATAACACACTGATGGGAAGACGGTAGGGCAATCATTTCTATGCCACAAACACTGATGGGAAGTTGGTAGGATAATCATTTCTATACCACAATACACAGATGAGAAGATAGTAGGATAATCATTTCTATATCACATCACACTGATGGGAGGATGGTAGGATAATCATTTCTATACTACAACATACTGATGGGAAGATGGTAGGATAATCATTTCTATACCACAACACATTGATGAGAAGATGGTAGGATAATCATTTCTATACCACACCACACTGATGGGAGGATGATAGGACAATCATTTCTATACTACAACCAACTGATGGGAAGATGGTAGGACAATCATTTCTATACCACAACACACTGATGGAAGGATGGTAGGACAATCATTTCTATACCACAACACACTGATGGGAGGATGGTAGGACAATCATTTCTATACCACAACACTCTGATGGGAAGATGGTAGAACAAACATCTCAATACCACATCATTCTGATAAGAAGATGGTAGGACAATCATTTCAATACCACAACACACTGATGGGAAGATCGTAGGACAATCATTTATATGCCACAACACACTGATGGGACGATGGTAGGACACTCATTTCTATACCACAACACACTGATTGGAGGATGGTAGGACACTCATTTCTATACCACAACACACTGATTGGAGGATGGTAGGACACTCATTTCTATACCACAACACACTGATTGGAGGATGGTAGAACAATCATTTCTATACCCCAACACACTGATGGGATGATGGTAGAACAATCATTTCTATACCATAATACACTGATGGGAAGATCGTAGGATAATCATTTCTATACCACATCATACTGATGGGAAGATGGTAGGATAATCATTTCTATACCACATCACACTGATGGGAAGATGGTAGGATAATCATTTCTATACCACAATACACTGATGAGAAGATAGTAGGATAATCATTTCTATATCACATCACACTGATGGGAGGATGGTAGGATAATCATTTCTATACTACAACACACTGATGGGAAGATGGTAGGATAATCATTTCTATACCACAACACATTGATGAGAAGATGGTAGGATAATCATTTCTATACCACACCACACTGATGGGAGGATGATAGGACAATCATTTCTATACTACAACCAACTGATGGGAAGATGGTAGGACAATCATTTCTATACCACAACACACTGATGGAAGGATGGTAGGACAATCATTTATATACCACAACACACTGATGGGAGGATGGTAGGACAATCATTTCTATACCACAACACACTGATGGGAAGATGGTAGAACAAACATCTCAATACCACATCATACTGATAAGAAGATGGTAGGACAATCGTTTCTATATCACAACACACTGATGTGAAGATGGTAGGACAATCATTTCTATGCCACAAACACTGATGGTAGGATGGTAGGACAGTCATTTCTATACCACAACACACTGATGGGAAGATGGTAGGACAAACATTTCTATACTACAACATACTGATTGGAGGATGGTAGGACAATCATTTCTATAACACAACATACTGATTGGAGGATGGTAGGTCAATCATTTCTATACAACAATACACTGATGGGAAGATCGTAGGATAATCATTTCTATACCACATCACACTGATGGGAAGATGGTAGGATAACCATTTCTATACCACATCACACTGATGGGAAGATGGTAGGATAATCATTTCTATACCACAATACACTGATGAGAAGATAGTAGGATACTCATTTCTATACCACATCACACTGATGGGAGGATGGTAGGATAATCATTTCTATACTACAACACACTGATGGGAAGATGGTAGGTTAATCATTTCTATACCACAACACATTGATGAGAAGATGGTAGGATACTCATTTCTATACCACACCACACTGATGGGAGGATGATAGGACAGTCATTTCTATACTACAACCAACTGATGGGAAGATGGTAGGACAATCATTTCTATACCACAACACACTGATGGAAGGATGGTAGGACAATCATTTCTATACCACAACACACTGATGGGAGGATGGTAGGACAATCATTTCTATACCACAACACACTGATGGGAAGATGGTAGAACAAACATCTCAATACCACATCACACTGATAAGAAGATGGTAGGACAATCATTTCTATATCACAACACACTGATGTGAAGATGGTAGGACAATCATTTCTATGCCACAAACACTGATGGCAGGATGGTAGGATAGTCATTTCTATACCACAACACACTGATGGGAAGATGGTAGGACAAACATTTCTATACTACAACATACTGATTGGAGGATGGTAGGACAATCATTTCTATACCACAACATACTGATTGGAGGATGGTAGGACAATCATTCCTATACAACAACACACTGGTGGGAAGATGGTAGGACAATCATTTCTATACCACTACACACTGGTGGGAAGATCGTAGGACAATCATTTCTATGCCACAACACACTGATGGGAGGATAATAGGACAATCATTTCTATACCATAATACACTGATGGGAAGATGGTAGGATAGTCATTTCTATACCACATCACACTGATGTGAAGATGGTAGGACAATCATTTCTGTACCACAACACATTGATGAGAGAAGATAGGGATTTGGGCGACTACGAGAAGAATTGAAAGCATTGACGGTGGAAGCCTCAATGAAGCTACAAGTATGACCACCTTCAAGATGGGTTACTACCACGACACCCAAACATTGCCTTACTTTACCAATGGACGTAGTGGCGACCAAGCAGAACACTATCTACGGATCCAAGATCTCAACATGGCCAAGAGCACAGTAGTCCACGGTTAATGAAATATCTATGACGGCCTCAAATAAAAACCATTTTTAAGTCAAGTGAGGTACACAACAAGGGCAATACTCTACGGGGAGCAACGTTTCATTGTTCTTACAATGGGATCTTTATAAACATACTCGAAAACACACACATTTTCATCTGGTGTTTTTGACACTACATACCCATTGTTCATAACTAAGAGGAAATATTTCTTATCCTGTTTGTTATTTTAGCGTAGTGGTTAGAGCGCAGTGGTTAGCGAGCTCGCTTCTCACCATTGCAATCTGTGTTCAAGCCTCGTTCCGGAAGGTATATGAGATGGTACGGTTGTCGCCAGATCGGACCTGTGCGTTTTCTCCGGGTACTCAGGTTTCCTCCCACATAAATAACCACATTCACACTTTCTTCTACGTCAACGAGAGTGATTAATATAAGTTAATACAACTTGTTTTGCAATTGTTGTAAATTAAATATAAAGTTTAAACTAAGCCCCTTTATTGCAGGATCTGAACGAAATCGAGGACCATCATACATTCTGCATCCTCACGCTAATCGAGGACCATCATACTTTCTGCATCCTCACACTAATCAAGGACCATCATACAATATGCATCCTCACACTAATCGAGGACCATCATACAATCTGCATCCTCACACTAATCAAGGACCATCATACAATATGCATCCTCACACTAATCGAGGACCATCATACAATATGCATCATCACACTAATCAAGGACCATCATACAATATGCATCCTCACACTAATCGAGGACCATCATACAATCTGCATCCTCACACTAATCGAGGACCATCATACAATCTGCATCATCACACTAATCGAGGACCATCATACAATATGCATCCTCACACTAATCGAGGACCATCATACAATATGCATCCTCACACTAATCGAGGACCATCATACAATCTGCATCCTCACACTAATCGAGGACCATCATACAATCTGCATCCTCACACTAATCGAGGACCATCATACAATATGCATCCTCACACTAATCGAGGACCATCATGCAATATGCATCCTCACACTAATCGAGGACCATCATGCAATCTGCATCCTCACACTAATCAAGGACCATCATACAATATGCATCCTCACACTAATCGAGGACCATTATACAATATGCATCCTCACACTAATCGAGGAACATCATGCAATCTGCATCCTCACACTAATCGAGGACCATCATAATCCTCACACTAGTCGAGGACCATCATACAATCTGCATCCTCACACTAATCGAGGACCATCATAATCCTCACACTAGTCGAGGACCATCATGCAATCTGCATCCTCACACTAATCGAGGACCATCATAAATCTGCATCCTCACACTAATCGAGGACCATCATGCAATCTACATCCTCACACTAATCGAGGACCATCATACAATCTGCATCCTCACACTAATCGAGGACCATCATGCAATCTGCATCCTCACACTCATCGAGGACCATCATACAATCTGCATCCTCACACTAATGGAGGACCATCATACAATCTGCATCCTCACCCTAATCGAGGACCATCATGCAATCTGCATCCTCACCAACTATTTGAAACCTTGAAATTACCTTCTAGATGGCTATCAACCACTACTGTCAAGCTTCCAGGTAAATATTTAATATTTAAATAACAACAAAGTGTCGAGTGTTTTGAGGAAGTCGTCGAATGTTGAAATATCACTTGAAAAAGGAACTTGTGTTTTTTTAACTAGGGATTAACTATTTGCTATGCAAACTATATCAAGCGAGGTGTCAACATTCAATTCCGCACAAAGGTCTCCGGCTCAAAAACCATGATTTTGTCTGGTCCTTTTAAAAGTAGAATTTTATCGTTCATAGATTACCAGCAATGAACACACACACACACACACCGTATTTACAAATACTAATCTATTCAAACTTGCCACTTTCCCCCCCCCCCCCCCCCCCCTGATAGTGGCTAATTAGGACACTATCCTACTTGCCAACATAGTTATATCATTTAGCGACTCATAATCTAGGAGTTAAAATAATTTAACAGTTCAATGTGAAATCTTGGGCGATTATTATCTAGACATAACAGAATGTATTGACAGTTGTGGTTTCGAAATAACAAAAAGCAGGAAAGCTTAGAAACCACAATGTGGGTTTATATTTTGAATTATTTGCTCCAGCTCTGAACCATCCTAGTTACCACAGGATTTGGAATCGAACGGTCACGGGTTCGATACTCGAACAAGCCACGTATGTAGTGTCATTGAGCAAGGCACCTCACACACATTGCTTAGTACTGGTTAATCGCTTAGGTCGGCTAAGCCTGCCCAGGAAAACATGTCTAGGTCCCCGAGAGGGGTTTGACATTAACGGAACATACATACGGTTTAATATACTTAGTACGTAATTCCCTATATTTTGGGCATACTAACAGGAAGTGATATTCGTTTTCTAAGACATTCATGTTACCATTCGGACCACAGGGATTCGGCACGTTTGGGGGTACTAGTATATATATTTAAGTACAGGGATTCTACTCTGTGGAATGTCAGATTTCGCATCGATCAGTAAAATGGCCCTATCTGAAACAAGTTTGTACAAAGCTGTCCAAATATAACGCCTATCCCGAGTCTTTATATTGTTCTTCAAATAAAACACAACTTTAAGCTGCATGCATGTATACTTTGGAAACAATTGCCACAAACATTGGCCATAGCAGGTCACATTTCCATACTAGGACACGGGTTCTGTCAGCAACAACAACAAATCTTCGACGGGAGAGAACTGTGAATAACATTATCAATAAAATGTGTTTCCACTAACGTGTAGGTTTATTCGGCAAAAATGTACGTCAAAAAGAGATTTCGTAGCATTTTCAATTTGTTTTGAAAATTTCTAAAGCGGCGCAATTCGCGTTGAAACGAGCGTTCTGATTGGATTATGATTATTCTTCATATAAAAAACATCTTGTTACATTCTAATAATCCAATCAGAACGCTCGTTTCAACGCTCATAAGGGCTAGTGTCATTGTTTTGCAAATAAAAGCGACATAACAAACGGACAGGTTACCTCGCCCATATGGTTCGCCGGTGGCGAGGGTAAATAAGCTCAATCATCGGACAGGTTACCGGTTACCCATATGAGCGACGCCTCCTGAAGAGATTAGTCGTTTTTTATTTTGGAGAATAGTGCATGATACAGACAGAGACCCATTCCAGAGTCTCATCTGGTTCTTTTACGTGCACGGTGTTAGCACCGACACGAGACCTCGGTTTAACGTCCCATCTGAAAGACTGTTAATTTTATTAGGGTCAGACGGGGGATCGAACCTGCGATCCCTGGATTACCAGTTCGGCGTGTTACAACTGGACTACAGATCCGTCTGTATCATATATCTGACACGATATTGTTA
Source organism: Archivesica marissinica (assembly GCA_014843695.1). NCBI lineage: Eukaryota > Metazoa > Mollusca > Bivalvia > Venerida > Vesicomyidae > Archivesica > Archivesica marissinica. Next base: position 89,126,043 of record CM026397.1, on the reverse strand, counting down.
CACCTATGTGCAAACCATTCAATCGTATTGTTCAACAGTTTGTCACTGAACAAAAACAGTTTGTGGTATTAATTAATAACTTTTTAAATGCTTCTGTTTTGCATCAAATGTTCTGTTTATACCAGAGTCCAACTATTCGTTTAATGATTTCTTTATGAGAAAACAGACCTGGGTTGCCTGGGCGTTTACAAACCATGTTGACTCTTTCTTATAAATGACTAGGGCCTACTCCTTACCTGTGGGTGTAATTATTAAACTGAGTGTGTGGTTCGGGAGACGGACATAATCTCTCTGGATAATCCCACCACCATGTTTTTAACACAGCAGGTTCGCTTCAGGTGCGACAGGTGCGACAGGTCCGGAGTTCGAGCCCCACTGGAGCCGTTACGAGTGTGCAGGCCATTTAAATTCCACATGCCTCTTCTCTCTCCTTCATGGCGATGGATTCCATCAGGAATGAGGTCTCGAGAATGATTAATATAAGTTGAAAGAACTTGTTTTGCAATCGAGCTAAATAAATTTGTATAAACTAACACAGCAGGACAAAATTCCCACTCCCACCCAGTCTACGTTTTGAGTTAGTTTTCGGGTTAGGGCTATCCTTAAGATTAGGGTAATGGTAAGGGTCCAACATTGAATCAGAATGGGGGAATTATGTCTGCCTGTGTCAAAAAACATGGGGGTATTATGTCCAGGGGGATTATGTCATGGGGATTGTGTCTGTGGGGATTATGTCTGAGGGATTATGTCCGGGGGGATTATGTCCAGAGATTACGACTGGGGGTATTATATCCAGGGGATTGTGTCTGTGGGGATTATGTCTGAGGGATTATGTCCAGGGATTATGACTGGGGGTATTATATCCAGGGGAATATGTCTGGGGATTATGTCAGGGGGAATTCTGTCCGGGAGAATTATGTCCGGGTGGATTATGTCCAGGGGAATATGTCTGGGGATTATGTCCAGGGGAATTATGTCAGAGTGAATATGTCCAGGGGGATTATGTCCATGGGAATTATATCCGGGGGCATTATGTATGGGGACATTATGCCCTGGGTGGTTATGTCCCAGGGTTATGTCCAGGGGAATTATGTCTGGGGCTTATACATGGGGGTTATGTCAAATGGGATTATGTCTGTGTGATCATGTCTGGGGGATCATGTCTGGGGAATTATGTCCGGGAGATTATGTATGGGGTTTATGTCTGGGATTATGTCGGGGATTATGACTGAGCTTATGTCTGGTGGTTATGTCCAATGGGGAATCATGCCTTGGGGATTATGTCTTGGGATTATGTCTGGGGGATTATGCCCGGGGATTATGTCTGGTGGATTGTGTCTCAGGGATCTAGACAGACATTGTGACAACACAGCAAGTAGGGTGTCAGATCTAGACATACATTGCGACAACACAGCAAGTAGGGTGTCAGATCTAGACAGATATTATGACAACACAGCAAGAAGGGTGTCAAATCTAGACAGCCAATATGACAACACAGCAAGTAGGGTGTCAGATCTAGACAGATATTGTGACAACACAGCAAGTAGGGTGTCAGATCTAGACAGATATTGTGACAACACAGCAAGTATGGTGTCAGATCTAGACACACAGTGTTACAACACAGCAAGTAGGGTGTCAGATCTAGACAGGTATTGTGACAACACAGCAAGTAGGGTGTCAGATCTAGACAGATATTGTTACATCACAGCAAGTAGGGTGTCAGATCTAGACAGACATTGTGACAATACAGCAAGTAGGGTGTCAGATATAGACATACATTGTGACAACACAGCAAGTTGGGTGTCAGATTTAGCCATACATTATGAAAACATATCAAGTAGGGTGTCAGATCTAGACAGATAGTGTGACAACACAGCAAGTATGGTGTCAGATCTAGACAGATATTGTTACAACACAGCAAGTAGGGTGTCAGATCTAGACAGGTATTGTGACAACACAGCGAGTAGGGTGTCAGATCTAGACATACATTATGACAACACAGCACATAGGGTGTCAGATCTAGACATACATTGTGACAACACAGCAAGTAGGATGTCAGATCTAGTCATACATTATGAAAACATATCAAGTAGAGTGTCAGATCTAGACAGACATTATGACAACACAGCAAGTAGGGTGTCAGATTTAGTCATACATTATGAAATCATAGCAAGTAGGGTGTCAGATCTAGACAGACAATATGACTACACAGCAAGTAGGGTGTCAGATCAATACAGACATTGAGACAACACAGCAAGTAGGGTGTCAGATCTAGACAGATATTGTGACAACACAGCACGTGTGGTGTCAGATATAGACAGATATTGTTACAACACAGCAAGTAGGGTGTCAGATCTAGACAGGTATTGTGACAACACAGCAAGTATGGTGTCAGATCTAGACAGGCATTGTGACAACACAGCAAGTAGGGTGTCAGATCTAGACAGACAGTATGACAACACAGTACATAGGGTGTCAGATCTAGACAGACATTGTGACAACACAGCAAGTATGGTGTCATATCTAGACAGATATTGTTACAAAACAGCAAGTATGGTGTCAGATCTAGACAGATATTGTTACAACACAGCAAGTAGGGTGTCAGATCTAGACAGGTATTGTGACAACACAGCGAGTAGGGTGTCAGATCTAGACATACATTATGACAACACAGCACATAGGGTGTCAGATCTAGACATACATTGTGACAACACAGCAAGTAGGATGTCAGATCTAGTCATACATTATGAAAACATATCAAGTAGAGTGTCAGATCTAGACAGACATTATGACAACACAGCAAGTAGGGTGTCAGATTTAGTCATACATTATGAAATCATAGCAAGTAGGGTGTCAGATCTAGACAGACAATATGACTACACAGCAAGTAGGGTGTCAGATCAATACAGACATTGAGACAACACAGCAAGTAGGGTGTCAGATCTAGACAGATATTGTGACAACACAGCACGTGTGGTGTCAGATATAGACAGATATTGTTACAACACAGCAAGTAGGGTGTCAGATCTAGACAGGTATTGTGACAACACAGCAAGTAGGGTGTCAGATCTAGACAGACATTATGACAACACAGCAAGTAGGGTGTCAGATTTAGTCATACATTATGAAATCATAGCAAGTAGGGTGTCAGATCTAGACAGACAATATGACTACACAGCAAGTAGGGTGTCAGATCAATACAGACATTGAGACAACACAGCAAGTAGGGTGTCAGATCTAGACAGATATTGTGACAACACAGCACGTGTGGTGTCAGATATAGACAGATATTGTTACAACACAGCAAGTAGGGTGTCAGATCTAGACAGGTATTGTGACAACACAGCAAGTAGGGTGTCAGATCTAGACAGACATTATGACAACACAGCAAGTAGGGTGTCAGATTTAGTCATACATTATGAAATCATAGCAAGTAGGGTGTCAGATCTAGACAGACAATATGACTACACAGCAAGTAGGGTGTCAGATCAATACAGACATTGAGACAACACAGCAAGTAAGGTGTCAGATCTAGACATATATTGTGACAACACAGCACGTATGGTGTCAGATATAGACAGATATTGTTACAACACAGCAAGTAGGGTGTAAGATCTAGACAGGTATTGTGACAACACAGCAAGTAGGGTGTCAGATCTAGACATACAGTATGACAACACAGCACATAGGGTGTCAGATCTAGATAGACAGTATGACAACACAGTACATAGGGTGTCAGATCTAGACAGACATTGTGACAACACAGCAAGTATGGTGTCATATCTAGACAGATATTGTTACAAAACAGCAAGTAGGGTGTCAGATCTAGACAGGCATTGTGACAACACAGCAAGTAGGGTGTCAGATCTAGACAGACATTATGACAACACAGCAAGTAGGGTGTCAGATCTAGACAGGTATTGTGACAACACAGCAAGTAGGGTGTCAGATCTAGACATACAGTATGACAACACAGCACATAGGGTGTCCGATCTAGACACACATTGTGACAACACAGCAAGTAGGATGTCAGATCTAGTCATACATTATGAAAACATATCAAGTAGGGTGTCAGATCTAGACAGACATTATGACAACACGGCAAGTTGGGTGTCAGATTTAGTCATACATTATGAACACATATCAAATAGGGTGTCAGATCTAGACAGACAGTATGACAACACAGCACATAGGGTGTCAGATCTAGACAGATATTATGACAACACAGTAAGTATGGTTTCAGATCTAGACATATATTATGACAACACAGCAAATAGGTTTTCAGATCGAGACAGACATTGTGACAACACAGCATGTAGGGTGTCAGATCTAGACAGACATTGTGACAATACAGCATGTAGGGTGTCAGATCTAGACATACATTATGAAAACATAGCAAGTAGGGTGTCAGATATAGACATACATTGTGACAACACAGCAAGTTGGGTGTCAGATTTAGCCATACATTATGAAAACATATCAAGTAGGGTGTCAGATCTAGACAAACATATTGACAATACAGCAATTGGGTGTCAGATTTAGTCATACATTATGTCTAGATCTGACACCCTACTTGCTGTGTTGTCACAATATCTGTCTAGATCTGACACCCTACTTGCTATGTCGTCACAATGTGTGTCTAGATCTGACACCATACTTTTTTGTGTTGTCACAATATATGTCTAGATCTGACACAATGTTTGTCTACATCTGACACCCTACTTGCTATGTTGTCACAATTTGTGTCTAGATCTGACACCCTACTTGCTGTGTTGTCACAATGTCTGTCTAGATCTGACACCTTACTTGCTATGTTGTCATAATGTCTGTCTAGATCTGACATCCTACTTGCTGTGTTGTCACATAGTCTGTCTAGATATGTCACCCTACTTGTCGTGTTGTGACAATGTCTGTCTAGATCTGACACCCTATGTGCTGTGTTGTCATAACGTCTGTTTAGATCTGACATCCTACTTGCTGTGTTGTCAAATAGTCTGTCTAGATCTGACACCCTACTTGTCGTGTTGTGAAAATGTCTGTCTACATATGACACCCTATTTGCAGTGTTGTCATTATGTCTGTCTTGATCTGACACCCTACTTGCTGTGTTGTCACAATGTCTCTCTAGATTTGACACCCTAGTTGCTGTGTTGTCGCAATATCTGTCTAGATCTGACACCTACTAGCTGTGTTGACACAATATATGTCTAGATATGACACCCTACTTGCTGTGTTGTCACAATGTATGTCTATATCTGACATACTACTTGCTGTGTTGTCACAATGTATGTCTAGATCTGACACCCTATTTGCAGTGTTGTCAATATGTATGTCTAGATTTGACACCCTACTGGCTGTGTTGTCATTATGTATGTCTAGAGCTGACACCATACTTGCTGTGTTGTCATAATGTATGTCTAGATCTGACATACTACTTGCTGTGCTTTCACAATGTATGTCTAGATCTGACACCCTATTTGCAGTGTTGTTATTATGTCTGTCTAGATCTGACACCTTACCTGCTGTGTTGTCATAATGTATGTCTAGATCAGACACCCTACGTGCTGTTTTGTCACAATGTCTGTCTAGATCTGACACCGTACTTGCTGTGTTGTCACAATGTCTGTCTAGATCTGACACCATACATGCTGTGTTGTCATAATGTCTGTCTAGATATGACACCCTACAATGCTGTGTTGTCATAATGTCTGTCTAGATCTGACACCCTAGTTGCAGTGTTGTCACAATGTGTGTCTAGATTTGACACCATAATTGCCGTGTTGTCACAATGTCTGTCTAGACCTGACACCCTACTTGCTGTGTTGTCACAATGTCTGTCTAGAACTGACACCCTATTTGCTGTGTTGTCACATTGTATATCTAGATATGACACCCTACTTGCTGTGTTGTCACAATGTATGACTAGATCTGACACCATACCTGCTTTGTCGTCACAATGTCTGTCTAGATCAGACACAATGTCTGTCTAGATCTGACACCCTACTTGCTATGTTGTCACACTGTGTGTCTAGATCTGACACCCTACTTGTTGTGTTGTCACAATGTCTGTCTAGATCTGACACCCTACTTGCTGTGTTGTCACATTGTATGTCTATATCTGACACCCTACTTGCTGTGTCGTCACAATGTGTGTCTAGATCTGACACAATACTTTTTGTGTTGTCACAATATATGTCTAGATTTGACACAATGTTTGTCTACATCTGACACCCTACTTGCTATGTTGTCACAATTTGTGTCTAGATCTGACACCCTATTTGCTGTGTTGTCACAATGTCTGTCTAGATCTTACACCCTACTTGCTGTGTTGTCACAATATCTGTCTAGATCTGACACCCGATTTGCTGTGTTGTCACATTGTATATCTAGATCTGACACCCTACTTGCTGTGCTGTCACAATGTATGACTAGATCTGACACCATACCTGCTGTGTTGTCACAATGTCTGTCTAGATCAGACACCCTACTTGCTGTGTTATCACAATGTCTGTCTAGATCTGACACCATACTTTTTGTGTTGTCACAATATATGTCTAGATCTGACACAATGACTGTCTAGATCTGACACCCTACTTGCTGTGTCGTCACAATGTGTGTCTAGATCTGACACCCTATGTGCTGTGTTTTCACAATGTCTGTCTAGATCTGACACCCTAATTGCTGTGTTGTCACAATGTATGTCTAGATATGACACCCTACTTGCTGTGTTGTCACAATGTATGTCTAGATCTGACATACTACTTGCTGTGTTGTCACAATATATGTCTAGATCTGACACCCTATTTGCAGTGTTGTCATTATGTATGTCTAGAGCTGACACCATACTTGCAGTGTTGTCACAATGTATGTCTAGATCTGACATACTACTTGCTGTGTTGTCAAAATGTATGTCTAGATCTGACACCCTATTTGCAGTGTTGTCATTATGTCTGTCTAGATCTGACACCCTACTTGCTGTGTTGTCACAATGTATGACTAGATCTGACACCTTACCTGCTGTGTTGTCACAAAGTATGTCTAGATCAGACACCCTACGTGCTGTGTTGTCAAAATGTCTGTCTAGATCTGACACCATACATGCTGTGTTGTCATAATGTCTGTCTAGATATGACACCCTACAATGCTGTGTTGTCACAATGTCTGTCTAGACCTGACACCCTATTTGCTGTGTTGTCACATTGTATATCTAGATCTGACACCCTACTTGCTGTGTTGTCAAAATGTATGACTAGATCTGACACAATGTCTGTCTAGATCTGACACCCTACTTGCTATGTTGTCACACTGTGTGTCTAGATCTGACACCCTACTTGTTGTGTTGTCACAATGTGTGTCTAGATCTGACACCCTACTTGCTGTGTTGTCACATTGTATGTCTAGATCTGACACCCTACTTGCTGTGTTGTCACAATATCTGTCTATATCTGACACCCTACTTGCTGTGTCGTCACAATGTGTGTCTAGATCTGACACCATACTTTTTGTGTTGTCACAATATATGTCTAAATTTGACACAATGTTTATCTACATCTGACATCCTACTTGCTTTGTTGTCACAATTTGTGTCTAGATCTGACACCCTATTTGCTGTGTTGTCACAATGTCTGTCTAGATCTTACACCCTACTTGCTGTGTTGTCACAATATCTGTCTAGATCTGACACCCGATTTGCTGTGTTGTCACATTGTATATCTAGATCTGACACCCTACTTGCTGTGCTGTCACAATGTATGATTATATCTGACACCATACCTGCTGTGTTGTCACAATATCTGTCTAGATCAGACACCCTACTTGCTGTGTTGTCACAATGTCTGTCTAGATCTGACACCATACTTTTTGTGTTGTGACAATATATGTCTAGATCTGACACAATGTCTGTCTAGATCTGACACCCTACTTGCTGTGTCGTCACAATGTGTGTCTAGATCTGACACCCTATGTGCTGTGTTTTCACAATGTCTGTCTAGATCTGACACCCTACTTGCTGTGTTGTCACAATGTATGTCTAGATCTGACCCCCTAGTTGCTGTGTTGTCACAATGTCTGTCTAGATCAGACACAATGTCTGACTAGATCTGGCACCCTACTTGCTGTGTTGTCACATTGTATGTCTAGATCTGACACCCTACTTGCTGTGTTGTCACAATATCTGTCTAGATCTGACACCCTACTTGCTGTGTCGTCACAATGTGTGTCTAGATCTGACACCATACTTTTTGTGTTGTCACAATATATGTCTAGATCTGACACAATGTTTGTCTACATCTGACACCCTACTTGCTATGTTGTCACAATTTGTGTCTAGATCTGACACCCTACTTGCTGTGTTGTCACAATGTCTGTCTAGATCTGACACCTTACTTGCTATGTTGTCATAATGTCTGTCTAGATCTGACATCCTACTTGCTGTGTTGTCACATAGTCTGTCTAGATCTGTCACCCTACTTGTCGTGTTGTGACAATGTCTGTCTAAATCTGACACCCTATGTGCTGTGTTGTCATAACATCTGTCTAGATCTGACATCCTACTTGCTGTGTTGTCAAATAGTCTGTCTTGATCTGACACCCTACTTGCTGTGTTGTCACATTGTCTCTCTAGATTTGACACCCTAGTTGCTGTGTTGTCGCAATGTCTGTCTAGATCTGACACCTACTAGCTGTGTTGACACAATATATGTCTAGATTTGACACCCTACTTGCTGTGTTGTCACAATGTATGTCTATATCTGACATACTACTTGCTGTGTTGTCACAATGTATGTCTAGATCTGACACCCTATTTGCAGTGTTGTCATTATGTATGTCTAGATCAGACACCCTACTGGCTGTGTTGTCATTGTGTATGTCTAGAGCTGACACCATACTTGCTGTGTTGTCATAATGTATGTCTAGATCTGACATACTACTTGCTGTGCTTTCACAATGTATGTCTAGATCTGACACCCTATTTGCTGTGTTGTCATTATGTCTGTCTAGATCTGACACCCTACTTGCTGTGTTGTCAAAATGTATGACTAGATCTGACACCTTACCTGCTGTGTTGTCACAATGTATGTCTAGATCAGACACCCTACGTGCTGTGTTGTCACAATGTCTGTCTAGATCTGTCACCCTACTTGCTGTGTTGTCACATTGTCTGTCTAGATCTGACACCATACATGCTGTGTTGTCATAATGTCTGTCTAGATATGACACCCTACAATGCTGTGTTGTCATAATGTCTGTCTAGATCTGACACCCTAGTTGCTGTGTTGTCACAATGTGTGTCTAGATTTGACACCATAATTGCCGTGTTGTCACAATGTCTGTCTAGACCTGACACCCTACTTGCTGTGTTGTCACAATGTCTGTCTAGAACTGACACCCTATTTGCTGTGTTGTCACATTGTATATCTAGATCTGACACCCTACTTGCTGTGTTGTCACAATGTCTGTCTAGAACTGACACCCTATTTGCTGTGTTGTCACATTGTATATCTAGATCTGACACCCTACTTGCTGTGTTGTCACACTGTGTGTCTAGATCTGACACCCTACTTGTTGTGTTGTCACAATGTCTGTCTAGATCTGACACCCTACTTGCTGTGTTGTCACATTGTATGTCTATATCTGACACCCTACTTGCTGTGTCGTCACAATGTGTGTCTAGATCTGACACAATACTTTTTGTGTTGTCACAATATATGTCTAGATTTGACACAATGTTTGTCTACATCTGACACCCTACTTGCTATGTTGTCACAATTTGTGTCTAGATCTGACACCCTATTTGCTGTGTTGTCACAATGTCTGTCTAGATCTTACACCCTACTTGCTGTGTTGTCACAATATCTGTCTAGATCTGACACCCGATTTGCTGTGTTGTCACATTGTATATCTAGATCTGACACCCTACTTGCTGTGCTGTCACAATGTATGACTAGATCTGACACCATACCTGCTGTGTTGTCACAATGTCTGTCTAGATCAGACACCCTACTTGCTGTGTTGTCACAATGTCTGTCTAGATCTGACACCATACTTTTTGTGTTGTCACAATATATGTCTAGATCTGACACAATGTCTGTCTAGATCTGACACCCTACTTGCTGTGTCGTCACAATGTGTGTCTAGATCTGACACCCTATGTGCTGTGTTTTCACAATGTCTGTCTAGATCTGACACCCTACTTACTGTGTTGTCACAATGTATGTCTAGATCTGACACCCTAGTTGCTGTGTTGTGACAATGTATGTCTAGATCAGACACAATGTCTGACTAGATCTGACACCCTACTTGCTATGTTGTCACACTGTGTGTCTAGATCTGACACCCTACTTGGTGTGTTGTCACAATGTTTGTCTAGATCTGACACCCTACTTGCTGTGTTGTCACATTGTATGTCTAGATCTGACACCCTACTTGCTGTGTTGTCACATTATCTGTCTAGATCTGACACCCTACTTGCTGTGTCGTCACAATGTGTGTCTAGATCTGACACCATATTTTTTATGTTGTCACAATATATGTCTAGATCTGACACAATGTTTGTCTACATCTGACACCCTACTTGCTATGTTGTCACAATTTGTGTCTAGATCTGACACCCTACTTGCTGTGTTGTCACAATGTCTGTCTAGATCTGACACTATACTTTTTGTGTTGTCACAATATATGTCTAGATTTGACACAATGTTTGTCTACATCTGACACCCTACTTGCTATGTTGTCACAATTTGTGTCTAGATCTGACACCCTATTTGCTGTGTTGTCACAATGTCTGTCTAGATCTTACACCATACTTGATGTGTTGTCACAATATCTGTCTAGATCTGACACCCGATTTGCTGTGTTGTCACATTGTATATCTAGATCTGACACCCTACTTGCTGTGCTGTCACAATGTATGACTAGATCTGACACCATACCTGCTGTGTTGTCACAATGTCTGTCTAGATCAGACACCCTACTTGCTGTGTTGTCACAATGTCTGTCTAGATCTGACACCATACTTTTTGTGTTGTCACAATATATGTCTAGATCTGACACAATATCTGTCTAGATCTGACACCCTACTTGCTGTGTCGTCACAATGTGTGTCTAGATCTGACACCATATGTGCTGTGTTTTCACAATGTCTGTCTAGATCTGACACCCTAGTTGCTGTGTTGTGACAATGTCTGTCTAGATCTAACACCATACTTGCTATGTTGTCACAATGTGTGTCTAGATCTGTCACCCTATTTGCTCTATTGTCATAACGTCTGTCTAGATCTGACATCCTACTTGCTGTGTTGTCACATAGTCTGTCTAGATCTGACACCCTACTTGTCGTGTTGTGACAATGTCTGTCTTGATCTGACACCCTATTTGCTGTATTGTCATAACGTCTGTCTAGATCTGACATCCTACTTACTGTGTTGTCATAATGTCTGTCTAGATCTGACACCCTAGTTGCTGTGTTGTCACAATGTGTGTTTAGATCTGACACCATACTTGCCGTTTTGTCACAATGTCTGTTTAGATGGGACACCCTACTTGCTGTGTTGTCATAATGTCTGTCTATATTTGACACCCTATTTGCTGTTTTGTCACATTGTATATCTAGATCTGACACCCTACTTGCTGTGTTGTCACAATGTATGTCTAGATCTGACACCCTACTTGCTGTGTTGTCACAATGTCTGTCTAGATCAGACACCCTACTTACTGTGTTGTCACAATGTCTGTCTAGATCTGACGCAACGTCTGTCTAGATCTGACACCATACTTGCTGTGTTGTCGCAATGTCTCTATAGATCTGACATCATACTTGCTGTGTTGTCACAATGTCTGTCTAGATCTGACATCATACTTGCTGTGTTGTCACAATGTATGTCTAGATCTGACACCTTACTTGCTATGTTGTCATAATGTATGTCTAGATCTGATACCCTACTTGATATGTTGTCATAATGTATGTCTAGATCTGACACCCTATTTGCTGTATTGTCATAACTTATGTCTAGATCTGACATCCTACTTGCTGTGTTGTCACATAGTCTGTCTAGATCTGACACCCTACTTGTCGTGTTGTGACAATGTCTGTCTAGATCTGACACCCTACTTGCTGTGTTGTCACAATGTCTGTCTAGATTTGACTCCCTACTTGCTATGTTTTCACAATGGCTGTCTAGATATGACACCATACTTGCTGTGTTGTCACAATGTGTGTATAGATCTGACACAATACATGCTGTGTTAACACATTGTATATCTAGAGCTGACACCCTACTTGCTGTGTTCTCACAATGTCTGTCTACATCTGACATCCTACTTGCTGATTATCACATTTTCTGTCTAGATCTGACATACTACTTACTGTGTTGTCATAATGTCTGTCTAGATCTGACACCCTAGTTGCTGTGTTGTCACAATGTTTGTTTAGATCTGACACCATACTTGCCGTGTTGTCACAATGTCTGTCTAGATGTGACACCCTACTTGCTGTGTTGTCATAATGTCTGTCTATATGTGACACCCTATTTGCTGTGTTGTCACATTGTATATCTAGATCTGACACCCTACTTGCTGTGTTGTCACAATGTATGTCTAGATCTGATACCGTACTTGCTGTGTTGTCATAATGTCTGTCTAGATCAGACACCCTACTTACTGTGTTGTCACAATGTCTGTCTAGATTTGACACCATACTTTTTGTGTTGTCACAATATATGTCTAAATCTGACGCAATGTCTCTCTAGATCTGACATCCTACTTGTTATGTTGTCACAATGTGTGTCTAGATCTGACACCCTACTTGCTGAGTTGTCACAATTTCTGTCTAGATCTGACACCCTACTTGCTGTTGTCACAATGTATGTCTAGATCTGACACCCTATTTGCTGTGTTGTGACAATGTATGTCTAGATCTAATACCATACCTGCTATGTTGTCACAATGTGCGTCGAGATCTGACACCCTATTTGCTGTATGGTCATAACGTCTGTCTAGATCTGATATCCTACTTGCTTTGTTGTCACATAGTCTGTCTAGATCTGTCACCCTACTTGTCGTGTTGTGACAATGTCTGTCTAGATCTGACACCCTACTTGTTGTGTTGTGACAATGTCTGTCTAGATATGACACCCTACTTGCTGTGTTGTCACAATGTCTGTCTAGATCTGACACCATACTTGCTGTGTTGTCACATTTTCTGTATAGATATGACACCATACTTGCTGTGTTGTCATAATGTGTGTCTAGATCTGACACAATACATGCTGTGTTATCACATTGTATATCTAGAGCTGACATCCTACTTGCTGTGTTCTCACAATGTCAGTCTAGAACTGACACCCTACGTGCTGTGTTGTCACATTTTCTGTCGAGATCTGACACCATACTTGCCGTGTTGTCACAACGTCTGTCTAGATCTGACACCCTATTTGCTGTGTTGTCATAATGTCTGTCTAGATCTGACACCCTATTTGCTGTGTTGTCACATTGTATATCTAGATCTGAAACCCTACTTGCTGTGTTGTCACAATGTATGTCTAGATCTGACACCTTACTTGCTGTGTTGTCACAATGTCTGTCTAGATCTGACACCCTACTTGCTGTGTTGTCACAATGTCTGTCTAGATCAGACACCCTACTTGATGTGTTGTCACAATGTCTGTCTAGATCTGACACCACACTTTTTGTGTTGTCACAATATATGTCTAGATCTGACATAATGTCTGTCTAGATCTGACACCCTACTTGCTATGTTGTCACAATGTGTGTCTAGATCTGACACCCTACTTGCTGTGTTGTCACAATTTATGTCTAGATATGACACCCTACTTGCTGTGTTGTCACAATGTATGTCTAGATCTGACACCCTACTTGCTGTGTTGTCACAATATATGTCTAGATCTGACACCCTACTTGCTGTGTCGTCACAATGTGTATCTAGTTCTGACACCCTACTTGCTGTGTTTTCACAATGTCTGTCTAGATCTGACACCCTACGTGCTGTGTTGTCACAATGTCTCTCTATATTTGACACCCTATTTGCTGTGTTGTCGCAATGTCTGTCTATATCTGACACCTACTAGCGGTGTTGTCACAATATATGTCTAGATATGACACCCTATTTGCAGTGTTGTCATTATGTCTGTCTAGATCTGACACCCTACTTGCTGTGTCGTCACAATGTGTATCTAGTTCTGACACCCTACTTGCTGTGTTTTCACAATGTCTGTCTAGATCTGACACCCTACGTGCTGTGTTTTCACAATATCTGTCTAGATCTGACACACTACTTGCTGTGTTGTCACAATGTGTGTCTAGATCTGACACCCTATTTGCAGTGTTGTCATTATGTCTGTCTTGGTCTGACACCCTACTTACTGTGTTGTCACAATGTCTCTCTATATTTGACACCCTATTTGCTGTGTTGTCGCAATGTCTGTCTATATCTGACACCTACTAGCGGTGTTGTCACAATATATGTCTAGATATGACACCCTATTTGCAGTGTTGTCATTATGTCTGTCTAGATATGACACCCTACTGGCTGTGTTGTCATTATGTATGTCTAGATCTGACACCATACTTGCCGTGTTGTCACAATGTCTGTCTAGACAAGACACCCTATTTGCTGTGTTGTCACATTGTATATCTAGATCTGACACCCTACTTGCTGTGTTGTCACAATGTATGACTAGATCTGACACCTTACCTGCTGTGATGTCACAATGTCTGTCTAGATCAGACACCCTACTTGCTGTGTTGTCACAATGTATGTCTAGATCTGACACCATACTTTTGTGTTGTCACAATATATGTCTAGATCTGAAACAATGTTTGTCTAGAGCTGACACCCTACTTGCTATGTTGTCAAAATTTGTGTCTAGATCTGACATCCTACATGCTGTGTTGTCACAATGTCTGTCTATATCTTACACCCTACTTGCTGTGTTGTCACAATATCTGTCTCGATCTGACACCCTACTTGCTGTGTCGTCACAATGTGTGTCTAGCTCTGACACCCGACTTGCTGTGTTTTCACAATGTCTGTCCAGATCTGACACCCTACGTGCTGTGTTTTCACAATGTCTGTCTAGATCTGACACCCTACTTGCTGTGTTGTCACAATGTATGTCTAGATCTGACACCCTACTTGCTGTGTTGTGACAATATATATCTAGATCTAACACAATACTTGCTATGTTGTCACAATGTGTGTCTAGAACTGACACCCTATTTGCTGTATTGTCATAACGTCTGTCTAGATCTAACATCCTACTTGCTGTGTTGTCACATAGTCTGTCTAGATCTGACACCCTACTTGTCGTGTTGTCACATAGTCTGTCTAGATTTGACACCCTACTTGCTGTGTTGTCATTATGTATGTCTAGATCTGACACCCTACTTGCTGTGTTGTCACATAGTCTGTCTAGATCTGACACCCTACTTGCTGTGTTGCCATTATGTATGTCTAGATCTGACACCCTACTTGCTTTGTTGTGACAATATATGTCTAGATCTGACATATTACTTGCTGTGTTGTCACAATGGCTGTCTAGATCTGACACCCAACTTGCTGTGTTGTCACAATGTATGTCTAGATCTGACACCCTAATTGCTGTGTTGTCACAATGTATGTCTAGATCTGACACCGTACTTGCTATGTTGTTATAATTATAATGTCTGTCTAGATCTGACACCCTACTCGCTATGTTGTCATAATGTATGTCTAGATCTGACACCCTACTTGCTGTGTTGTCACATTTTCTGTCTAGATCTGACACCCTACTTGCTGTGTTGTCACAATGTCTGTCTAGATCTGACACCCTACTTGCTGTGTTGTCACAATGTGTGTTTAGATCTGACACCATATTTGCCGTGTTGTCACAATGTCTGTCTAGATGTGACACGCTACTTGCTGTGTTGTCGTAATGTCTGTCTATATTTGACAACCTACGTGCTGTGTTGTCACATTTTCTGTCTAGATATGACACCATACATGCTGTGTTGTCATAATGTCTGTCTAGATCTGATACCCTACATGCTGTGTTGTCATAATGTCTGTCTAGATCTGACACCCTAGTTGCTGTGTTGTCACAATGTGTGTCTAGATTTGACACCATAATTGCCGTGTTGTCACATTTTCTGTCTAGACCTGACACCTTACTTGCTGTGTTGTCACAATGTCTGTCTAGACATGACACCCTATTTGCTGTGTTGTCACATTGTATATCTAGATCTGACACCCTACTTGCTGTGTTGTCACAATGTATGACTAGATCTGACAGCTTACCTGCTGTGTTGTCACAATATCTGTCTAGATCAGACACAATGTCTGTCTAGATCTGACACCCTACTCGCTATGTTGTCACATTGTGTGTCTAGATCTGACACCCTACTTGCTGTGTTGTCACGATGTTTGTCTAGATCTGACACCCTACTTCCTGTGTTGTCACAATATCTGTCTAGCTGCGACACCATACTTGCTGTGTTGTCACAATGTCTGTCTAGATCTGACACCATAATTGCCATGTTGTCACAATATCTGTCTAGATCTGACACCTTACTTGCTATGTTATCGTAATGTCTATCTAGATCTGACACTCTACTTGCCATGTTGTCACAATGTATGTCTAGATCTGACACCCTACGTGCTATGTTTTCACAATGTCTGTCTAGATCTGACACCCTACAAGCTGTGTTGTCACAATGTCTGTCTAGATCTGACATCCTACGTGCTGTGTTTTCACAATGGCTGTCTAGATATGACACCCTAATTGCTGTGGTCACAATGTATGTCTAGATCTGACACCCTACTTGCTGTGTTGTGACAATGTCTGTCTAGATCTAACACCATAATTGCCATGTTGTCACGATATATGTCTAGATCTGAAACCCTACTTACTGTGGTGTCATAATATATATCTAGATCTCACACTTTACTTGCCATGCTGTCACAATATCTGTCTAGATCTGACACTCTACTTGCCATATTGTCACAATATCTGTCTAGATCTGACACTATGCTTGCCATGTTGTCACAATGTATGTCTAGATCTGACACTCTACTTGCCATGTTGTCACAATGTATATCTAGATCTGACACTCTACTTGCCATGTTGTCACAATATCTGTCTAGATCTGACACTCTACTTGCCATGTTGTCACAATGTATGTCTAGATCTGACATTCTACTTGCCATGTTGTCACAATATCTGTCTAGATCTGACACTCTACTTGCCATGTTGTCACAATGTATGTCTAGATCTGACACTCTACTTACCATGTTTTCACAATATCTGTCTAGATCTGACACTCTACTTGCCATGTTGTCACAATATCTGTCTAGATCTGACACTCTACTTGCCAAGTTGTCACAATATCTGTCTAGATCTGACACCCTACTTGAAATGTTTTCATAATGTATGTCTAGATCTGACACCCTACGTGTTGTATTGACACAATGTATATCTAGATTTGACACCCTATTTGCTGTGTTGTCACAATATCTGTCTAGATCTGACACCTAGTTGCTGTGTTGTCGCAATGTTTGTCTAGATCTGACACCTAGTTGCTGTGTTGTCATAATGTATTCCTGGTCTGACACCATACTTGCCGTGTTGTCGCAATGTCTGTCTAGATCTGACACCTAGTTGCTGTGTTGTCACAATGTGTGTCTAGATCTGACACCATACTTGCCGTGTTGTCACAATATCTGTCTAGATCTGACACCCTACTTGCTGTGTTGTCACATTGTATATCTAGATCTGACACCCTACTTGCTGTGTTGTCACAATGTATGTCTTGATCTGACACCCTAGTTGCTGTGTTGACACAATGTCTGTCTAGATCTGACAACATACATGCTTTGTTGTCATAATGTCTGTCTAGATCTGACACCCTACTTGCTGTGATGTCACAATGTATGACTAGATCTGACACCTTACCTGCTGTGTTGTCACAACGTCTGTCTAGATCAGACACACTACTTGCTGTGTTGTCACAATGTCTGTCTAGATCTGACACCATACTTTTTGTGTTGTCACAATATATGTCTAGATCTGACACAATGTCTGTCTAGAGCTGACACCCTACTTGCTATGTTGTCACAATGTGTGTCTAGATCTGACACCCTACTTGCTGTGGTGTAACAATGTCTGTCTAGATCTGACACCCTACTTGATGTGTTGTCACAATGTCTGTCTAGATCTGTCATCATACATGCTGTGTTATCATAATGTCTGTCTTGATCTGACACCCTACTTGCTGTGTTGTCACAATGTATGACTAGATCTGACACCTTACCTGCTGTGTTTTCATAACGTATGTCTAGATCAGACACACTACTTGCTGTGTTGTCACAATGTATGTCTAGATATGACACACTACTTGCTATGTTGTCATAATATCTGTCTAGATCTGACACTCTACTTGCCATGTTGTCACAATATCTGTCTAGATCTGACACTCTACATGCCATGTTGTCACAATATCTGTCTTGATCTGACACTCTACTTGCCATGTTGTCATAATGTATGACTAGATATGACACCCTACTTGCCATGTTGTCATAATGTTTGTCTAGATCTGACACTCTACTTGTCATGGTGTCATAATGTAGTTCTAGATATGACACTCTACTTGCCATGTTGTCACAATGTATGTCTAGATCTGACACCCAACTTGCTATGTTGTCATAATATCTGTCTAGATCTGACACCCTACTTGCCATTTTGTCACAATATCTGTCTAGATATGTCACTCTACTTGCCATGTTGTCACAATGTATGTCTAGATCTGACACTCTACTTGCCATGTTGTCAAAATATCTGTCTGGATCTGACTCTATACTTGCTATGTTGTCACAATATCTGTCTAGATCTGACACTCTACTTGCCATGTTGTCACAATATCAGTCTAGAGCTGACACTCTACTTGCCATGTTGTCACAATATCTGTCTAGATCTGACACTTTACTTGCCATGTTGTCACAATATATGTCTAGATCTGACACTTTACTTGCCATGTTGTCACAATGTATGTCTAGATCTGACACTCTACTTGCCATGTTGTCACAATATCTGTCTAGATCTGATACTCTACTTGCCATGTTGTCACAATGTATGTCTAGATCTGACACTCTACTTGCCATGTTGTCACAATATATGTCTAGATATGACACTCTACTTACCATGTTGTCACAATGTATGTTTAGATCTGACACTCTACTTGCCATGTTGTCACAATATCTGTCTAGATCTGACACTATACCTGCTATCTTGTCATAATGTCTGTCTAGATCTGACACCCTACTTGCTATGTTGTCATAAAGTATGTCTAGATCTGACACTCTACTTGCCATGTTGTCACAATATCTGTCCAGATCTGACTCTCTACTTGCTATGTTGTCACAATATATGTCTAGATTTGACACCCTACTTGTTATGTTGTCATAATATCTGTCTAGATCTGACACTCCACTTGCCATGTTGTCACAATATCTGTCTAGATCTAACACCCTACTTGCTGTGTTGTCACAATGTCTGTCTAGATTTGACACCCTATTTGCTGTGTTGTCGCAATGTCTGTCTAGATCTGACACCTATTAGCTGTGTTGTCACAATATCTGTCTAGATATGACACCATACTTGCTGTGTTGTATCAATATCTGTCTAGATATGACACCCAATTTTCAGTGTTGTCATTATGTCTGTCTAGATTTGACACCCAATTTTCAGTGTTGTCATTATGTCTGTCTAGATCTGACACCTACTAGCTGTGATGTCACAATATATGTCAAGATATGACACCCTACTTGCTGTGTTGTCACAATGTATGTCTAGATCTGACAAAATAATTGCTGTGTTGTCACAATATCTTCCGAAATCTTACACCATACATGCTGTGTTGTCACAATATCTGTCTAGATCTGACACCCTATTTGCTGTATTGTCATAACGTCTGTCTAGATCTGACATCCTACTTGCTGTGTTGTCACATAGTCTGCCTAGATCTGACACACTACTTGTCGTGTTGTGACAATATCTGTCTAGATCTGACACCTTACTTGCTATGCTATCATAATGTCTATCTAGATCTGACACTCTATTTGCCATGTTGTCACAATATATGTCTAGATCTGACACCCTACGTGCTGTGTTTTCACAATGTCTGTCTAGATCTGACACCCTACAAGCTGTGTTGTCACAATTTCTGTCTAGATCTGACATCCTACGTGCTGTGTTTTCACAATGGCTGTCTAGATATGACACCCTAATTGCTGTGTTGTCACAATGTATGTCTAGATCTGACACCTACTTGCTGTGTTGTGATAATGTCTGTCTAGATCTAACACCATAATTGCCATGTTATCACAATATCTGTCTAGATCTGACACCCTACTTACTATGTTGTCATAATATATATCTAGATCTGACATTCTACTTGCCATGTTGTAACAATATCTGTCTAGATCTGACACTCTACTTTCCATGTTGTCACAATGTATGTCTAGATCTGAAACTCTACTTGCCATATTGTCACAATATCTGTCTAGATCTGACACTCGTCTTGCTATGTTGTCATAAAGTCTGTCTAGATCTGACACCCTACGTGCTGTGTTGTCATATTTTCTGTCCAGATTTGTCAACCTCTGTGCTATATTGTCAGAATGTGTGTCTAGATCTGACACAATACCTGCCGTGTTGTCACAATATCTGTCTAGATCTGACACCCTATTTGCTGTGTTGTCACAATGTCTGTCTAGATCCAACACCATACTTGCTGTGTTGTAACAATGTGTGCCTAGATCTGACACCCTATTTGCTGTGTTGTCTCATAGTCTGCCTAGATCTGAGACACTACGTGTCGTGTTGTGACAATATCTGTCCAGATCTGACACCTTACTGACTATGTTATCATAATGTCTCTCTAGATCTGACACTCTAATTGCCATGTTGTCACAATGTATGTCTAGATCTGACACCCTACGTGCTGTGTTTTCACAATGTCTGTCTAGTTATAACACCCTACAAGCTGTGTTTTCACAATGTCTGTCTAGATATGACATCCTACGTGCTGTGTTTTCACAATGGCTGTCTAGATCTGACACCCTAATTGCTGTGTTGTCACAATGTATGTCTAGATCTGACACCCTACTTGCTGAGTTGTGACAATGTATGTCTAGATCTAACACCATAATTGTCATGTTGTCACAATATCTGTCTAGATCTGACACCCTACTTACTATGTTGTCATAATATATGTCTAGATCTGATACTCTACTTGCCATGTTGTCACAATATCTGTCTAGATCTGACACTCTACCTTCCATATTGTCACAATATCTGTCTATATATGAAACTCTACTAGCCATGTTGTCACAATATCTGTCTAGATCTGACACCCTACTTGCTATGTTGTCATAATATATGTCTAGATCTGACACCCTACTTGCCATGTTGTCACAATATATGTCTAGATCTGACACTCTACTTGATATGTTGTCACAATGTATGTTTAGATCTGACACTCTACTTGCCATGTTGTCACTATATCTGTCTAGATCTGACACTCTACTTGCCATGTTGTCACAATATCTGTCTAGATCTGACACTCTACTTGCCATGTTGTCACAATATCTGTATAGATCTGACACTCTACTTGCCATGTTGTCACAATGTCTGTCTAGATCTGACACCCTACTTGCTAGGTTGTCATAATGTATGTCTAGATCTGACATTCTACTTGCCATGTTGTCACAATATCCGTCTAGATCTGACATTCTACTTGCCATGTTGTCACAATATCTGTCTAGATCTGACACTCTACTTGCCATGTTGTCACAATATCCGTCTAGATCTGACACTCTACTTGACATGTTGTCACAATATCTGTCTAGATGTGACACTCTACTTGCCATGTTGTCACAATGTCTGTCTAGATCTGACACCCTACTTGCTATGTTGTCATAATGTATGTCTAGATCTGACACCCTACTTGCTATGTTGTCATAATGTATGTCTAGATCTGACACTCTACTTGCCATGTTGTCAAAATATCCGTCTAGATCTGACACTCTACTTGCCATGTTGTCATAATGTATGTCTAGATCTGACACTCTACTTGCCATGTTGTCACAATATCCGTCTAGATATGACACTCTAATTGCCATGTTGTCACAATGAATGTCTAGATCTGAGACTATGCTTGCCATGTTGTCACAATATCTGTCTAGATCTGACACTCTACTTGCCATGTTGTCACAATATCTGTCTAGATCTGACACTCTACTTGCCATGTTGTCACAATATCTGTCTAGATCTGACACTCTTCTTGCTATCTTGTCATAATGTCTGTCTAGATATGACACCCTACTTGCTATGTTGTCACAATGTATGTCTAGATCTGACACTCTACTTGCCATGTTGTCACAATATCTGTCTAGATCTGACACTTTACTTACCATGTTGTCACAATATATATCTAGATCTGACACTCTAGTTGCCATGTTGTCACAATATCTGTCTAGATCTGACACTCTACTTGCCATGTTGTCACAATATATGTCTAGATCTGACACTCTACTTGCCATGTTGTCACAATGTATGTCTAGATCTGACACTCTACTTGCCATGTTGTCACAATATATGTCTAGATCTGACACTCTACTTGCCATGTTGTCACAATATCTGTCTAGATCTGACACTCTACTTGCCATGTTGTCACAATATATGTCTAGATCTGACACTCTACTTACCATGTTGTCACAATGTATGTCTAGATCTGACACTCTACTTGCCATGTTGTCACAATATCTGTCTAGATCTGACACTCTACTTGCTATCTTGTCATGTCTGTCTAGATCTGACACCCTACTTGCTATGTTGTTATAATGTATGTCTAGATCTGACACTCTACTTGCCATGTTGTCACAATATCTGTCCAGATCTGACTCTCTACTTGCTATGTTGTCACAATATCTGTCTAGATTTGACACGCTACTTGCTATGTTGTCATAACCTCTGTCTAGATCTGACACTCTACTTGCCATGTTGTCACAATATCCGTCTAGATCTGACACTCTACTTGCCATGTTGTCACAATATCTGTCTAGATCTGACACTCTACTTGCCATGTTGTCACAATGTCTGTCTAGATCTGACACCCTACTTGCTATGTTGTCATAATGTATGTCTAGATCTGACACCCTACTTGCTATGTTGTCATAATGTATGTCTAGATCTGACATTCTACTTGCCAGGTTGTCACAATATCTGTCCAGATCTGACTCTCTACTTGCTATGTTGTCACAATATCTGTCTAGATTTGACACCCTACTTGCTATGTTGTCATAATATCTGTCTAGATCTGACACTCTACTTGCCATGTTGTCACAATATCCGTCTAGATCTGACACTCTACTTGCCATGTTATCATAATGTATGTCTAGATCTGACACTCTACTTGCAATGTTGTCACAATATCCGTCTAGATCTGACACTCTACTTGCCATGTTGTCACAATATCTGTCTAGATCTGACACTCTACTTGCCATGTTGTCACAATATATGTCTAGATCTGACACTCAACTTGCCATGATGTCACAATATCTGTCTAGATCTGACACTCTACTTGCCATGTTGTCACAATGTATGTCTAGATCTGACACTCTACTTGCCCTGTTGTCACAATGTATCTCTAGATCTGACACTCTACTTGCCATGTTGTCACAATATCTGTCTAGATCTGACACTCTACTTGCCATGTTGTCACAATGTATGTCTTGATCTGACACTCTACTTGCCATGTTGTCACAATATCTGTCTAGATCTGACACTCTACTTGCCATGTTGTCACAATATCTGTCTAGATCTGACACTCTACTTGCCATGTTGTCACAATATCTGTCTAGATCTGACACTCTACTTGCTATCTTGTCATAATGTCTGTCTAGATCTGACACCCTACTTGCTATGTTGTCATAATGTATGTCTAGATCTGACATTCTACTTGCCATGTTTTCAAAATATCTGTCCAGATCGGATTCTCTACTTGCTATGTTGTCAAAATATCTGTCTAGATTTGACACCCTACTTGCTATGTTGTCATAATATCTGTCTAGATCTGACACTCTACTTGCCATGATGTCACAATGTATGTCTAGATCTGACACCCTACTTGCTATGTTGTCACAATATATGTCTAGATCTGACACTCTACTTGCCATGTTGTCACAATATCTGTCTAGATCTGACACTCTACTTGCCATGTTGTCACAATATATGTCTAGATCGGACACTCTACTTGCCATGTAGTCACAATGTATGTCTAGATCTGACACTCTACTTGCCATGTTGTCACAATATCTGTCTAGATCTGACAATCTACTTGCCATGTTGTTACAATATATGTCTAGATCTGACACTCTACTTGCCATGTTCTCACAATGTATGTCTAGATCTGACACTCTACTTGCCATGTTGTCACAATATCTGTCTAGATCTGACACTCTATTTGCTCTCTTGTCATGTCTGTCTAGATCTGACACCCTACTTGCTATGTTGTCAGAATGTATGTCTAGATCTGACACTCTACTTGCCATGTTGTCACAATATCTGTCCAGATCTGACTCTCTACTTGCTATGTTGTCACAATATCTGTCTAGATTTGACACCCTAATTGCTATGTTGTCATAACATCTGTCTAGATCTGACCCTCTACTTGCCATATTTTCACAATATCTGTCTAGATCTGACACTCTACTTGCCATGTTGTCAAAATATCTGTCTAGATCTGACACTCTACTTGTCATGTTGTCACAATATCTGTCTAGATCGGACACTCTACTTGCCATGTTGTCACAATATCTGTCTAGATCTGACACGCTACTTGCTATGTTGTTATAATAGCTGTCTAGATCTGACAATCTACTTGCCATGTTGTCACAATGTATGTCTAGATCTGACACTCTACTTGCCATGTTGTCACAATGTATGTCTAGATCTGACACCCTACTTGCCATGTTGTCACCATGTATATCTAGATCTGACACTCTATTTGCCATGTTGTCACAATATCTGTCTAGATCTGACACTCTATTTGCCATGTTGTCACAATATCTGTCTAGATCTGACACACTACTTACCATGTTGTCATAATATCTGTCTAGATCTGATACTCTACTTGCCATGTTGTCACAATGTATATCTAGATCTGACACCCTACTTGCCATGTTGTCACAATGTATGTCTAGATCTGACACTCTACTTGCCATGTTGTCACAATATCTGTCTAGATCTGACACTCTACTTGCCATGTTGTCATAATGTATGTCTAGATCTGACACTCTACCTGCTATGTTGTCACAATATCTGTCTAGATCTGACAATCTGCTTGCCATGTTGTCATAATATATGTCTAGATCTGACACCCTACTTGCCATGTTGTCACAATATCTGTCAAGATCTGACACTCTACTTGCCATATTGTCACAATATCTGTCTAGATCTGACACTCTACTTGACATGTTGTCAAAATATCTGTCTAGAACTGACACTCTACTTGCCATGTTGTCACAATGTATGTCTAGATCTGACACCCTACTTGCTATATTGTCATAATATCTGTCTAGATCTGACACTCTACGTGCCATTTTTCACAATATCTGTCTAGATCTGATACTCTTCTTGCCATTTTGTCACAATATATGTCTAGATCTGACACCCTACATGCTATGTTGTCATAATATCTGTCTAGATCTGACACCCTACTTGCCATGTTGTCATAATGTATGTCTAGATCTGACACTCTACTTGCCATGTTGTCAGAATATCTGACTAGATCTGACACTCTACTTGCCATGTTGTCACAATATCTGTCTATATCTGACACTCTACTTGCCATGTTGTCACAAGGTATGTCTAGATCTGACACTCTACTTGCTATGTTGTCATAATGTCTGTCTAGATCTTACAGCCTACTTGCTATGTTGTCATAATATCTGTCTAGATCTGACATTCTACTTGCCATGTTGTCACAATATCTGTCTAGAACTGACACACTACTTGCCATGTTGTCACAATGTATGTTTAGATCTGACACTCTACTTGCCATGTTGTCACAATATCCGTCTAGATCTGACACTCTACTTGCCATGTTGTCACAATATCTGTCTAGATCTGACACACTAATTGCCATGTTGTCACAATATCCGTCTAGATATGACACTCTACTTGCCATGTTGTCACAATATCTGTCTAGATCTGACACTCTACTTGCCATGTTGTCATAATGTCTGTCTAGATCTGACACCCTACTTGCTATGTTGTCATAATGTATGTCTAGATCTGACACTCTACTTGCCATGTTGTCACAATATCCGTCTAGATCTTACACTCTACTTGCCATTTTGTCACAATATCCATCTAGATCTGACACTCTACTTGCCATTTTGTAACAATATCTGTCTAGATCTGACACTCTACTTGCCATGTTGTCACAATATCCGTCTAGATCTGACACTCTACTTGCCATGTTGTCACAATATCTGTCTAGATCTGACACTTTACTTGCCATGTTGTCACAATATATGTCTAGATCTGACACTACTTGCCATGTTGTCACAATGTATGTCTAGATCTGACACTCTACTTGCCATGTTGTCACAATATCTGTCTAGATCTGACACTCTACTTGCCATGTTGTCACAATATCTGTCTAGATCTGACACTCTACTTGCCATGTTGTCACAATATCTGTCTAGATCTGACACTCTACTTGCCATGTTGTCACAATGTCTGTCTAGATCTGACACTCTACTTGCCATGTTGTCACAATATATGTCTAGATCTGACACTTTACTTGCCATGTTGTCACAATATATGTCTAGATCTGACACTCTACTTGCCATGTTGTCACAATATCTGTCTAGATCTGACACTCTACTTGCCATGTTGTCACAATATATGTCTAGATCTGACACTCTAGTTGCCATGTTGTCACAATGTATGTCTAGATCTGATATTCTACTTGCCATTTGTCACAATATCTGTCTAGATCTGACACTCTTCTTGCCATGTTGTCACAATGTATGTCTAGATCTGACACTCTACTTGCTATGTTGTCATAATGTCTGTCTAGATCTGACACCCTACTTGCTATGGTGTTATAATGTATGTCTAGATCTGACACTCTACTTGCCATGTTGTCACAATATCTGTCTAGATCTGACACCCTACTTGCTATGTTGTCATAATATTTGTCTAGATCTGACACTCTACTTGCCATGTTGTCACAATATCTGTCTAGATCTGACACTCTACTTGCCATGTTGTCACAATATCTGTCTAGAACTGACACTCAACTTGCCATGTTTTCACAATATCTGTCTAGATCTGACAATCTACTTGCCATGTTGTTACAATGTATGTTTAGATCTGACACTCTACTTGCCATGTTGTCACAATATCTGTCTAGATCTGACACTCTACTTGCCATGTTGTCACAATGTATGTCTAGATCTGACACTCTACTTGCCATGTTGTCACAATATCTGTCTAGATCTGATACTCTACTTGCCATGTTGTCACAATATCTGTCTAGATCTGACACTCTACTTGCCATGTTGTCACAATGTATGTCTAGATCTGACACCCTACTTGCTATGTTGTCATAATGTATATCTAGATCTGACACTCTACTTGCCATGTTGTCACAATATCCGTCTAGATCTGACACTCTACTTGCCATTTTGTCACAATATCTGTCTAGATCTGACACTCTACTTGCCATGTTGTCACAATATCTGTCTAGATCTGACACTCTACTTGCCATGTTGTCACAATATCTGTCTAGATCTGACACTCTACTTGCCATGTTGTCACAATATATGTCTAGATCTGACACTCTACTTGCCATGTTGTCACAATGTATGTCTAGATCTGACACTCTACTTGCTATGTTGTCACAATATCTGTCTAGATCTGACACTCTACTTGCCATGTTGTCACAATATCTGTCTAGATCTGACACTCTACTTGCCATGTTGTCACAATATCTGTCTAGATCTGACACTCTACTTGCCATGTTGTCACAATATATGTCTAGATCTGACACTCTACTTGCCATGTTGTCACAATATATGTCTAGATCTGACACTCTACTTACCATGTTGTCACAATGTATGTCTAGATCTGACACTCTACTTGCCATGTTGTCACAATATCTGTCTAGATCTGACACTCTACTTGCTATCTTGTCATGTCTGTCTAGATCTGACACCCTACTTGCTATGTTGTCATAATGTATGTCTAGATCTGACACTCTACTTGCCATGTTGTCACAATATCTGTCCAGATCT
This sequence comes from Archivesica marissinica, assembly GCA_014843695.1. Taxonomy (NCBI): domain Eukaryota; kingdom Metazoa; phylum Mollusca; class Bivalvia; order Venerida; family Vesicomyidae; genus Archivesica; species Archivesica marissinica. The sequence continues at coordinate 89,097,686 of CM026397.1, read as the reverse complement.
GACTCTCTACTTGCTATGTTGTCACAATATCTGTCTAGATTTGACACCCTACTTGCTATGTTGTCATAATATCTGTCTAGATCTGACACTCTACTTGCCATGTTGTCACAATATCTGTCTAGATCTGACACTCTACTTGCCATGTTGTCACAATATCTGTCTAGATCTGACACTCTACTTGCCATGTTGTCACAATATCTGTCTAGATCTGACACTCTACTTGCCATGTTGTCACAATATCTGTCTAGATCTGACACTCTACTTGCCATGTTGTCACAATGTATGTCTAGATCTGACACTCTACTTGCCATGTTGTCACAATATCTGTCTAGATATGACACTCTACTTGCCATGTTGTCACAATATCTGTCTAGATCTGACACTCTACTTGCCATGTTGTCACAATGTATGTCTAGATCTGACACTCTACTTGCCATGTTGTCACAATATCTGTCTAGATCGGACAATGTACTTGCCATGTTATCACAATATATGTCTAGATCTGACACTCTACTTGCCATGATGTCACAATGTATGTCTAGAACTGACACCCTACTTGCTATGTTGTCATAATATCTGTCTGATCTGACACTCTACTTGCCATGTTGTCACAATGTATGTCTAGATCTGACACTCTACTTGCCATGTTGTCACAATGTATCTCTAGATCTGACACCCTACTTGCCATGTTGTCACAATGTATGTCTAGATCTGACACTCTACTTGCCATGTTGTCACAATATCTGTCTAGATCTGACACTCTACTTGCCATGTTGTCACAATGTCTGTCTAGATCTGACACTCTACTTGCCATGTTGTCATAATGTATGTCTAGATCTGACACCCTACTTGCCATATTGTCATAATGTATGTCTAGATCTGACACTCTACTTGCCATGTTGTCATAATATCTGTCTAGATATGACACTCTACTTGCCATGTTGTCATAATATTGTTGTTGTTTTGTTGTCATAATATCTGTCTAGATCTGACACTCTACTTGCCATGTTGTCACAATGTATGTCTAGATCTGACACTCTACTTGCCTGTTGTCACAATGTATGTCTAGATCTGACACTCTACTTGCCATGTTGTCACAATATCTGTCTAGATCTGACACTCTACTTGCCATGTTGTCACAATGTATGTCTAGATCTGACACTCTACTTGCCATGTTGTCACAATATCTGTCTAGATCTGACACTCTACTTGCCATGTTGTCATAATATATGTCTAGATCTGACACCCTACTTGCCATGTTGTCACAATATCTGTCTAGATCTGACACTCTACTTGCCATGTTGTCACAATATCTGTCTAGATCTGACACTCTACTTGCCATGTTGTCATAATATCTGTCTAGATCTGACACTCTACTTGCCATGTTGTCACAATGTATGTCTAGATCTGACACTCTTGCTATTTGTCAAATTTGTCTAGATCTGACACTTACCTTTGCCATTTTGTCACAATATATGTCTAGATCTGACACCCTACTTGCTATGTTGTCATAATATTGTCTAGATCTGACACTCTACTTGCCATGTTGTCATAATGTATGTCTAGATCTGACACTCTACTTGCCATGTTGTCACAATATCTGTCTAGATCTGACACTCTACTTGCCATGTTGTCACAATATCTGTCTAGATCTGACACTCTACTTGCCATGTTGTCACAATGTATGTCTAGATCTGACACTCTACTTGCTATGTTGTCATAATGTCTGTCTAGATCTGACAGCCTACTTGCTATGTTGTCATAATATCTGTCTAGATCTGACACTCTACTTGCCATGTTGTCACAATATCTGTCTAGATCTGACACTCTACTTGCCATGTTGTCACAATGTATGTCTAGATCTGACACTCTACTTGCCATGTTGTCACAATATCTGTCTAGATCTGACACTCTACTTGCCATGTTGTCACAATATCTGTCTAGATCTGACACTCTAATTGCCATGTTGTCACAATATCCGTCTAGATATGACACTCTACTTGCCATGTTGTCACAATATCTGTCTAGATCTGACACTCTACTTGCCATGTTGTCATAATGTCTGTCTAGATCTGACACCCTACTTGCTATGTTGTCATAATGTATGTCTAGATCTGACACTCTACTTGCCATGTTGTCACAATATCCGTCTAGATCTTACACTCTACTTGCCATTTTGTCACAATATCCATCTAGATCTGACACTCTACTTGCCATTTTGTAACAATATCTGTCTAGATCTGACACTCTACTTGCCATGTTGTCACAATATCCGTCTAGATCTGACACTCTACTTGCCATGTTGTCACAATA
>CM026397.1:89020918-89094373 GCA_014843695.1 Archivesica marissinica | reverse complement strand
TGACACCCTACTTGCTGTGTTGTCACAATGTATTTCTAGATATGACACTCTACTTGCCATGTTGTCACAATATCTGTCTAGATATGACACTCTACTTGCCATGTTGTCATAATGTATGTCTAGATCTGACACTCTACCTGCCATGTTGTCACAATATCTGTCTAGATCTGACACTCTACTTGCCATGTTGTCATAATATCTGTCTAGATCTGACACTCTACTTGCCATGTTGTCACAATGTATGTCTAGATCTGACACCCTACTTGCTATGTTGTCATAATATCTGTCTAGATCTGACACCCTACTTGCTATGTTGTCATAATATCTGTCTAGATCTGACACTCTACTTGCCATGTTGTCACAATGTATGTCTAGATCTGACACTCTACTTGCTATGTTGTCATAATGTCTGTCTAGATCTGACACCCTACTTGCCATGTTGTCACAATATCTGTCTAGATCTGACACTCTACTTGCCATGTTGTCACAATATCTGTCTAGATCTGACACTCTACTTGCTATGTTGTCTCAATATCTGTCTAGATTTGACATTCTACTTGGTATGTTGTCATAATGTATGTCTAGATCTGACACTCTACTTGCCATGTTGTCACAATATCTGTCTAGATCTGACACTCTACTTGCCATGTTGTCACAATATCTGTCTAGATCTGACACTCTACTTGCCATGTTGTCACAATATCTGTCTAGATCTGACACTCTACTTGCCATGTTGTCACAATGTATGTCTAGATCTGACACTCTACTTGCCATGTTGTCACAATGTATGTCTAGATCTGACACTCTACTTGCCATGTTGTCACAATATCTGTCTAGATCTGACACTCTACTTGCCATGTTGTCACAATATATGTCTAGATCTGACACTCTACTTGCCATGTTGTCACAATGTATGTTTAGATCTGACACTCTACTTGCCATGTTGTCATAATATCTGTCTAGATCTGACACTCTACTTGCTATGTTGTCACAATGTATGTCTAGATCTGACACTCTACTTGCCATGTTGTCACAATATCTGTCTAGATCTGACACTCTACTTGCCATGTTGTCACAATATCTGTCTAGATTTGACACTCTACTTGCCATGTTGTCACAATATCTGTCTAGATCTGACACTCTACTTGCCATGTTGTCACAATGTATGTCTGGATTGACACTCTTCTTGCCATGTTGTCACAATATCTGTCTAGATATGACACTCTACTTGCCATGTTGTCACAATGTATGTCTAGATCTGACACTCTACTTGCCATGTTGTCACAATATCTGTCTAGATCTGACACTCTACTTGCCATGTTGTCACAATATATGTCTAGATATGACACTCTACTTGCCATGTTGTCACAATATATGTCTAGATCTGACACTCTACTTGCCATGTTGTCACAATATCTGTCTAGATCTGACACTCTACTTGCCATGTTGTCACAATATCTGTCTAGATCTGACACTCTACTTGCCATGTTGTCACAATGTATGTCTAGATCTGACACTCTACTTGCCATGTTGTCACAATATCTGTCTAGATCTGACACTCTACTTGCTATGTTGTCACAATGTCTGTCTAGATCTGACACTCTACTTGCCATGTTGTCACAATGTATGTCTAGATCTGACACCCTACTTGCTATGTTGTGACAATGTATGTCTAGATCTGACACTTTACTTGCCATGTTGTCACAATATCTGTCTAGATCTGACACCCTACTTGCTATGTTGTCATAATATCTGTCTAGATCTGACACTCTACTTGCCATGTTGTCACAATGTATGTCTAGATCTGACACTCTACTTGCCATGTTGTCACAATGTATGTCTAGATCTGACACTCTACTTGCCATATTGTCACAATATCTGTCTAGATCTAACACTCTACTTGCTATGTTGTCATAATGTCTGTCTAGGTCTGACACCCTACTTGCTGTGTTGTCATATTTTCTGTCTAGATCTGTCACCCTCTGTGCTATATTGTCAGAATGTGTGTCTAGATCTGACACAATACTTGCTGTGTTGTCACAATATCTGTCTAGATCTGACACCCTATTTGCTGTGTTTTCACAATGTGTGTCTAGATCTGACACACTACTTGCTGTGTTGTCACAATGTATGTCTAGATCTGACACCCTACTTGCCATGTTGTCACAATATCTGACTAGATCTGACAATCTGCTTGCCATGTTGTCATAATATCTGTCTAGATCTGACACCCTACATGCTATGTTGTCATAATATATGTCTAGATCTGACACCCTACTTGCCATGTTGTCATAATGTATGTCTAGATCTGACACTCTACTTGCCATGTTGTCAGAATATCTGACTAGATCTGACACTCTACTTGCCATATTGTCACAATATCTGTCTAGATCTGACACACTACTTACCATGTTCTCACAATATCTGTCTAGATCTGACACTCTACTTGCCATGTTGTCACAATGTATGTCTAGATCTGACACTCTACTTGCTATGTTGTCATAATGTCTGTCTAGATCTGACAGCCTACTTGCTAAATTGTCATAATATCTGTCTAGATCTGACACTCTACTTGCCATGTTGTCACAATATCTGTCTAGATCTGACACTCTACTTGCCATGTTGTCACAATATCTGTCTAGAACTGACACTCTACTTGCTATGTTGTCACAATGTATGTTTAGATCTGACACTCTACTTGCCATGTTGTCACAATATCCGTCTAGATCTGACACTCTACTTGCCATGTTGTCACAATATATGTCTAGATCTGACACTCTAATTGCCATGTTGTCACAATATCCGTCTAGATATGACACTCTACTTGCCATGTTGTCACAATATCTGTCTAGATATGACACTCTACTTGCCATGTTGTCACAATGTCTGTCTAGATCTGACACCCTACTTGCTATGTTGTCATAATGTATGTCTAGATCTGACACTCTACTTGCCATGTTGTCACAATATCCGTCTAGATCTTACACTCTACTTGCCATTTTGTCACAAAATCCATCTAGATCTGACACTCTACTTGCCATTTTGTAACAATATCTGTCTAGATCTGACACTCTACTTGCCATGTTGTCACAATATCCGTCTAGATCTGACACTCTACTTGCCATGTTGTCACAATATCTGTCTAGATCTGACACTTTACTTGCCATGTTGTCACAATATATGTCTAGATCTTACACTCTACTTGCCATGTTGTCACAATGTATGTCTAGATCTGACACTCTACTTGCCATGTTGTCACAATATATGTCTAGATCTGACACTCTACTTTCCATTTTGTCACAATATCTGTCTAGATCTGACACTCTACTTGCCATGTTGTCACAATATATGTCTAGATCTGACACTCTACTTGCCATGTTGTCACAATATATGTCTAGATCTGACATTCTACTTACCATGTTGTCACAATGTATGTCTAGATCTGACACTCTATTTGCCATGTTGTCACAATATCTGTCTATATCTGACACTCTACTTGCTATCTTGACATGTCTGTCTAGATCTGACACTCTAATTGCTGTGTTGTCACAATGTATGTCTAGATCTGACACCCTACTTGCTGTGTTGTGACAATGTCTGTCTAGATCTAACACCATAATTACCATGTTGTCACAATATCTGTCTAGATCTGACACCCTACTTACTATGTTGTCATAATATATGTCTAGATCTGACACTCTACTTGCCATGTTGTCACAATATATGTCTAGATCTGACACTCTACTTTCCATGTTGCCACAATGTATGTCTAGATCTGACACTCTACTTGCAATATTGTCACAATATCTGTCTAGATCTAACACTCTACTTGCTATGTTGTCATAATGTCTGTCTAGGTCTGACACCCTACTTGCTGTGTTGTCATATTTTCTGTCTAGATCTGTCACCATCTGTGCTATATTGTCAGAATGTGTGTCTAGATCTGACACAATACTTACTGTGTTGTCACAATATCTGTCTAGATCTGACACCCTATTTGCTGTGTTTTCACAATGTGTGTCTAGATCTGACACACTACTTGCTGTGTTGTCACAATGTGTGTCTAGATCTGACACCCTACTTGCTGTGTTGTCACAATGTATGTCTAGATAAGACACTCTACTTGCCATGTTGTCACAATATCTGTCTAGATATGACACTCTACTTGCCATTTTGTCACAATGTATGTCTAGACCTGACACTCTACCTGCAATGTTGTCACAATATCTGTCTAGATCTGACACTCTACTTGCCATAGTGTCATAATGTAGATCTAGATATGACACTCTACTTGCCATGTTGTCACAATGTATGTCTAGATCTGACACCCTACTTGCTATGTTGTCATAATATCTGTCTAGATCTGACACCCTACTTGCTATGTTGTCATAATATATGTCTAGATCTGACACTCTACTTGCCATGTTGTCACAATGTATGTCTAGATCTGACACTCTACTTGCGCTGTTGTCACAATGTATGTCTAGATCTGACACCCTACTTGCCATGTTGTCACAATATCTGTCTAGATCTGACACTCTACTTGCCATGTTGTCACAATATCTGTCTAGATCAGACACTCTACTTGCCATGTTGTCTCAATATCTCTCTAGATCTGACATTCTACTTGGCATGTTGTCACAATGTATGTCTAGATCTGACACTCTACTTGCAATGTTGTCACAATATCTGTCTATATCTGACACTCAACTTGCCATATTGTCATAATATCTGTCTAGATCTGACACTCTACTTGCCATGTTGTCACAATGTATGTCTATATCTGACACTCTACTTGCCATGTTGTCACAATGTATGTCTAGATCTGACACTCTACTTGCCATGTTGTCACAATAGCTGTCTAGATCTGACACTCTACTTGCCATGATGTCACAATATCTGTCTAGATCTGACACTCTACTTGCCATGTTGTCACAATATCTGTCTAGATATGACACTCTACTTGCCATGTTGTCACAATATTTGTTTAGATCTGACACTCTACTTGCTATCTTGTCATAATGTCTGTCTAGATCTGACACCCTACTTGCTATGTTGTCATAATGTATGTCTAGATCTGACACTCTACTTGCCATGTTGTCACAATATCTGTCCAGATCTGACTCTCTACTTGCTATGTCGTCACAATATCTGTCTAGATTTGACACTCTACTTGCCATGTTGTCATAATATCTGTCTAGATCTGACACTCTACTTGCTATGTTGTCACAATGTATGTCTGGATATGACACTCTACCTGCCATGTTGTCACAATATCTGTCTAGATATGACACTCTACTTGCCATTTTGTCACAATGTATGTCTAGACCTGACACACTACTTGCCATGTTGTTACAATATCTGTCTAGATCTGACACTCTACTTGCCATAGTGTCATAATGTAGTTCTAGATATGACACTCTACTTGCCATGTTGTCACAATGTATGTCTAGATCTGACACCCTACTTGCTATGTTGTCATACTATCTGTCTAGATCTGACACCCTACTTGCCATGTTGTCACAATATCTGTCTATATATGACACTCTACTTGCCATGTTGTCACAATGTATGTCTAGATCTGACACTCTACTTGCCATGTTGTCACAATATCTGTCTGGATCTGACTCTCTACTTGCTATGTTGTCACAATATCTGTCTAGATCTGACACTCTACTTGCCATGTTGTCACAATATCAGTCTAGATCTGACACTCTACTTGCCATGTTGTGACAATATATGTCTAGATCTGACACTTTTCTTGCCATGTTGTCACAATATATGTCTAGATCTGACACCCTACTTGCTATGTTGTCATAATATCTGTCTAGATCTGACACTCTACTTGCCATGTTGTCACAATGTATGTCTAGATCTGACACTCTACTTGCCATGATGTCACAATGTATGTCTAGATCTGACACTCTACTTGCCATATTGTCACAATATCTGTCTAGATCTAACACTCTACTTGCTATGTTGTCATAATGTCTGTCTAGGTGTGACACCCTACTTGCTGTGTTGTCATATTTTCTGTCTAGATCTGTCACCCTCTGTGCTATATTGTCAGAATGTGTGTCTAGATCTGACACAATACTTGCTGTGTTGTCACAATATCTGTCTAGATCTGACACCCTATTTGCTGTGTTTTCACAATGTGTGTCTAGATCTGACACACTACTTGCGGTGTTGTCACAATGTGTGTCTAGATCTGACACCCTACTTGCTGTGTTGTCACAATGTATGTCTAGATATGACACGCTACTTGCCATGTTGTCACAATATTTGTCTAGATATGACAATCTACTTGCCATTTTGTCCCAATGTATGTCTAGACCTGACACTCTACTTGCCATGTTGTCACAATATATGTCTAGATCTGACACTCTACTTGCTATGTTGTCATAATATCTGTCTAGATCTGACACCCTACTTGCTATGTTGTCATAATATCTGTCTAGATCTGACACTCTACTTGCCATGTTGTCACAATGTATGTCTAGATCTGACACTCTACTTCCCATGTTGTCACATTGTATGTCTAGATCTGACACCCTACTTGCCATGTTGTCACAATGTATGTCTAGATCTGACACTCTACTTGCCATGTTGTCACAATATCTGTCTAGATCTGACACTCTACTTGCCATGTTGTCACAATATCTCTCAAGATCTGACACTCTACTTGCCATGTTGTCATAATGTATGTCTAGATCTGACACTCTACTTGCCATGTTGTCACAATGTATGTCTAGATCTGACACTCTACTTGCCATGTTGTCACAATATCCGTCTAGATCTGACACTCTACTTGCCATGTTGTCACAATATCTGTCTAGATCTGACACTCTAATTGCCATGTTGTCACAATATCCGTCTAGATTGACACTCTACTTGCCATGTTGTCACAATATCTGTCTAGATTGACACTCTACTTGCCATGTTGTCACAATGTCTGTCTAGATCTGACACCCTACTTGCTATGTTGTCATAATGTATGTCTAGATCTGACACTCTACTTGCCATGTTGTCACAATATCCGTCTAGATCTTACACTCTACTTGCCATTTTGTCACAATTTGTTGTTTTGTTTTGTTATCTGTCTAGATCTGACACTCTACTTGCCATGTTGTCACAATATCCGTCTAGATCTGACACTCTACTTGCCATGTTGTCACAATATCTGTCTAGATCTGACACTTTACTTGCCATGTTGTCACAATATATGTCTAGATCTTACACTCTACTTGCCATGTTGTCACAATGTTGTTGTTGTTTTGTGTTGTCACAATATATGTCTAGATCTGACACTCTACTTTCCATTTTGTCACAATATCTGTCTAGATCTGACACTCTACTTGCCATGTTGTCACAATGTATGTCTAGATCTGACACTCTACTTGCCATGTTGTCACAATATATGTCTAGATCTGACATTCTACTTACCATGTTGTCACAATGTATGTCTAGATCTGACACTCTATTTGCCATGTTGTCACAATATCTGTCTATATCTGACACTCTACTTGCTATCTTGACATGTCTGTCTAGATCTGACACTCTAATTGCTGTGTTGTCACAATGTATGTCTAGATCTGACACCCTACTTGCTGTGTTGTGACAATGTCTGTCTAGATCTAACACCATAATTACCATGTTGTCACAATATCTGTCTAGATCTGACACCCTACTTACTATGTTGTCATAATATATGTCTAGATCTGACACTCTACTTGCCATGTTGTCACAATATATGTCTAGATCTGACACTCTACTTTCCATGTTGCCACAATGTATGTCTAGATCTGACACTCTACTTGCAATATTGTCACAATATCTGTCTAGATCTAACACTCTACTTGCTATGTTGTCATAATGTCTGTCTAGGTCTGACACCCTACTTGCTGTGTTGTCATATTTTCTGTCTAGATCTGTCACCATCTGTGCTATATTGTCAGAATGTGTGTCTAGATCTGACACAATACTTACTGTGTTGTCACAATATCTGTCTAGATCTGACACCCTATTTGCTGTGTTTTCACAATGTGTGTCTAGATCTGACACACTACTTGCTGTGTTGTCACAATGTGTGTCTAGATCTGACACCCTACTTGCTGTGTTGTCACAATGTATGTCTAGATATGACACTCTACTTGCCATGTTGTCACAATATCTGTCTAGATATGACACTCTACTTGCCATTTTGTCACAATGTATGTCTAGACCTGACACTCTACTTGCTATGTTGTCACAATATCTGTCTAGATCTGACACTCTACTTGCCATAGTGTCATAATGTATGTCTAGATATGACACTCTACTTGCCATGTTGTCACAATGTATGTCTAGATCTGACACCCTACTTGCTATGTTGTCATAATATCTGTCTAGATCTGACACCCTACTTGCTATGTTGTCATAATATATGTCTAGATCTGACACTCTACTTGCCATGTTGTCACAATGTATGTCTAGATCTGACACTCTACTTGCCATGTTGTCACAATGTATGTCTAGATCTGACACCCTACTTGCCATGTTGTCACAATATCTGTCTAGATCTGACACTCTACTTGCCATGTTGTCACAATATCTGTCTAGATCTGACACTCTACTTGCCATGTTGTCTCAATATCTCTCTAGATCTGACATTACTTGATGTTGTCACAATGTATGTCTAGATCTGACACTCTACTTGCATGTTGTCACAATATCTGTCTAGATCTGACACTCAACTTGCCATGTTGTCATAATATCTGTCTAGATCTGACACTCTACTTGCCATGTTGTCACAATATATGTCTAGATCTGACACTCTACTTGCCATGTTGTCACAATGTATGTCTAGATCTGACACTCTACTTGCCATGTTGTCACAATATCTGTCTAGATCTGACACTCTACTTGCCATGTTGTCACAATATCTGTCTAGATCTGACACTCTACTTGCCATGTTGTCACAATATCTGTCTAGATCTGACACTCTACTTGCCATGTTGTCACAATATCTGTCTAGATCTGACACTCTACTTGCCATGTTGTCACAATGTCTGTCTAGATCTGACACCCTACTTGCTATGTTGTCATAATGTATGTCTAGATCTGACACTCTACTTGCCATGTTGTCACAATATCTGTCTAGATCTGACACTCTACTTGCCATGTTGTCACAATATCTGTCTAGATCTGACACTCTACTTGCCATGTTGTCACAATATCTGTCTAGATCTGACACTCTACTTGCCATGTTGTCACAATATATGTCTAGATCTGACACTCTACTTGCCATGTTGTCACAATATCTGTCTAGATCTGACACTCTACTTGCCATGTTGTCACAATGTATGTCTAGATCTGACACTCTACTTGCCATGTTGTCACAATATCTGTCTAGATCTGACACTCTACTTGCCATGTTGTCACAATGTATGTCTAGATCTGACACTCTACTTGCCATGTTGTCACAATGTATGTCTAGATCTGACACTCTACTTGCCATGTTGTCATAATATCTGTCTAGATCTGACACTCTACTTGCCATGTTGTCACAATTATCTGTCTAGATCTGACACTCTACTTGCCATGTTGTCACAATGTGTTTTTTTTTGATATGTCTAGATCTGACACTCTACTTGCCATGTTGTCACAATATCTGTCTAGATCTGACACTCTACTTGCCATGTTGTCACAATATCTGTCTAGATCTGACACTCTACTTGCCATGTTGTCACAATATCTGTCTAGATCTGACACTCTACTTGCCATGTTGTCACAATATCTGTCTAGATCTGACACTCTACTTGCCATGTTGTCACAATATCTGTCTAGATCTGACACTCTACTTGCCATGTTGTCACAATTGTCTAGATCTGACACTTACTTGCCATGTTGTCACAATGTATGTCTAGATCTGACACTCTACTTGCCATGTTGTCACAATATCTGTCTAGATCTGACACTCTACTTGCCATGTTGTCACAATATCTGTCTAGATCTGACACTCTACTTGCCATGTTGTCACAATATCTGTCTAGATCTGACACTCTACTTGCCATGTTGTCACAATGTATGTCTAGATCTGACACTCTACTTGCCATGTTGTCACAATATCTGTCTAGATCTGACACTCTACTTGCCATGTTGTCACAATGTATGTCTAGATGACACCTACTTGCATAGATCTGACACTCTACTTGCCATGTTGTCACAATATCTGTCTAGATCTGACACTCTACTTGCCATGTTGTCACAATATCTGTCTAGATCTGACACTCTACTTGCCATGTTGTCACAATATATGTCTAGATCTGACACTCTACTTGCCATGTTGTCACAATATATGTCTAGATCTGACACTCTACTTGCCATGTTGTCACAATATCTGTCTAGATCTGACACTCTACTTGCCATGTTGTCACAATATCTGTCTAGATCTGACACTCTACTTGCCATGTTGTCACAATATCTGTCTAGATCTGACACTCTACTTGCCATGTTGTCACAATATCTGTCTAGATCTGACACTCTACTTGCCATGTTGTCACAATATCTGTCTAGATCTGACACTCTACTTGCCATGTTGTCACAATATCTGTCTAGATCTGACACTCTACTTGCCATGTTGTCACAATGTCTGTCTAGATCTGACACTCTACTTGCTATGTTGTCATAATGTATGTCTAGATCTGACACTCTACTTGCCATGTTGTCACAATATTGTCTAGATCTGACACTCTACTTGCCATGTTGTCACAATATCTGTCTAGATCTGACACTCTACTTGCCATGTTGTCACAATGTATGTCTAGATCTGACACTCTACTTGCCATGTTGTCACAATATCTGTCTAGATCTGACACTCTACTTGCCATGTTGTCACAATATCTGTCTAGATCTGACACTCTACTTGCCATGTTGTCACAATATGTCTAGATCTGACACTCTTACTTGCCATGTTGTCACAATATCTGTCTAGATCTGACACTCTACTTGCCATGTTGTCACAATATATGTCTAGATCTGACACTCTACTTGCCATGTTGTCACAATATCTGTCTAGATCTGACACTCTACTTGCCATGTTGTCACAATATCTGTCTAGATCTGACACTCTACTTGCCATGTTGTCACAATATATGTCTAGATCTGACACTCTACTTGCCATGTTGTCACAATATCTGTCTAGATCTGACACTCTACTTGCCATGTTGTCACAATATCTGTCTAGATCTGACACTCTACTTGCCATGTTGTCACAATGTATGTCTAGATCTGACACTCTACTTGCCATGTTGTCACAATATCTGTCTAGATCTGACACTCTACTTGCCATGTTGTCACAATATCTGTCTAGATCTGACACTCTACTTGCCATGTTGTCACAATATCTGTCTAGATCTGACACTCTACTTGCCATGTTGTCACAATATCTGTCTAGATCTGACACTCTACTTGCCATGTTGTCACAATATCTGTCTAGATCTGACACTCTACTTGCCATGTTGTCACAATATATGTCTAGATCTGACACTCTACTTGCCATGTTGTCACAATATATGTCTAGATCTGACACTCTACTTGCCATGTTGTCACAATATCTGTCTAGACTGACACCTTTGTTGTATGTCTAGATCTGACACTCTACTTGCCATGTTGTCACAATATCTGTCTAGATATGACACCCTACTTGCTATGTTGTCATAATGTCTGTCTAGATCTGACACTCTACTTGCCATGTTGTCACAATATCTGTCTAGATCTGACACTCTACTTGCCATGTTGTCACAATATCTGTCTAGAACTGACACTCAACTTGCCATGTTGTCACAATATATGTCTAGATCGTACACTCTACTTGCCATGTTGTCACAATGTATGTTTAGATCTGACACTCTACTTGCCATGTTGTCACAATATCTGTCTAGATCTGACACTCTAATGACCATGTTGTCACAATGTATGTCTAGATCTGACACTCTACTTGCCATATTGTCACAATATCTGTCTAGATCTGATACTCTACTTGCCATGTTGTCACAATATATGTCTAGATCTGACACTCTACTTGCCATGTTGTCACAATGTCTGTCTAGATCTGACACTCTACTTGCCATGTTGTCACAATGTCTGTCTAGATCTGACACCCTACTTGCCATGTTGTCACAATATCCGTCTAGATCTGACACTCTACTTGCCATTTTGTCACAATATCTGTCTAGATCTGACACTCTACTTGCCATGTTGTCACAATATCCGTCTAGATCTGACACTCTACTTGCCATGTTGTCACAATATCTGTCTAGATCTGACACTTTACTTGCCATGTTGTCACAATATATGTCTAGATCTGACACTACTTGCCATGTTGTCACAATGTATGTCTAGATCTGACACTCTACTTGCCATGTTGTCACAATGTCTGTCTAGATCTGACACCCTACTTGCCATGTTGTCACAATATCCGTCTAGATCTGACACTCTACTTGCCATGTTGTCACAATATCTGTCTAGATCTGACACTCTACTTGCCATGTTGTCACAATATCCGTCTAGATCTGACACTCTACTTGCCATGTTGTCACAATATCTATCTAGATCTGACACTTTACTTGCCATGTTGTCACAATATATGTCTAGATCTGACACTCTACTTGTCATGTTGTCACAATATCTGTCTAGATCTGACACTCTACTTGCCATGTTGTCACAATATATGTCTAGATCTGACACTCTAGTTGCCATGTTGTCACAATGTATGTCTAGATCTGATATTCTACTTGCCATTTGTCACAATATCTGTCTAGATCTGACACTCTTCTTGCCATGTTGTCACAATGTATGTCTAGATCTGACACTCTACTTGCTATGTTGTCATAATGTCTGTCTAGATCTGACACCCTACTTGCTATGGTGTTATAATGTATGTCTAGATCTGACACTCTACTTGCCATGTTGTCACAATATCTGTCTAGATCTGACACCCTACTTGCTATGTTGTCATAATATTTGTCTAGATCTGACACTCTACTTGCCATGTTGTCACAATATCTGTCTAGATCTGACACTCTACTTGCCATGTTGTCACAATATCTGTCTAGAACTGACACTCAACTTGCCATGTTTTCACAATATCTGTCTAGATCTGACAATCTACTTGCCATGTTGTTACAATGTATGTTTAGATCTGACACTCTACTTGCCATGTTGTCACAATATCTGTCTAGATCTGACACTCTAATTGCCATGTTGTCACAATGTATGTCTAGATCTGACACTCTACTTGCCATGTTGTCACAATATCTGTCTAGATCTGATACTCTACTTGCCATGTTGTCACAATATCTGTCTAGATCTGACACTCTACTTGCCATGTTGTCACAATGTCTGTCTAGATCTGACACCCTACTTGCTATGTTGTCATAATGTATATCTAGATCTGACACTCTACTTGCCATGTTGTCACAATATCCGTCTAGATCTGACACTCTACTTGCCATTTTGTCACAATATCTGTCTAGATCTGACACTCTACTTGCCATGTTGTCACAATATCCGTCTAGATCTGACACTCTACTTGCCATGTTGTCACAATATCTGTCTAGATCTGACACTTTACTTGCCATGTTGTCACAATATATGTCTAGATCTGACACTCTACTTGCCATGTTGTCACAATGTATGTCTAGATCTGACACTCTACTTGCTATGTTGTCACAATATCTGTCTAGATCTGACACTCTACTTGCCATGTTGTCACAATATCTGTCTAGATCTGACACTCTACTTGCCATGTTGTCACAATATATGTCTAGATCTGACACTCTAGTTGCCATGTTGTCACAATGTATGTCTAGATCTGACACTCTACTTGCCATGTTGTCACAATATATGTCTAGATCTGACACTCTACTTGCCATGTTGTCACAATATCTGTCTAGATCTGACACTCTACTTGCTATCTTGTCATGTCTGTCTAGATCTGACACCCTACTTGCTATGTTGTCATAATGTATGTCTAGATCTGACACTCTACTTGCCATGTTGTCACAATATCTGTCCAGATCTGACTCTCTACTTGCTATGTTGTCACAATATCTGTCTAGATTTGACACCCTACTTGCTATGTTGTCATAATATCTGTCTAGATCTGACACTCTTCTTGCCATGTTGTCACAATGTATGTCTAGATCTGACACTCTACTTGCTATGTTGTCATAATGTCTGTCTAGATCTGACACCCTACTTGCTATGGTGTCATAATGTATGTCTAGATCTGACACTCTACTTGCCATGTTGTCACAATATCTGTCTAGATATGACACTCTACTTGCTATGTTGTCATAATGTCTGTCTAGATCTGACACTCTTCTTGCCATGTTGTCACAATATCTGTCTAGATCTGACACTCTACTTGCCATGTTGTCACAATATCTGTCTAGAACTGACACTCAACTTGCCATGTTGTCACAATATCTGTCTAGATCTGACACTCTACTTGCCATGTTGTCACAATGTATGTTTAGATCTGACACTCTACTTGCCATGTTGTCACAATATCTGTCTAGATCTGACACTCTAATGACCATGTTGTCACAATGTATGTCAAGATCTGACACTCTACTTGCCATGTTGTCACAATATCTGTCTAGATCTGATACTCTACTTGCCATGTTGTCACAATATCTGTCTAGATCTGACACTCTACTTGCCATGTTGTCACAATGTCTGTCTAGATCTGACACTCTACTTGCCATGTTGTCACAATGTCTGTCTAGATCTGACACCCTACTTGCCATGTTGTCACAATATCCGTCTAGATCTGACACTCTACTTGCCATTTTGTCACAATATCTGTCTAGATCTGACACTCTACTTGCCATGTTGTCACAATATCCGTCTAGATCTGACACTCTACTTGCCATGTTGTCACAATATCTGTCTAGATCTGACACTCTTCTTGCCATGTTGTCACAATGTATGTCTAGATCTGACACTCTACTTGCTATGTTGTCATAATGTCTGTCTAGATCTGACACCCTACTTGCTATGGTGTCATAATGTATGTCTAGATCTGACACTCTACTTGCCATGTTGTCACAATATCTGTCTAGATATGACACCCTACTTGCTATGTTGTCATAATGTCTGTCTAGATCTGACACTCTACTTGCCATGTTGTCACAATATCTGTCTAGATCTGACACTCTACTTGCCATGTTGTCACAATATCTGTCTAGAACTGACACTCAACTTGCCATGTTGTCACAATATCTGTCTAGATCGTACACTCTACTTGCCATGTTGTCACAATGTATGTTTAGATCTGACACTCTACTTGCCATGTTGTCACAATGTATGTCTAGATCTGACACTCTACTTGCCATGTTGTCACAATATCTGTCTAGATCTGACACTCTACTTGCCATGTTGTCACAATATCTGTCTAGATCTGACACTCTACTTGCTATGTTGTCACAATATCTGTCTAGATCTGACACCCTACTTGCTATGTTGTCATAATATCTGTCTAGATCTGACACTCTACTTGCCATGTTGTCACAATATATGTCTAGATCTGACACTCTACTTGCCATGTTGTCATATTAGCGGTCTAGATCTGACACTCTACTTGCCATGTTGTCACAATATCTGTCTAGATCTGACACTTTACTTGCCATGTTGTCATAATGTATGTCTAGATCTGACACTCTACTTGCCATGTTGTCACAATATCTGTCTAGATCTGACACTCTACTTGCCATTTTGTCACAATGTATGACTAGATCTGACACCCTACTTGCTATGTTGTCATAATGTATGTCTAGATCTGACACTCTACTTGCCATGTTGTCACAATATCTGTCTAGATCTGACACTATACTTGCCATGTTGTCACAATATCTGTCTAGATCTGACACTCTACTTGCATGTTGTCACAATGTATGTCTAGATCTGACACGCTACTTGCCATGTTGTCACAATGTATGTCTAGATCTGACACTCTACTTGCCATGTTGTCACAATATCTGACTAGATCTGACACTCTACTTGCCATGTTGTCACAATATCTGTCTAGATCTGACACTCTACTTGCCATGTTGTCACAATGTCTGTCTAGATCTGACACCCTACTTGCTATGTTGTCACAATATCTGTCTAGATCTGATACTCTACTTGCCATGTTGTCACAATATCTGTCTAGATCTGACACTCTACTTGCCATGTTGTCACAATGTCTGTCTAGATCTAACACTCTACTTGCCATGCTGTCACAATGTCTGTCTAGATCTGACACCCTACTTGCCATGTTGTCACAATATCCGTCTAGATCTGACACTCTACTTGCCATTTTGTCACAATATCTGTCTAGATCTGACACTCTACTTGCCATGTTGTCACAATATCCGTCTAGATCTGACACTCTAATTGCCATGTTGTCACAATATCTGTCTAGATCTGACACTCTTCTTGCCATGTTGTCACAATGTATGTCTAGATCTGACACTCTACTTGCTATGTTGTCATAATGTCTGTCTAGATCTGACACCCTACTTGCTATGGTGTCATAATGTATGTCTAGATCTGACACTCTACTTGCCATGTTGTCACAATATCTGTCTAGATATGACACCCTACTTGCTATGTTGTCATAATGTCTGTCTAGATCTGACACTCTACTTGCCATGTTGTCACAATATCTGTCTAGATCTGACACTCTACTTGCCATGTTGTCACAATATCTGTCTAGAACTGACACTCAACTTGCCATGTTGTCACAATATCTGTCTAGATCGTACACTCTACTTGCCATGTTGTCACAATGTATGTTTAGATCTGACACTCTACTTGCCATGTTGTCACAATGTATGTCTAGATCTGACACTCTACTTGCCATGTTGTCACAATATCTGTCTAGATCTGACACTCTACTTGCCATGTTGTCACAATATCCGTCTAGATCTGACTCTCTACTTGCTATGTTGTCACAATATCTGTCTAGATCTGACACCCTACTTGCTATGTTGTCATAATATCTGTCTAGATCTGACACTCTACTTGCCATGTTGTCACAATATATGTCTAGATCTGACACTCTACTTGCCATGTTGTCATATTATCGGTCTAGATCTGACACTCTACTTGCCATGTTGTCACAATATCTGTCTAGATCTGACACTTTACTTGCCATGTTGTCATAATGTATGTCTAGATCTGACACTCTACTTGCCATGTTGTCACAATATCTGTCTAGATCTGACACTCTACTTGCCATTTTGTCACAATGTATGACTAGATCTGACACCCTACTTGCTATGTTGTCATAATGTATGTCTAGATCTGACACTCTACTTGCCATGTTGTCACAATATATGTCTAGATCTGACACTATACTTGCCATGTTGTCACAATATCTGTCTAGATCTGACACTCTACTTGCATGTTGTCACAATGTATGTCTAGATCTGACACGCTACTTGCCATGTTGTCACAATGTATGTCTAGATCTGACACTCTACTTGCCATGTTGTCACAATATCTGACTAGATCTGACACTCTACTTGCCATGTTGTCACAATATCTGTCTAGATCTGACACTCTACTTGCCATGTTGTCACAATGTCTGTCTAGATCTGACACCCTACTTGCTATGTTGTCATAATTTATGTCTAGATCTGACACTCTACTTGCCATGTTGTCACAATATCCGTCTAGATCTGACTCTCTACTTGCTATGTTGTCACAATATCTGTCTAGATCTGACACCCTACTTGCTATGTTGTCATAATGTCTGTCTAGATCTGACACTCTACTTGCCATGTTGTCACAATATTTGTCTAGATCTGACACTCTACTTGCCATGTTGTCATATTATCGGTCTAGATCTGACACTCTACTTGCCATGTTGTCACAATATCTGTCTAGATCTGACACTTTACTTGCCATGTTGTCATAATGTATGTCTAGATCTGACACTCTACTTGCCATGTTGTCACAATATCTGTCAAGATCTGACACTCTACTTGCCATTTTGTCACAATGTATGACTAGATCTGACACCCTACTTGCTATGTTGTCATAATGTATGTCTAGATCTGACACTCTACTTGCCATGTTGTCACAATATCTGTCTAGATCTGACACTATACTTTCCATGTTGTCACAATATCTGTCTAGATCTGACACTCTACTTGCCATGTTGTCACAATGTATGTCTAGATCTGACACCTTGATTGCTGTGTTGCAAGGTATCTGATAGAGAACGGTGAATGCATGAAGCAGGTATCTGATAGAGAAAGGTGAATGCCTGAAGCAGGTATCTGATATAATTTGAAATTTAAATCAATGATATAAAATAAATAATTCAATATTTTGAAACTAAAAGAGATAAAGTCATGATTACAAAGCCTTGCAAATCATGAATGGGTATGATTTATATGTACTCAAATAACAAAAAACAAAAAGCATTGCCAATTAATTGACGAAACAAAATGTACTCAATGAAGGAATCGCAATGAATATTATCGTTTGAATATCCGAATGTTCAAGTCGTATTCGAATATAAACGATGCCAATTTTATAACTAAATTTCAATAAATACTGCAGCTTAATGATATAGCTGTTTGTTTAAATGTCAATCAATAAGATTCAAACACAAAACAATGGCCCATGCAATCCCAGAGGTGCGACACTTTGTTGTGCTTACGGCTCCAAAGGCAGGCGATGACACATTGCTTAGAATTATGATTGGAATATACATGTATTATCCCAATAAAAAGAGATTGTGTTGCCTTATTAAAATTGTAGAAACTTAAAATTTGTATATTTCTTCAAACATACAGAGAGATCTTGAACAAAGCGAAACTACAATGATTAAGTGGAATTATTGAACAATCAACTCCGGTCGTTTTTGCTTATTTATGGCACGTGCTGTTTGCTTCAACAATTGTTGGAACTGTTGAAAGCTGTCCTCCCACATGAATGTTCAATGTAGTGGAAGTCATGATAGCGCTGTGGTAGCGCGTTCACTTCATATGCGAATGGCCCTGCTAGAGACATTACGAGTGTGCTCTTAGGCAAGGCATTTAAATTCCACATTACCTCTCCTTGTGGCGATGAATTCCATCAGGAATGAGGTCTCGAGAGTGATTAATCTAATGTTGTAAGATTCAATGTTACATTCATATAATTCTACCAAGTCATCATTTTCAATTGGAAACTGTTCTATGTCACAGCTCAATGAGTAGACAAAGTGTAATTTCGAAAGTTGAAGAAATTAGTGAATATTCGTTCGGTACAGTGGTAACAGCACACCGCTCCTCACCAATGCAAGCCGGGATTCGATCCTCATACCGGGAAGCATGTGAGATGGTACGGTGGTCGCCAGATCGGACATGTGGGTTTTCTCCGGGTACTCCGGTTTCCTCCCACACGAATGACCTCAACTATGCTGTCATCCACGCCAACAATATAATATAAGTTATTACAGCTTGTTTCGTAATCGTTTCATGGTCCAATAATACAAAAGCAAGACTGTGCCTACCTGCACTTGTTATTATTGGATAAATTCAAATGTTTTAACAGCAAGTGACAGCAGACCATTTCATGTCATATCTAAGTGAGCCCAATTCAGAGTACTTCTCTTCAATTGTGAAAGCAAACCAACATTCAACCCAATACAGCAGTCATTAAAATACTTTAAAATCATTACAATTCCAGATTTTCCCATTAAACTGTTGTGGAATGAAAGAAAAGCCCTGTATTCCTGGGTAGCCATGTATAATAACCTCCTGGAGAGCTCCAGTCACTTGATGGAGAAAATCTCTCTGATCTTTTGCACTTCACGACAATGCATCTTTTGTCACACATGCAGAGAGGCCCCATTAATCTTCATATAGCTATACATGTGCAGTTCTGTCACATCACCAAGCAACAAGTAGCAAGTCACAATCAAAATGAATTAATGAAACTGCTAAATAATTAAATGTCTTTGCTGGGTCTGTGAAACTGATATGAATTGCTTACAATGAGAAAATTAGTGGAATGTGGAATTGTGAGCAGTTGGTGAAACTGTCGACAGGTATGGATATTAGGCAGCTATAAAGAAAACTGTGAATTATTAGTTAATTCAGACATGGCAGAATTGTAATGCAGGAATTATGGTTATTTATGAAAACAGTAACTGTCATGAACCTGTTATGGTCAAACAAATATGCAAATACAGTAAAATAATATAATAAATAATGGACATAATTCTGCATAAATGAAGCTACAACTAGAGACACAATTTTGACAGTCAATTATAGCGTGGCAACCTTTGGTTCTTTTACGTGCATGATGTAATGCACTGACACGAGACCTCAGTTTAACGTCCCAGCTGAAATACTGTTATTTTTATTAGTGTCAGACTGGGGATTGAACCTGCGATCCCTGGATTACCAGTCAAGCATGTTACCACTGGACTACAGATCCGTCTGTGTTTCTGATCATATCATTTTGCCAGAAATTAAATAGTGAAAATTCGACAGACCAGGCTACGTTAATTATAAAAATCAGTGGAAGCTGTGGTTGCTCTCTATGATATTTGGATTTGGTGACACATCTATCCATTCCCCATGTATATCAACTGTTTGGATTTGGTGACACATCTATCCATTCCCCATGTATATCAACTGTTTGGATTTGGTGACACATCTATCCATTCCCCATGTATATCAACTGTTGACACATTACACTGTGTATTGTATATACATGGAGTAGCTGATAAGTATAATTAGATTTCCATAAATACATACATATATACAGACGGATCTGTAGTCTAGTGGTTAACACGCTGGACTGGTAATCCAGGGATCGCAGGTTCGATCCCCAGTCTGACCCTAATAAAAGTAACAGTCTTTCAGCTGGGACGTTAAACTGAGGTCTCGTGTCGGTGCTTTACATCATGCACGTAAAAGAACCAAAGGAGACTCTGGAATGGGTCTCTGTCTTGTATCATTGCACTATCCTCCATAATCTAAAATGACTAATCTCTTCAGGAGGCATCGCTCATATGGGTAACCGGTAGCGACGATAAATAAACGTAAAACACACATACATGTATAGACTTTTATCATGTATTCCATGTTAAAGCACCATTACATCGCAAAAAGCAAATCAAATGCATTTTTTCCACGTATAAATGCATTGCTATTACACATTCTTCCGAATACATTCGAACACTAACATTGAATCAGTAAACAGTGTTTTTGTGGGTTGAAAGTATGATTTCATATAACGGTCATCCATGCTCCTGAATTGACGTTTGTTTTGTCATCGGAGTGTCAATACTAAACGCGAGATAATGTCGTTTAGAGATAATTTAACTAAGAATAGTCTACAAATATATAGACACAAATGTGAGATATAACGGTAATCATGTTATTCAGGATACACTAGTATTACGCATGGGTGTTTACATTATTTTGTTATGTCAACAAACCGCGTATACGACGTTTGTTTATTAGTTGAAATACTCAGTATTTGAGGCAAATATTTAGAAACAAATTATACCATACAATAGGAAAATACATTCTGTAGAAATTTGCGTTTTCACTGATGTAGTGTCGCTTTAATACAATACACAGTGTAATGTGTTAAATGCCATCTACATGGAGACTGGATGGATAGGTGTCTGAAAATGCCATCTACATGGGGAATGGATGGATAGGTGTCTGAAAATGCCATCTACATGGGGAATGGATGGATAGGTGTCTGAAAATGCCATCTACATGGGGAATGGATGGATAGGTGTCTGAAAATGGCATCTACATGGGGAATGGATGGATAGGTGTCTGAAAATGCCATCTACATGGGGAATGGATGGATAGGTGTCTGAAAATGCCATCTACATGGGGAATGGATGGATAGGTGTCTGAAAATGCCATCTACATGGGGAATGGATGGATAGGTGTCTGAAAATGCCATCTACATGGGGAATGGATGGATAGGTGTCTGAAAATGGCATCTACATGGGGAATGGATGGATAGGTGTCTGAAAATGCCATCTACATGGGGAATGGATGGATAGGTGTCTGAAAATGCCATCTACATGGGGAATGGATGGATAGGTGTCTGAAAATGCCATCTACATGGGGAATGGATGGATAGGTGTCTGAAAATGCCATCTACATGGGGAATGGATGGATAGGTGTCTGAAAATGCCATCTACATGGGGAATGGATGGATAGGTGTCTGAAAATGCCATCTACATGGGGACTGGATGGATAGGTGTCTGAAAATGCCATCTACATGGGGAATGGATGGATAGGTGTCTGAAAATGCCATCTACATGGGGAATGGATGGATAGGTGTCTGAAAATGCCATCTACATGGGGACTGGATGGATAGGTGTCTGAAAATGCCATCTACATGGGGAATGGATGGATAGGTGTCTGAAAATGCCATCTACATGGGGAATGGATGGATAGGTGTCTGAAAATGCCATCTACATGGGGAATGGATGGATAGGTGTCTGAAAATGCCATCTACATGGGGACTGGATGGATAGGTGTCTGAAAATGCCATATACATGGGGAATGGATGGATATGTGTCTGAAAATGCCATCTACATGGGGACTGGATGGATAGGTGTCTGAAAATGCCATCTACATGGAGAATGGATGGATAGGTGTCTGAAAATGCCATCTACATGGGGACTGGATGGATAGGTGTCTGAAAATGCCATCTACATGGGGAATGGATGGATAGGTGTCTGAAAATGCCATATACATGGGGAATGGATGGATAGGTGTCTGAAAATGCCATCTACATGGGGACTGGATGGATAGGTGTCTGAAAATGCCATCTACATGGGGAATGGATGGATATGTGTCTGAAAATGCCATCTACATGGGGAATGGATGGATAGGTGTCCAATGTCGGTCATATGGAGTAAAGTCTTAAATAAAATATTATATTATTATTATTATACCATTACACAGCACTCCACTCGAATACTCACAAGTACTTGACCGTGAACACTCAAATACTCACAAGTAATTGATCGTGAGCACTCCACTCGAATATATACAAGTAAATGATCGTGAGCCCTCCAATCAAATACTCACAAGTAATTGAGCGTGAGCCCTCCACTCGAATATTCACAAGTAATTGATCGTGAGCACTCCACTCGTATACTCACAAGTAATTGATCATGAGCACTCCACTCGAATACTCAATAGTAATTGATCGTGAGCACTCCACTCAAATACTCACAAGTAAATGATCATGAACACTCAGATACTCACAAGTAATTGATCATGAACACTCGAATACTCACTAGTAATTGATCGTGAACACTCAACTACTCACTAGTAATTGATCGTGATCACTCCACTCGAATACTCACAAGTAATTGATCGTGAGCACTCCACTCGAATATTCTGAAGTTTATTGATCATGAGCACTCCACTCGAATACTCACAAGTAATTGATCATGAACACTCAGATACTCACAAGTAATTGATCATTAACTCTCAAATACTCACAAGTAATTGATCATGAGCACTCCACTCGATTATTCACAAGTAATTGATCGCAAACACTCAAATATTCACAAATAATTGATCGTGAGCAGTCAACTCGAATACCCACTAGTAATTGACAGTGACACTCAAATACTCACTAGTGATTGATCGTGAGCACTCCACTCGAATACTCTCAAGTAATTGATCGTGAGCACTCCACTCGTATACTCACAAGTAATTGATCATGAGCACTCCACTCGAATACTCACAAGTAAATGATCATGAACACTCAGATACTCACAAGTAATTGATCGTGAACACTCAACTACTCACTAGTAATTGATCGTGATCACTCCACTCGAATACTCACAAGTAATTGATCGTGAGCACTCCACTCGAATATTCTGAAGTTTATTGATCATGAGCACTCCACTCGAATACTCACAAGTAATTGATCGTGAACACTCCACTCGAATACTCACAAGTAATTGATCATGACCACTTCGCTCAAATACTCACAAGTAATTGATCGTGAGCACTCCACTTGAATACTCACAAGTAAATGATCATGAACACTCCACTCAAACTCAAATACTCACAAGTAATTGATCGTGAGCACTCCACTCGAATACTCACAATTAATTGATCGTAAGCAGACCACTCAAATACTCACAAGTAATTGATCGTCAGCACTCCACTCAAATACTCACAAGTAATTGATCGTGAGCACTCAAATACTCCACTAGTAATTGATCGTGAGCACTCAGATACTCACAAGTAAATGATCGTGAGCCCTCCACGCGAATACTCACTAGTAATTGATCGTGAACACTCGAATACTCACAAGTAAATGATCGTGAGTACTCCACTCAAATACTCACAAGTAATTGTTCGTGAGCACTCCACTCGAATACTCACAAGTAATAGATCGTGAGCACTCCAATCAAATACTCACAAGTAATTGATCGTGAGCACTTCACTCGAATACGCACACGTAATTGATCATAAGCACTTCACTCGAATACTCACAAGTAATTGATCATGAACACTAAGATACTCACAAGTAATTGATTATTAACACTCAAATACTAACAAGTAATTGATCATGAACACTGAAATACTCACAAATAATTGATCGTGAGCACTCAACTCGAATACCCACTAGTAATTGACCGTGACACTCAAATACTCACTAGTGATTGATCGTGAGCACTCCACTCGAATACTCTCAAGTAATTGATCGTGAGCACTCCACACGTATACTCACAAGTAATTGATCATGAGCACTCCACTCGAATACTCAATAGTAATTGATCGTGAGCACTCCACTCGAATACTCACAAGTAAATGATCATGAACACTCAACTACTCACTAGTAATTGATCGTGATCACTCCACTCGAATACTCACAAGTAATTGATCGTGAGCACTCCACTCGAATATTCTGAAGTTTATTGATCATGAGCACTCCACTCGAATACTCACAAGTAATTGATCGTGAACACTCCACTCCAATACTCACAAGTAATTGATCATGACCACTCCGCTCAAATACTCACAAGTAATTGATCGTGAGCACTCCACTTGAATACTCACAAGTAAATGATCATGAACACCCCACTCAAACTCAAATACTCACAAGTAATTGATCGTGAGCACTCCACTCGAATACTCACAATTAATTGATCGTAAGCAGACCACTCAAATACTCACAAGTAATTGATCGTCAGCACTCCACTCAACTACTCACAAGTAATTGATCGTGAGCACTCAAATACTCCACTAGTAATTGATCGTGAGCACTCAGATACTCACAAGTAATTGATCATGAACACTCAAATACTCACAAGTAAATGATCGTGAGCCCTCCACGCGAATACTCACTAGTAATTGATCGTGAACACTGGAATACTCACAAGTAATTGATCGTGAGTACTCCACTCAAATACTCACAAGTAATTGTTCGTGAGCACTCCACTCGAATACTCACAAGTAATTGATCGTGAGCACTCCAATCAAATACTCACAAGTAATTGATCGTGAGCACTTCACTCGAATACGCACACGTAATTGATCATGAGCACTTCACTCGAATACTCACAAGTAATTGATCATGAACACTAAGATACTCACAAGTAATTGATTATTAACACTCAAATACTAACAAGTAATTGATCATGAACACTGAAATACTCACAAATAATTGATCGTGAGCACTCAACTCGAATACCCACTAGTAATTGACCGTGACACTCAAATACTCACTAGTGATTGATCATGAGCACTCCACTCGAATACTCTCAAGTAATTGATCGTGAGCACTCCACTCGTATACTCACAAGTAATTGATCATGAGCACTCCACTCGAATACTCAATAGTAATTGATCATGAGCACTACACTCGAATACTCACAAGTAAATGATCATGAACACTCATATACTCACAAGTAATTGATCATGAACACTCGAATACTCACCAGTAATTGATCATGAACACTCAACTACTCACTAGTAAGTGATCGTGATTACTCCACTCGAATACTCACAAGTAATTGATCGTGAGCACTCCACTCGAATATTCTGAAGTTTATTGATCATGAGCACTCCACTCGAATACTCACAAGTAATTGATCGTGAACACTCCACTCCAATACTCACAAGTAATTGATCATGACCACTCCACTCAAATACTCACAAGTAATTGATCGTGAGCACTCCACTCGAATACTCACAAGTAATTGATCGTAAACCCTCAAATACTCACAAGTAATTGATCGTGAGCACTCCACTCGAATACTCACAAGTAATTGACAGTGAGCACACTACTCGAATACTCACAAGTAATTGATCGTGAGCACTCCACTCGAATACTCACAAGTAATTGATCGTGAGCACTCCACTCGAATACTCACAAGTAATTGATCATGAGCACTCCACTCGAATACTCACAATTAATATATCGTGAGCACTCCAATCAAATACTCACAAGTAATTGATCGTGAGCACTCCACTCAAATACTCACAAGTAATTGATCGTGAGATCGCCACTGGCATTTTCTGAAGTTTATTGATCGTGAGCACTCCACTCGAATACTCACAAGTAATTGATCGTGAGCACTCCACTCGAATACTCACAAGTAATTGATCATGAACACTCCTCTCAAATACTCACAAGTAATTGATCGTGAGCACTCCACTTGAATACTCACAAGTAAATGATCGTGAACACTCCACTCGAATACTCACAATTAATTGATCGTGAGCACTCCACGCGAATACATACAAGTAAATTATCGTGAGCCCTACACTCAAATACTCACAAGTAATTGAACGTGAACCCTCCACTCAAATACTAACAAGTAATTGATCGTGAACACTAAAATACTCACAAGTAATTGATCGTGAACACTCCACTCGAATACTCACAAGTAATTGATCGTGAGCACTCCACTAAAATACTCACAAGTAATTGATCGTGAGCACTCCACTCGAATACTCACAAGTAATTGATCGTGAGCACTCCACTCGAATACTCACAAGTAATTGATCATGAGCATTCCACTCGAATACTCACAAGTAATTGATCGTGAGCACTCCACTCGAATACTCACAAGTAATTGATCATGAACACTCCACTCAAATACTCACAAGTAATTGATCGTGAGCACTCCACTTGAATACTCACAAGTAAATGATCGTGAACACTCCACTCAAACTCAAATACTCACAAGTAATTGATCGTGAGCACTCCACTCGAATACTCACAATTAATTGATCGTGAGCACTGCACGCGAATACATACAAGTAAATTATCGTGAGCCCTACACTCAAATACTCACAAGTAATTGAACGTGAACCCTCCACTCAAATACTAACAAGTAATTGATCGTGAACACTAAAATACTGACAAGTAATTGATCGTGAACACTCCACTCGAATACTCACAAGTAATTGATCGTGAGCACTCCACTAAAATACTCACAAGTAATTGATCGTGAGCACTCCACTCGAATACTCACAAGTAATTGATCGTGAGCACTCCACTCGAATACTCACAAGTAATTGATCATGAGCACTCAACTCGAATACTCACAAGTAATTGATCATGAGCACTCCACCCAAATATTCACAAGTAATTGATCGTGACCACTCCACTCGAATACTCACAAGTAATTGATCCGTCAGCCCTCCACTAAAATACTCACAAGTAATTGAACGTGAACCCTCCACTCAAATACTAACAAGTAATTGATCGTGAACACTCAAATACTCACAAGTAATTGATCGTGAACACTGAAATACTCACAAGTAATTGATCGTGAGCACTCCACTCGAATACTCACAAGTAATTGATCGTAAACCCTCAAATACTCACAAGTAATTGATCGTGAGCACTCCACTCGAATACTCACAAGTAATTGACCGTGAGCAAACTATTCGAATACTCACAAGTAATTGATCGTGAGCACTCCACTCGAATACTCACAAATAATTGATCGTGAGCACTCCACTCGAATATACACAAGTAATTGATCGTGAGCACTCCAATCAAATACTCACAAGTAATTGATCGTGAGCACTCCACTCAAATACTCACATGTAATTGATCGTGAGATCTCCACTGGAATATTCTGAAGTTTATTGATCGTGAGCACTCCACTCGAATACTCACAAGTAATTGATCGTGAGCACTCCACTAAAATACTCACAAGTAATTGATCGTGAGCACTCCACTCGAATACTCACAAGTAATTGATCGTGAGCACTCCACTCGAATACTCACAAGTAATTGATCATGAGCACTCAACTCGAATACTCACAAGTAATTGATCATGAGCACTCCACCCAAATATTCACAAGTAATTGATCGTGAGCACTCCACTCGAATACTCATAAGTAATTGATCCGTCAGCCCTCCACTAAAATACTCACAAGTAATTGAACGTGAACACTCAAATACTCACAAGTAATTGATCGTGAACACTGAAATACTCACAAGTAATTGATCGTGAGCACTCCACTCGAATACTCACAAGTAATTGATCGTAAACCCTCAAATACTCACAAGTAATT
Organism: Archivesica marissinica; assembly: GCA_014843695.1. NCBI lineage: Eukaryota > Metazoa > Mollusca > Bivalvia > Venerida > Vesicomyidae > Archivesica > Archivesica marissinica. The sequence goes on along the minus strand of CM026397.1, from coordinate 89,065,796 downwards.
GATCGTGAGCACTCCACTCGAATACTCACAAGTAATTGACCGTGAGCAAACTATTCGAATACTCACAAGTAATTGATCGTGAGCACTCCACTCGAATACTCACAAATAATTGATCGTGAGCACTCCACTCGAATATACACAAGTAATTGATCGTGAGCACTCCAATCAAATACTCACAAGTAATTGATCGTGAGCACTCCACTCAAATACTCACATGTAATTGATCGTGAGATCTCCACTGGAATATTCTGAAGTTTATTGATCGTGAGCACTCCACTCGAATACTCACAAGTAATTGATCGTGAACACTGAAATACTCACAAGTAATTGATCGTGAGCACTCCACTCGAATACTCACAAGTAATTGATCGTAAACCCTCAAATACTCACAAGTAATTGATCGTGAGCACTCCACTCGAATACTCACAAGTAATTGACCGTGAGCAAACTATTCGAATACTCACAAGTAATTGATCGTGAGCACTCCACTCGAATACTCACAAATAATTGATCGTGAGCATTCCACTCGAATATACACAAGTAATTGATCGTGAGCACTCCAAACAAATACTCACAAGTAATTAATCGTGAGCACTCCACTCAAATACTCACATGTAATTGATCGTGATATCTCCACTGGAATATTCTGAAGTTTATTGATCGTGAGCACTCCACTCGAATACTCACAAGTAATTGATCGTGAGCACTCCACTCGAATACTCACAAGTAATTGATCATGAACAATCCACTCAAATACTCACAAGTAATTGATCGTGAGCACTCCACTTGAATACTCACAAGTAAATGATCGTGAACACTCCACTCAAACTCGAATACTCACAATTAATTGATCGTAAGCACACCACTCAAATACTCACAAGTAATTGGTCATGAACACTACACTCGAATACTCAGCAGTAATAGATCGCGAGCACTCCGATAAAATACTCACAAGTAATTGATCGTCAGCACTCCACTCAAATACTCACAAGTAATTGATCGTGAGCACTCCACTCGAATACTCACAAGTAATTGATATTGAGCACTCCACTCGAATACTCACAAGTAATTGATCGTGAGCACTCCACTCGAATACTCACAAGTAATTGACCGTGAACACTCAAATACTCACAAGTAATTGATCGTGAACACTCAGATATTCACAAGTAATTGATCATGAGCACTCAAATACTCACAAGTAATTTATCGTGAGCACTCCACTCGAATACTCACAATTAATTGATCGTGAGCACTGCACGCGAATACATACAAGTAAATTATCGTGAGCCCTACACTCAAATACTCACAAGTAATTGAACGTGAACCATCCTCTCAAATACTAACAAGTAATTGATCGTGAACACTAAAATACTCACAAGTAATTGATCGTGAACACTCCACTCGAATACTCACAAGTAATTGATCGTGAGTACTCCACTAAAATACTCACAAGTAATTGATCGTGAGCACTCCACTCGAATACTCACAAGTAATTGATCGTGAGCACTCCACTCGAATACTCACAAGTAATTGATCATGAGCACTCCACCCAAATATTCACAAGTAATTGATCGTGAGCACTCCACACGAATACTCACAAGTAATTGATCCGTCAGCCCTCCACTAAAATACTCACAAGTAATTGAACGTGAACCCTTCACTCAAATACTAACAAGTAATTGATCGTGAACACTCAAATACTCACAAGTAATTGATCGTGAACACTGAAATACTCACAAGTAATTGATCGTGAGCACTCCACTCGAATACTCACATGTAATTGATCGTAAACCCTCAAATACTCACAAGTAATTGATCGTGAGCACTCCACTCGAATACTCACAAGTAATTGACCGTGAGCAAACTACTCGAATACTCACATGTAATTGATCATGAGATCTCCACTGGAATATTCTGAAGTGTATTGATCGTGAGCACTCCACTCGAATACTCACAAGTAATTGATCGTGAGCACTCCACTCGAATACTCACAAGTATTTGATCATGAACAATCCACTCAAATACTCACAAGTAATTGATCGTGAGCACTCCACTTGAATACTCACAAGTAAATGATCGTGAACACTCCACTCAAACTCAAATACTCACAAGTAATTGATCGTGAGCACTCCACTCGAATACTCACAATTAATTGATCGTAAGCACACCACTCAAATACTCACCAGTAATTGGTCATGAACAGTACACTCGAATACTCAGCAGTAATAGATCGCGAGCACTCCGATAAAATACTCACAAGTAATTGATCGTCAGCACTCCACTCAAATACTCACAAGTAATTGATCGTGAGCACTCCACTCGAATACTCACAAGCAATTGATATTGAGCACTCCACTCGAATACTCACAAGTAATTGATCGTGAGCACTCCACTCGAATACTTACAAGTAATTGACCGTGAACACTCAAATACTCACAAGTAATTGATCGTGAACACTCAGATATTCACAAGTAATTGATCATGAGCACTCAAATACTCACAAGTAATTGATCGTGAGCACTCCACTCGAATACTCACAATTAATTGATCGTGAGCACTGCACGCGAATACATAGAAGTAAATTATCGTGAGCCCTACACTCAAATACTCACAAGTAATTGAACGTGAACCATCCACTCAAATACTAACAAGTAATTGATCGTGAACACTAAAATACTCACAAGTAATTGATCGTGAACACTCCACTCGAATACTCACAAGTAATTGATCGTGAGCACTCCACTAAAATACTCACAAGTAATTGATCGTGAGCACTCCACTCGAATACTCACAAGTAATTGATCGTGAGCACTCCACTCGAATACTCACAAGTAATTGATCATGAGCACTCCACCCAAATATTCACAAGTAATTGATCGTGAGCACTCCACACGAATACTCACAAGTAATTGATCCGTCAGCCCTCCACTAAAATACTCACAAGTAATTGAACGTGAACCCTCCACTCAAATATTAACAAGTAATTGATCGTGAACACTCAAATACTCACAAGTAATTGATCGTGAACACTGAAATACTCACAAGTAATTGATCGTGAGCACTCCACTCGAATACTCACATGTAATTGATCGTAAACCCTCAAATACTCACAAGTAATTGATCGTGAGCACTCCACTCGAATACTCACAAGTAATTGACCGTGAGCAAACTACTAGAATACTCACATGTAATTGATCATGAGATCTCCACTGGAATATTCTGAAGTGTATTGATCGTGAGCACTCCACTCGAATACTCACAAGTAATTGATCGTGAGCACTCCACTCGAATACTCACAAGTATTTGATCATGAACAATCCACTCAAATACTCACAAGTAATTGATCGTGAGCACTCCACTTGAATACTCACAAGTAAATGATCGTGAACACTCCACTCAAACTCAAATACTCACAAGTAATTGATCGTGAGCACTCCACTCGAATACTCACAATAAATTGATCGTAAGCACACCACTCAAATACTCACAAGTAATTGGTCATGAACACTACACTCAAATACTCAGCAGTAATAGATCGCGAGCACTCCAATAAAATACTCACAAGTAATTGATCGTCAGCACTCCACTCAAATACTCACAAGTAATTGATCGTGAGCACTCCACTCGAATACTCACAAGTAATTGATATTGAGTACTCCACTCGAATACTCACAAGTAATTGATCGTGAGCACTCCACTCGAATACTCACAAGTAAGTGACCGTGAACACTCAAATACTCACAAGTAATTGATCGTGAACACTCAGATATTCACAAGTAATTGATCATGAGCACTCAAATACTCACAAGTAATTGATCATGAGCACTCCACTCGAATACTCAGAAGTAATTGATCGTAAACACTCAAATACTCACAAATAGTTGATCGTGAGCACTACACTCGAATACTCGCTAGTAATTGATCGTGAACACTCAAATATTCACTTGTAATTGATCGTGAGCACTCCACTCGAATATTCACAAGTAATTGATCGTGATCACTCTACTCGAATACTCACAAGTAATTTATCGTGAGCACTCCACTCAAATACTCACAAGTAATTGATCGTGAGCCCTCCACTCAAATACTCACAAGTAATTGATCAGTATCACTCCACCCGAATACTCAAAAGTAATTTATCGTGAACACTCAAATACTCACTAGTAATTAATCTTGAGCACTCAGGTACTCACAATTAATTGATCATGAACACTCAAATACTCACAAGTAATTGTTCGTGAGCACTCCACTCGAATACTCAAAAGTAAATAATCGTGAGCCCTCCGCGCGAATACTCACAAGTAATTGATCGTGAGCACTCCAATCAAATACTCACAAGTAATTGATCGTGAGCACTCCACTCAAATACTCACAAGTAATAGATCGTAAGCACTCAAATACTCACAAGTAATTGATCATGAACACTCGAATACTCACTAGTAATTGATCGTGAACACTCAACTACTCACTAGTAATTGATCGTGATCACTCCACTCGAATACTCACAAGTAATTGATGGTGAACACTCCTCTCGAATACTCACAAGTAATTGATCGTGAGCACTCAACTACTCACTAGTAATTGATCGTGATCACTCCACTCGAATACTCACAAGTAATTGATCGTGAACACTCCACTCGAATACTCACAAGTAATTGATCGTGAACCCTCCGCTCAAATACTCACAAGTAATTGATCGTGAGCCCTCCACTCAAATACTAACAAGTAATTGATCGTGAACACTCGAATACTCACAAGTAATTGATCGTGAGCACTCCACTCGAATACTCACAAGTAATTGATCGTGAACCCTCCGCTCAAATACTCACAAGTAATTGATCGTGAGCACTCCACTCGAATACTCACAAGAAATTGATCGTGAGCACTCCACTCGAATACTCACTAGTAATTGATCATGAGCACTCCACCCAAATACTCACAAGTAATTGATCGTGAGCACTCCACTCGAATACTCACAAGTAATTTATCGTGAACACTCCACTCGAATACTCACAAGTAATTGATCATGAACACTCATATACTCACAAGTAATTGATCATTAACACTCAAATACTCACATGTAATTGATCATGAGCACTCCACTCGAATATTCACAGGTAATTGATCGTAAACACTCAAATACTCACAAATAATTGATCGTGAGCACTCAACTCGAATACCCACTAGTAATTGACCGTGACACTCAAATACTCACTAGTGATTGATCGCGAGCACTCCACTCGAATACTCACAAGTAATTGATCGTGAGCACTCCACTCGAATACTCACAAGTAATTGATCGTGAGAACTCCACTCTAATACTCACAAGTAATTGAGCATGAGCATTCCACTCGAATACTCAATAGTAATTGATCGTGAGCACTACACTCGAATACTCACAAGTAAATGATCATGAACACTCAGATATTCACAAGTAATTGATCATGAACACTCGAATACTCACTAGTAATTGATCGTGAACACTCAACTACTCAATAGTAATTGATCGTGATCACTCCACTCGAATACTCACAAGAAATTGATCGTGAACACTCCACTCGAATACTCACAAGTAATTGATCGTGAGCACTCCAATCAAATACTCACAAGTAATTGATCGTGAGTACTCCACTAAAATATTCACAAATAATTGATCGTGAGCAATCTACTCGAATACTCACAAGTAATTGATCGTGAACCCTCCACTCAAATAATCACAAGTAATTGATCGTGAGCACTCCACTCGAATATTCACAAGTAATTGATCGTGAGCACACCACTCGAATACTCACAAGTAAGTGATGGTAAACACTTAAATACTCAAAAATACTTGATCGTGAGCACTCCACTCGAATACTAACTAGTATTTGACCGTGAACACTCAAATACTCACTAGTAATTGATCGTGAGCACTCAGATACTCACTAGTAATTGATCGTGAACACTCAAATACTCACAAGTAATTGATCGTGAGCACTCCACTCGAACAATACTCACAAGTCATTGAACGTGAGCACTCCACTCGAATACTCACAAGTAATTGATCGTGAGCTCTCCACTCAAATACTCACAAGTAATTGATCGTGAGCACTCCACTCGAATACTCACAAGTAAATGAACGTGAGCCCTCCACTCAAATACTCACAAGTAATTGATCATTAACACTCAAATACTCACATGTAATTGATCATGAGCACTCCACTCGAATATTCACAGGTAATTGATCGTAAACACTCAAATACTCACAAATAATTGATCGTGAGCACTCAACTCGAATACCCACTAGTAATTGACCGTGACACTCAAATACTCACTAGTGATTGATCGCGAGCACTCCACTCGAATACTCACAAGTAATTGATCGTGAGCACTCCACTCGAATACTCACAAGTAATTGATCGTGAGAACTCCACTCTAATACTCACAAGTAATTGAGCATGAGCATTCCACTCGAATACTCAATAGTAATTGATCGTGAGCACTACACTCGAATACTCACAAGTAAATGATCATGAACACTCAGATATTCACAAGTAATTGATCATGAACACTCGAATACTCACTAGTAATTGATCGTGAACACTCAACTACTCAATAGTAATTGATCGTGATCACTCCACTCGAATACTCACAAGAAATTGATCGTGAACACTCCACTCGAATACTCACAAGTAATTGATCGTGAGCACTCCAATCAAATACTCACAAGTAATTGATCGTGAGTACTCCACTAAAATATTCACAAATAATTGATCGTGAGCAATCTACTCGAATACTCACAAGTAATTGATCGTGAACCCTCCACTCAAATAATCACAAGTAATTGATCGTGAGCACTCCACTCGAATATTCACAAGTAATTGATCGTGAGCACACCACTCGAATACTCACAAGTAAGTGATGGTAAACACTTAAATACTCAAAAATACTTGATCGTGAGCACTCCACTCGAATACTAACTAGTATTTGACCGTGAACACTCAAATACTCACTAGTAATTGATCGTGAGCACTCAGATACTCACTAGTAATTGATCGTGAACACTCAAATACTCACAAGTAATTGATCGTGAGCACTCCACTCGAACAATACTCACAAGTCATTGAACGTGAGCACTCCACTCGAATACTCACAAGTAATTGATCGTGAGCTCTCCACTCAAATACTCACAAGTAATTGATCGTGAGCACTCCACTCGAATACTCACAAGTAAATGAACGTGAGCCCTCCACTCAAATACTAACAAGTAATTGATCGTGAACACTCAAATACTCACAAGTAATTGATCGTGAACACTCAAATACTCACAAGTAATTGATTGTGAGCACTCCACTCGAATACTCACAAGTAATTGATCGTGAACCCTCCACTCAAATACTCACAAGTAAATGAACGTGAGCCCTCCACTCGAATACTCATGAGTAATTGATCGTGAACACTCAAATGTTCACAAGTAATTGATCGTAAACACTCAAATACTCACACATAATTGATCGTGAGCACTCCACTCGAATACTCACAAGTAAATGATCGTGAGCCCTCCACTCAAATACTCACAAGTAATTGATCGTGAGCCCTCCACTCAAATACTAACAAGTAATTGATCGTGAACACTCAAATACTCACAAGTAATTGATCGTGAACACTCAAATACTCACAAGTAATTGATCGTGAGCACTCCACTCGAATACTCACAAGTAATTGATCGTGAATACTCCACTCGAATACTCACAAGTAATTGATCATGAACACTACACTCGAATACTCAAAAGTAATTGATCGCGAGCACTCCAATAAAATGCTCACAAGTAATTGATCCTCAGCACTCCACTCAAATACTCACAAGTAATTGATCGTGAGCACTCCACTCGAATATTCACAAGTAATTGATCGTAAACGCTCAAATACTCACAAGTAATTGATCGTAAGCACTCCACTCGAATACTCACAAGTAATTGACCGTGAGCACACTACTCGAATACTCACAAGTAATTGACCGTGAGCACACTACTCGAATACTCACAAGTAATTGATCGTGAGCACTCCACTCGAATACTCACAATTAATTGATCGTAAGCACTCCACTCAAATACTCACAAGTAATTGATCATGAGCACTCCACTCAACTACTCGCACACTACAATCGAAACAATCGAATACTCACAAGTAATTGATCGCGAGCACTCCAATCAAATACTCACAAGTAATTGATCATGAGTACTCCACTAAAATATTCACAAATAATTGATCGTGAGCCCTCTACTCGAATACTCACAAGCAATTGATCGTGAGCACTCCACTCAAATACTCACAAGTAATTGATCATGAGCACTCCACTCAACTACTCGCACACTACAATCGAATACTCACAAGTAATTGATCGCGAGCACTCCAATCAAATACTCATAAGTAATTGATCGTGAGCACTCCACTCAAATACTAACAAGTAATTGATCGTGAGCACTCCACTCGAATATTCGGAAGTTTTTTATCATGAGCACTCCACTCTAATACTCACAAGCAATTGATCGTGAGCACTCCACTCAATTACTACCAAGTAATTGATCGTGAGCACTCCACTCAAATACTCACAAGTAATTGATTGTAAGCACTCCACTCAAATACTCACAAGTAATTGGTCGTGAACACTCAAATACTCACAAGTAAATGAACGTGAGCCCTCCACTCAAATACTAACAAGTAATTGATCGTGAACACTCAAATACTCACAAGTAATTGATCGTGAACACTCAAATACTCACAAGTAATTGATTGTGAGCACTCCACTCGAATACTCACAAGTAATTGATCGTGAACCCTCCACTCAAATACTCACAAGTAAATGAACGTGAGCCCTCCACTCGAATACTCATGAGTAATTGATCGTGAACACTCAAATGTTCACAAGTAATTGATCGTAAACACTCAAATACTCACACATAATTGATCGTGAGCACTCCACTCGAATACTCACAAGTAAATGATCGTGAGCCCTCCACTCAAATACTCACAAGTAATTGATCGTGAGCCCTCCACTCAAATACTAACAAGTAATTGATCGTGAACACTCAAATACTCACAAGTAATTGATCGTGAACACTCAAATACTCACAAGTAATTGATCGTGAGCACTCCACTCGAATACTCACAAGTAATTGATCGTGAATACTCCACTCGAATACTCACAAGTAATTGATCATGAACACTACACTCGAATACTCAAAAGTAATTGATCGCGAGCACTCCAATAAAATGCTCACAAGTAATTGATCCTCAGCACTCCACTCAAATACTCACAAGTAATTGATCGTGAGCACTCCACTCGAATATTCACAAGTAATTGATCGTAAACGCTCAAATACTCACAAGTAATTGATCGTGAGCACTCCACTCGAATACTCACAAGTAATTGACCGTGAGCACACTACTCGAATACTCACAAGTAATTGACCGTGAGCACACTACTCGAATACTCACAAGTAATTGATCGTGAGCACTCCACTCGAATACTCACAATTAATTGATCGTAAGCACTCCACTCAAATACTCACAAGTAATTGATCATGAGCACTCCACTCAACTACTCGCACACTACAATCGAAACAATCGAATACTCACAAGTAATTGATCGCGAGCACTCCAATCAAATACTCACAAGTAATTGATCATGAGTACTCCACTAAAATATTCACAAATAATTGATCGTGAGCCCTCTACTCGAATACTCACAAGCAATTGATCGTGAGCACTCCACTCAAATACTCACAAGTAATTGATCATGAGCACTCCACTCAACTACTCGCACACTACAATCGAATACTCACAAGTAATTGATCGCGAGCACTCCAATCAAATACTCATAAGTAATTGATCGTGAGCACTCCACTCAAATACTAACAAGTAATTGATCGTGAGCACTCGACTCGAATATTCGGAAGTTTTTTATCATGAGCACTCCACTCTAATACTCACAAGCAATTGATCGTGAGCACTCCACTCAATTACTACCAAGTAATTGATCGTGAGCACTCCACTCAAATACTCACAAGTAATTGATTGTAAGCACTCCACTCAAATACTCACAAGTAATTGGTCGTGAACACTCAAATACTCACAAGTAATTGATCGTGAGCACTCCACTCGAATACTCACAAGTAAATGATCGTGAGCCCTCCACTCGAATACTCACAAGTAATTGACCGTGAGCACACTACTCGAACACTCACAAGTAATTGATCGTGAGCACTCCACTCGAATACTCACAAGTAATTGGTCGTGAACACTCCACTCGAATACTCAAAAGTAATTGATCGTGAGCACTCCAATCAAATACTCACTAGTAATTGATCATGAGCACTCCACTCGAATATTCTGAAGTTTATTGATCGTGAGCACTCCACTCGAATACTCACAAGTAATTGATCATGAACACTCCACTCAAATACTCACAAGTAATTGATCGTGAGCACTCCACTTGAATACTCATAAGTAAATGATCATGAACACTCCACTCAAACTCAAATACTCACAAGTAGTTGATCGTGAGCACTCCACTCGAATACTCACAATTAATTAATCGTAAGCACTCCACTCAAATACTCACAAGTAATTGATCATGAGCACTCCACTCAACTACTCGCACACTACAATCGAATATTCACAAGTAATTGATCGCGAGCACTCCAATCAAATACTCACAAGTAATTGATCGTGAGTACTCCACTAAAATATTCACAAATAATTGATCGTGAACCCTCTACTCGAATACTCACAAGTAATTGATCGTGAGCACTCCACTCGAATACTCACAATTAATTAATCGTAAGCACTCCACTCAAATACTCACAAGTAATTGATCATGAGCACTCCACTCAACTACTCGCACACTACAATCGAATACTCACAAGTAATTGATCGCGAGCACTCCAATCAAACTCTCATAAGTAATTGATCGTGAGCACTCCACTCAAATACTAACAAGTAATTGATCGTGAGCACTCCACTCGAATATTCTGAAGTTTATTGATCATGAGCACTCCACTCTAATACTCACAAGTAATTGATCGTCAGCACTCCACTCAATTACTCACAAGTAATTGATCGTGAGCACTCCACTCAAATACTCACAAGTAATTGATCGTAAGCACTCCACTCAAATACTCACAAGTAATTGATCGTGAGCACTCAACTCGAATACTCACAAGTAATTGATCGTGAGCACTCTACTCAAATACTCAAAAGAAATTGATTGTGAACACTCCACTCAAATACTGACACGCAATTGACCGTGAACACTCAAACCGAATACTGACACGTAATTGACCGTGAACATTCAAATACTCACAACTAATTGATCGTGAGCAATCAAATACTCACAAGTAATTGATCATGAACACTCAAATACTCACAAGTAATTGATCGTGAGCACTACACTCGAATACTGACACATATTTGATCGTCAGCACTCCACTCGACTACTCACAAGTAAATGATCGTGAGCCCTCCACTAGAATGCTCACAAGTAATTGATCGCGAGCCCTACACCCAAAAACTCACAAGTAATTGATCGTGAGCACTCCACTTGAATACTCAAAAGTAATTGATCATTAGCACTCCACTCGAATACTCACAAGTAATTGGTCGTGAGCTCTCCACTCTAATACTCACAAGTAATTGATCGTGAACACTCAAATACTCACAAGTAATTGATCGTGAGCACTCCTCTCGAATACCCACAAGTAATTGATCGTGAGTACTCCACTCAAATAATCACAAGTAATTGATCGTGAGCACTCCACTCGAATACCCACAAGTAATTGATCGTGAGCACTCCACTCAAATAATCACAAGTAAATGATCGTGAACACTCCACTCAAATACTCACAAGTTATTGATCGTGAGCACTCAAATAATCACAAATAATTGATCGTGATCACTCCACTCAAATATTCACAAGTAATTGATCGTGATCACTCTACTCGATTACTCACAAGTAATTTATCGTGAGCACTCCACTCAAATACTCACAAGTAATTGATCGTGAGCCCTCCACTCAAATACTCACAAGTAATTGATCAGTATCACTCCACCCGAATACTCAAAAGTAATTTATCGTGAACACTCAAATACTCACTAGTAATTAATCTTGAGCACTCAGGTACTCACAATTAATTGATCATGAACACTCAAATACTCACAAGTAATTGTTCGTGAGCACTCCACTCGAATACTCAAAAGTAAATAATCGTGAGCCCTCCGCGCGAATACTCACAAGTAATTGATCGTGAGCACTCCAATCAAATACTCACAAGTAATTGATCGTGAGCACTCCACTCAAATACTCACAAGTAATAGATCGTAAGCACTCAAATACTCACAAGTAATTGATCATGAACACTCGAATACTCACTAGTAATTGATCGTGAACACTCAACTACTCACTAGTAATTGATCGTGATCACTCCACTCGAATACTCACAAGTAATTGATGGTGAACACTCCTCTCGAATACTCACAAGTAATTGATCGTGAGCACTCAACTACTCACTAGTAATTGATCGTGATCACTCCACTCGAATACTCACAAGTAATTGATCGTGAACACTCCACTCGAATACTCACAAGTAATTGATCGTGAACCCTCCGCTCAAATACTCACAAGTAATTGATCGTGAGCCCTCCACTCAAATACTATCAAGTAATTGATCGTGAACACTCGAATACTCACAAGTAATTGATCGTGAGCACTCCACTCGAATACTCACAAGAAATTGATCGTGAGCACTCCACTCGAATACTCACTAGTAATTGATCATGAGCACTCCACCCAAATACTCACAAGTAATTGATCGTGAGCACTCCACTCGAATACTCACAAGTAATTGATCGTGAACACTCCACTCGAATACTCACAAGTAATTGATCATGAACACTCATATACTCACAAGTAATTGATCATTAACACTCAAATACTCACATGTAATTGATCATGAGCACTCCACTCGAATATTCACAGGTAATTGATCGTAAACACTCAAATACTCACAAATAATTGATCGTGAGCACTCAACTCGAATACCCACTAGTAATTGACCGTGACACTCAAATACTCACTAGTGATTGATCGCGAGCACTCCACTCGAATACTCACAAGTAATTGATCGTGAGCACTCCACTCGAATACTCACAAGTAATTGATCGTGAGAACTCCACTCTAATACTCACAAGTAATTGAGCATGAGCATTCCACTCGAATACTCAATAGTAATTGATCGTGAGCACTACACTCGAATACTCACAAGTAAATGATCATGAACACTCAGATATTCACAAGTAATTGATCATGAACACTCGAATACTCACTAGTAATTGATCGTGAACACTCAACTACTCAATAGTAATTGATCGTGATCACTCCACTCGAATACTCACAAGAAATTGATCGTGAACACTCCACTCGAATACTCACAAGTAATTGATCGTGAGCACTCCAATCAAATACTCACAAGTAATTGATCGTGAGTACTCCACTAAAATATTCACAAATAATTGATCGTGAGCAATCTACTCGAATACTCACAAGTAATTGATCGTGAACCCTCCACTCAAATAATCACAAGTAATTGATCGTGAGCACTCCACTCGAATATTCACAAGTAATTGATCGTGAGCACACCACTCGAATACTCACAAGTAAGTGATGGTAAACACTTAAATACTCAAAAATACTTGATCGTGAGCACTCCACTCGAATACTAACTAGTATTTGACCGTGAACACTCAAATACTCACTAGTAATTGATCGTGAGCACTCAGATACTCACTAGTAATTGATCGTGAACACTCAAATACTCACAAGTAATTGTTCGTGAGCACTCCACTCGAACAATACTCACAAGTCATTGAACGTGAGCACTCCACTCGAATACTCACAAGTAATTGATCGTGAGCTCTCCACTCAAATACTCACAAGTAATTGATCGTGAGCACTCCACTCGAATACTCACAAGTAAATGACCGTGAGCCCTCCACTCAAATACTAACAAGTAATTGATCGTGAACACTCAAATACTCACAAGTAATTGATCGTGAACACTCAAATACTCACAAGTAATTGATTGTGAGCACTCCACTCGAATACTCACAAGTAATTGATCGTGAACCCTCCACTCAAATACTCACAAGTAAATGAACGTGAGCCCTCCACTCGAATACTCATGAGTAATTGATCGTGAACACTCAAATGTTCACAAGTAATTGATCGTAAACACTCAAATACTCACACATAATTGATCGTGAGCACTCCACTCGAATACTCACAAGTAAATGATCGTGAGCCCTCCACTCAAATACTCACAAGTAATTGATCGTGAGCCCTCCACTCAAATACTAACAAGTAATTGATCGTGAACACTCAAATACTCACAAGTAATTGATCGTGAACACTCAAATACTCACAAGTAATTGATCGTGAGCACTCCACTCGAATACTCACAAGTAATTGATCGTGAATACTCCACTCGAATACTCACAAGTAATTGATCATGAACACTACACTCGAATACTCAAAAGTAATTGATCGCGAGCACTCCAATAAAATGCTCACAAGTAATTGATCCTCAGCACTCCACTCAAATACTCACAAGTAATTGATCGTGAGCACTCCACTCGAATATTCACAAGTAATTGATCGTAAACGCTCAAATACTCACAAGTAATTGATCGTGAGCACTCCACTCGAATACTCACAAGTAATTGACCGTGAGCACACTACTCGAATACTCACAAGTAATTGACCGTGAGCACACTACTCGAATACTCACAAGTAATTGATCGTGAGCACTCCACTCGAATACTCACAATTAATTGATCGTAAGCACTCCACTCAAATACTCACAAGTAATTGATCATGAGCACTCCACTCAACTACTCGCACACTACAATCGAAACAATCGAATACTCACAAGTAATTGATCGCGAGCACTCCAATCAAATACTCACAAGTAATTGATCATGAGTACTCCACTAAAATATTCACAAATAATTGATCGTGAGCCCTCTACTCGAATACTCACAAGCAATTGATCGTGAGCACTCCACTCAAATACTCACAAGTAATTGATCATGAGCACTCCACTCAACTACTCGCACACTACAATCGAATACTCACAAGTAATTGATCGCGAGCACTCCAATCAAATACTCATAAGTAATTGATCGTGAGCACTCCACTCAAATACTAACAAGTAATTGATCGTGAGCACTCCACTCGAATATTCGGAAGTTTTTTATCATGAGCACTCCACTCTAATACTCACAAGCAATTGATCGTGAGCACTCCACTCAATTACTACCAAGTAATTGATCGTGAGCACTCCACTCAAATACTCACAAGTAATTGATTGTAAGCACTCCACTCAAATACTCACAAGTAATTGGTCGTGAACACTCAAATACTCACAAGTAATTGATCGTGAGCACTCCACTCGAATACTCACAAGTAAATGATCGTGAGCCCTCCACTCGAATACTCACAAGTAATTGACCGTGAGCACACTACTCGAACACTCACAAGTAATTGATCGTGAGCACTCCACTCGAATACTCACAAGTAATTGGTCGTGAACACTCCACTCGAATACTCAAAAGTAATTGATCGTGAGCACTCCAATCAAATACTCACTAGTAATTGATCATGAGCACTCCACTCGAATATTCTGAAGTTTATTGATCGTGAGCACTCCACTCGAATACTCACAAGTAATTGATCATGAACACTCCACTCAAATACTCACAAGTAATTGATCGTGAGCACTCCACTTGAATACTCATAAGTAAATGATCATGAGCACTCCACTCAACTACTCGCACACTACAATCGAATATTCACAAGTAATTGATCGCGAGCACTCCAATCAAATACTCACAAGTAATTGATCGTGAGTACTCCACTAAAATATTCACAAATAATTGATCGTGAACCCTCTACTCGAATACTCACAAGTAATTGATCGTGAGCACTCCACTCGAATACTCACAATTAATTAATCGTAAGCACTCCACTCAAATACTCACAAGTAATTGATCATGAGCACTCCACTCAACTACTCGCACACTACAATCGAATACTCACAAGTAATTGATCGCGAGCACTCCAATCAAACTCTCATAAGTAATTGATCGTGAGCACTCCACTCAAATACTAACAAGTAATTGATCGTGAGCACTCCACTCGAATATTCTGAAGTTTATTGATCATGAGCACTCCACTCTAATACTCACAAGTAATTGATCGTCAGCACTCCACTCAATTACTCACAAGTAATTGATCGTGAGCACTCCACTCAAATACTCACAAGTAATTGATCGTAAGCACTCCACTCAAATACTCACAAGTAATTGATCGTGAACACTCAAATACTCACAAGTAATTGATCATGAACACTACACTCGAATACTCAAAAGTAATTGATCGCGAGCACTCCAATAAAATACTCACAAGAAATTGATCGTGAGCACTCCACTCAAATACTCACAAGTAATTGATCGTGAGCACTCCACTCGATTACTCACAAGTAATTGATCATGAGCACTCCACTCAAATACTCACAAGTAATTGATCGTGAGCACTCAACTCGAATACTCACAAGTAATTGATCGTGAGCACTCCACTCAAATACTCACAAGTAATTGATCGTGAGCACTCCACTCGATTACTCACAAGTAATTGATCATGAGCACTCCACTCAAATACTCACAAGTAATTGATCGTGAGCACTCAACTCGAATACTCACAAGTAATTGATCGTGAGCACTCTACTCAAATACTCAAAAGAAATTGATTGTGAACACTCCACTCAAATACTGACACGCAATTGACCGTGAACACTCAAACCGAATACTGACACGTAATTGACCGTGAACATTCAAATACTCACAACTAATTGATCGTGAGCAATCAAATACTCACAAGTAATTGATCATGAACACTCAAATACTCACAAGTAATTGATCGTGAGCACTACACTCGAATACTGACACGTATTTGATCGTCAGCACTCCACTCGACTACTCACAAGTAAATGATCGTGAGCCCTCCACTAGAATGCTCACAAGTAATTGATCGTGAGCCCTACACCCAAAAACTCACAAGTAATTGATCGTGAGCACTCCACTTGAATACTCAAAAGTAATTGATCATTAGCACTCCACTCGAATACTCACAAGTAATTGGTCGTGAGCTCTCCACTCTAATACTCACAAGTAATTGATCGTGAACACTCAAATACTCACAAGTAATTGATCGTGAGCACTCCTCTCGAATACCCACAAGTAATTGATCGTGAGTACTCCACTCAAATAATCACAAGTAATTGATCGTGAGCACTCCACTCGAATACCCACAAGTAATTGATCGTGAGCACTCCACTCAAATAATCACAAGTAAATGATCGTGAACACTCCACTCAAATACTCACAAGTTATTGATCGTGAGCACTCAAATAATCACAAGTAATTGATCGTGATCACTCCACTCAAATATTCACAAGTAATTGATCGTGAACACTCGAATACTCACAACTAATTGATCGTGAGCACTCAAATAATCACAAGTAATTGATCATGAACAGTCAAATACTCACAAGTAATTGATCGTGATCACTACCCTCAAATATCCACAAGTAATTGATTGTGAACACTCGAATACTCACAACTAATTGATCGTGAGCACTCAAATACTCATAAGTAATTGACCATGAACACTCAAATACTCACAAGTAATTGATCGTCAGCACTCCACTCGACTACTCACAAGTAAATGATCGTGAGCCCTCCACTAGAATACTCACAAGTAATTGACCGTGAGCCCTCCACCCAAAAACTCACAAGTAATTGATCGTGAGCACTCCACTTGAATACTCACAAGTAATTGATCATTAGCACTCCACTCGAATACTCACAAGTAATTGATCATGAGCAATCCACTCAAATACTCACAAGTAATTGGTCGTGAGCTCTCCACTCTAATACTCACAAGTAATTGATCGTGAACACTCAAATACTCACAAGTAATTGATCGTGAGCACTCCTCTCGAATACCCACAAATAATTGATCATGATTACTCCACTCAAATACTCACAAGTAATTGATCGTGAGCACTCCACTCGAATACTAACAAGTAATTGATCGTGAGCACTCTACTCGAATACCTACAAGTAATTGATCGTGAGCACTCCACTCAAATAACCCCAATAAATGATCGTGAACACTCCACTCAAATACTCACAAGTTATTGATCGTGACCACTCAAATAATCACAAGTAATTGATCGTGATCACTCACCTCAAATATTCACAAGTAATTGATCGTGAACACTCGAATACTCACAACTAATTGATCATGAACAGTCAAATACTCACAAGTAATTGATCGTGATCACTCCCCTCAAATATCCACAAGTAATTGATTGTGAACACTCGAATACTCACAACTAATTGATCGTGAGCACTCAAATACTCACAAGTAATTGACCATGAACACTCAAATACTCACAAGTAATTGATCGTGAGCCCTCCACTCAAATACTCACAAGTAATTGATCGGGATCACAAGTAATAATGAATAATCACAAGTAATTATCGTGAGTCCTCCACTCGAATACTCACAAGTAATTGATCGTGAGCACTCCACTCGAATAGTCACACGTAATTGATCGTGAGCACTCCACTCGAATACTCACAGGTAATTGATCGTGAGCCCTCCACTCAAATACTCACAAGTAATTGATCGTGAGCACTCCACTCGAATACTCACAAGTAATTGCAAGTAATTTATCATGAACACTCCACTCAAATACTCACAACTAATTGATCGTGAGTACTTCAATCAAATACGCACAAGTAATTGATCGTGAACACTCAAATACTCACAAGTAATTGATCATGAGCACTCCACTCGAATACTCACAGGTAATTGATCGTGAACACTCCACTCGAATACTCACAAGTAATTGATCGTGAACACACTACTCGAATACTCACAAGTAATTGATCGTGAGCACTTTACTCGAATACTCACAAGTAATTGATCATGAGCAATCCACTCAAATACTCACAAATAAGTGATCGTGAGCACTCCACTCAAATACTCACAAGTAATTGATCGTGAGCACTCAAATACTCACAAGTAATTGATCATGAGCACTCCACTCGAATACTCACAAGTACTTGACCGTGAACACTCAAATACTCACAAGTAATTGATCGTGAGCACTCAAATACTCACAAGTAATTGATCGTGAGCACTCAAATATTCACAAGTAATTGATTGTGAGCACTCCACGCAAATATTCACAAGTAATTGATCGTGAACACTCAAATACTCACAAGTAATTGATCGTGAACACTCCACTCGAATACTCACAAGTAATTGATCGTGAGCACTACACTCAAATACTCACAAGTAATTGATCGTGAGCACTCCACTCGAATAAGCACAAGTAATTGATAATGAACACTCAAATACTCACAAGTAATTGATCGTGGACACTCCACTCAAATACTCACAAGTAATTGATCGTGGACACTCCACTCAAATACTCACATGAAATTGATCGTGAATACTCAAATACTCACAAGAAATTGATCATGAACACTCAAATGTGCACAAGTAATTGATCATGACCACTCCACTCAAATACTGACACGTAATTGACCGTGAACACTCAAATACTCACAAGTAATTGATCGTGAGCACTCCACCCGAATACTCACAAGTAATTGACCGTGAATACTCAAATACTCACAAGTAATTGATCATGAACACTCAAATGTGCACAAGTAATTGATCATGAACACTCCACTCAAATACTCACAAGTAATTGATCATGAGCACTCCACTCGAATACTCACAAGTAATTGATCGTGAGCACTCCAATCGAACAACTCACAAGTAACTGATCGTGAGCACTCCAATTGAATACTCACAAGTAATTGATCGTTAGCACTCCACTCAAATACTCACAAGTAACTGATCGTGAACACTCCACTCAAATACTCACAAGAAATTGATCGTGAACACTCCACTCAAATACTGACACGTAATTGACCGTGAATACTCAAATACTCACAAGTAATTGATCGTGAGCACTCCACCCGAATACTCACAAGTAATTGTCCGTGAGCACTCCACTCAAATACACACAAGTAATTGATCATGAACACTCCACTCAAATACTCCCAAGTAATTGATCGTGAGTACTCCACTCGAATACTCACAAGTAATTGATCGTGAGCACTCCACTTGAATACTCACAAGTAATTGATCGTGAGCACTCCACTCGAATACACACAAGTAATTGATCATGAACACTCCACTCAAATACTCCCAAGTAATTGATCGTGAGTACTCCACTCAAATACTCACAAGTAATTGATCGTGAGCACTCAAATACTCACAAGTAATTGATTGTGAGCACTCAAATATTCACAAGTAATTGATTGTGAGAACTCCACGCAAATATTCACAAGTAATTGATCGTGAACACTCAAATACTCACAAGTAATTGATCGTGAACACTCCACTCGAATACTCACAAGTAATTGATCGTGAGCACTCCACTCAAATACTCACAAGTAATTGATCGTGAGCACTCCACTCGAATAAGCACAAGTAATTGATCATGAACACTCAAATACTCACAAGTAATTGATCGTGGACACTCCACTCAAATACTCACAAGTAATTGATCGTGGACACTCCACTCAAACACTCACAAGTAATTGATCGTGAACACTCCACTCAAATACTCACAAGAAATTGATCGTGGACACTCCACTCAAATACTCACAAGTAATTGATCGTGGACACTCCACTCAAACACTCACAAGTAATTGAATGTGAACACTCCACTCAAATACTCACACGTAATTGATCGTGGACACTCCACTCAAATACTCACAAGAAATTGATCGTGAATACTCAAATACTCACAAGTAATTGATCATGAACACTCAAATGTGCACAAGTAATTGATCATGAACACTCCACTCAAATACTGACACGTAATTGACCGTGAACACTCAAATACTCACAAGTAATTGATCGTGAGCACTCCACCCGAATACTCACAAGTAATTGACCGTGAATACTCAAATACTCACAAGTAATTGATCATGAACACTAAAATGTGCACAAGTAATTGATCGTGAACACTCCCCTCAAATATTCACAAGTAATTGATCGTGAACACTCGAATACTCACAAGTAATTGATCATGAACACTCCACCCGAATACTCACAAGTAATTGATCGTGAGCATTCCACTCGAATACTCACAAGTAATTGATCGTGAACACTCAAATACTCACAAGTAATTGATCGTGAACACTCAAATACTCACAAGTAATTGATCATGAGAAATCCACTCGAATACTCACAAGTACTTTACCGTGAACACTCAAATACTCACAAGTAATTGACCATGAACACTCAAATGTGCACAAGTAATTGATCATGAACACTCCACTCAAATACTGACACATAATTGACCGTGAACACTCAAATACTCACAAGTAATTGATCGTGAGCACTCCACCCGAATACTCACAAGTAATTGACCGTGAATACTCAAATACTCGCAAGTAATTGATCATGAACACTCAAATGTGCACAAGTAATTGATCATGAACACTCCACTCAAATACTCACAAGTAATTGATCATGAGCACTCCACTCGAATACTCACAAGTAATTGATCGTGAGCACTCCAATTGAATACTCACAAGTAATTGATCATTAGCACTCCACTCAAATACTCACAAGTAACTGATCGTGAACACTCCACTCAAATACTCACAAGAAATTGATCGTGAACACTCCACTCAAATACTGACACGTAATTGACCGTGAATACTCAAATACTCACAAGTAATTGATCGTGAGCACTCCACCCGAATACTCACAAGTAATTGTCCGTGAGCACTCCACTCAAATACACACAAGTAATTGATCATGAACACTCCACTCAAATACTCCCAAGTAATTGATCGTGAGTACTCCACTCGAATACTCACAAGTAATTGATCGTGAGCACTCCACTTGAATACTCACAAGTAATTGATCGTGAGCACTCCACTCGAATACTCACAAGTAATTGATCGTGAGCACTCCACTCGAATACTCACAAGTAATTTATCGTGAGCACTCCACTCAAATACTCACAAGTAAATGATCGTGAATACTCCACTCAAATACTCACAAGTAATTGATCGTGAGCACTCCACTCAAATACTCACAAGTAATTGATCGTGAACACTCCCCTCAAATATTCACAAGTTATTGATCGTGAACACTCGAATACTCACAAGTAATTGATCATGAACACTCCACCCGAATACTCACAAGTAATTGATCGTGAGCACTCCACTCGAATACTCACAAGTAATTGATCGTGAACACTCCCCTCAAATATTCACAAGTAATTGATCGTGAACACTCGAATACTCACAAGTAATTGATCATGAACACTCCACCCGAATACTCACAAGTAATTGATCGTGAACACTCAAATACTCACAAGTAATTGATCGTGAACACTCAAATACTCACAAGTAATTGATCATGAGAAATCCACTCGAATACTCACAAGTACTTTACCGTGAACACTCAAATACTCACAAGTAATTGACCATGAACACTCAAATGTGCACAAGTAATTGATCATGAACACTCCACTCAAATACTGACACATAATTGACCGTGCACACTCAAATACTCACAAGTAATTGATCGTGAGCACTCCACCCGAATACTCACAAGTAATTGACCGTGAATACTCAAATACTCACAAGTAATTGATCATGAACACTCAAATGTGCACAAGTAATTGATCATGAACACTCCACTCAAATACTCACAAGTAATTGATCATGAGCACTCCACTCGAATACTCACAAGTAATTGATCGTGAGCACTCCAATTGAATACTCACAAGTAATTGATCGTTAGCACTCCACTCAAATACTCACAAGTAACTGATCGTGAACACTCCACTCAAATACTCACAAGAAATTGATCGTGAACACTCCACTCGAATACACACAACTAATTGATCGTGAGCACTCCACTCGAACAACTCACACGTAATTGATCGTGAGCACTCCAATTGAATACTCACAAGTAATTGATCGTTAGCACTCCACTCAAATACTCACAAGTAACTGATCGTGAACACTTCACTCAAATAATCACAAGAAATTGAGCGTGAACACTCCACTCAAATACTGACACGTAATTGACCATGAATACTCAAATACTCACAAGTAATTGATCGTGAGCACTCCACCCGAATACTCACAAGTAATTGTCCGTGAGCACTCCACTCAAATACACACAAGTAATTGATCATGACCACTCCACTCAAATACTCCCAAGTAATTGATCGTGATTACTCCACTCAAATACTCACAAGTAAATGATCGTGAATACTCCACTCAAATACTCACAAGTAATTGATCGTGAGCACTCCACTCAAATACTCACAAGTAATTGATCGTGAGCACTCCACTCAAATACTCACAAGTAATTGATCGTGAACACTCCCCTCAAATATTCACAAGTAATTGATCGTGAACACTCGAATACTCACAAGTAATTGATCATGAACACTCCACCCGAATACTCACAAGTAATTGATCGTGAGCATTCCACTCGAATACTCACAAGTAATTGATCGTGAACACTCAAATACTCACAAGTAATTGATCGTGAACACTCAAATACTCACAAGTAATTGATCATGAGAAATCCACTCGAATACTCACAAGTACTTTACCGTGAACACTCAAATACTCACAAGTAATTGACCATGAACACTCAAATGTGCACAAGTAATTGATCATGAACACTCCACTCAAATACTGACACATAATTGACCGTGAACACTCAAATACTCACAAGTAATTGATCGTGAGCACTCCACCCGAATACTCACAAGTAATTGACCGTGAATACTCAAATACTCGCAAGTAATTGATCATGAACACTCAAATGTGCACAAGTAATTGATCATGAACACTCCACTCAAATACTCACAAGTAATTGATCATGAGCACTCCACTCGAATACTCACAAGTAATTGATCGTGAGCACTCCAATTGAATACTCACAAGTAATTGATCATTAGCACTCCACTCAAATACTCACAAGTAACTGATCGTGAACACTCCACTCAAATACTCACAAGAAATTGATCGTGAACACTCCACTCAAATACTGACACGTAATTGACCGTGAATACTCAAATACTCACAAGTAATTGATCGTGAGCACTCCACCCGAATACTCACAAGTAATTGTCCGTGAGCACTCCACTCAAATACACACAAGTAATTGATCATGAACACTCCACTCAAATACTCCCAAGTAATTGATCGTGAGTACTCCACTCGAATACTCACAAGTAATTGATCGTGAACACTCCACTCGAATACTCACAAGTAATTGATCGTGAGCACTCCACTCGAATACTCACAAGTAATTGATCGTGAACACTCCCCTCAAATATTCACAAGTAATTGATCGTGAACACTCGAATACTCACAAGTAATTGATCATGAACACTCCACCCGAATACTCACAAGTAATTGATCGTGAGCACTCCACTCGAATACTCACAAGTAATTGATCGTGAACACTCCCCTCAAATATTCACAAGTAATTGATCGTGAACACTCGAATACTCACAAGTAATTGATCATGAACACTCCACCCGAATACTCACAAGTAATTGATCGTGAGCACTCCACTCGAATACTCACAAGTAATTGATCGTGAACACTCCCCTCAAATATTCACAAGTAATTGATCGTGAACACTCGAATACTCACAAGTAATTGATCATGAACACTCCACCCGAATACTCACAAGTAATTGATCGTGAACACTCAAATACTCACAAGTAATTGATCGTGAACACTCAAATACTCACAAGTAATTGATCATGAGAAATCCACTCGAATACTCACAAGTACTTTACCGTGAACACTCAAATACTCACAAGTAATTGACCATGAACACTCAAATGTGCACAAGTAATTGATCATGAACACTCCACTCAAATACTGACACATAATTGACCGTGCACACTCAAATACTCACAAGTAATTGATCGTGAGCACTCCACCCGAATACTCACAAGTAATTGACCGTGAATACTCAAATACTCACAAGTAATTGATCATGAACACTCAAATGTGCACAAGTAATTGATCATGAACACTCCACTCAAATACTCACAAGTAATTGATCATGAGCACTCCACTCGAATACTCACAAGTAATTGATCGTGAGCACTCCAATTGAATACTCACAAGTAATTGATCGTTAGCACTCCACTCAAATACTCACAAGTAACTGATCGTGAACACTCCACTCAAATACTCACAAGAAATTGATCGTGAACACTCCACTCAAATACTGACACGTAATTGACCGTGAATACTCAAATACTCACAAGTAATTGATCGTGAGCACTCCACCCGAATACTCACAAGTAATTGTCCGTGAGCACTCCACTCAAATACACACAAGTAATTGATCATGAACACTCCACTCAAATACTCCCAAGTAATTGATCGTGAGTACTCCACTCGAATACTCACAAGTAATTGATCGTGAGCACTCCACTTGAATACTCACAAGTAATTGATCGTGAGCACTCCACTCGAATACTCACAAGTAATTGATCGTGAGCACTCCACTCAAATACTCACAAGTAATTGATCGTGAACACTCCCCTCAAATATTCACAAGTAATTGATCGTGAACACTCGAATACTCACAAGTAATTGATCATGAACACTCCACCCGAATACTCACAAGTAATTGATCGTGAGCATTCCACTCGAATACTCACAAGTAATTGATCGTGAACACTCAAATACTCACAAGTAATTGATCGTGAACACTCAAATACTCACAAGTAATTGATCATGAGAAATCCACTCGAATACTCACAAGTACTTTACCGTGAACACTCAAATACTCACAAGTAATTGACCATGAACACTCAAATGTGCACAAGTAATTGATCATGAACACTCCACTCAAATACTGACACATAATTGACCGTGAACATTCAAATACTCACAAGTAATTGATCGTGAGCACTCCACCCGAATACTCACAAGTAATTGACCGTGAATACTCAAATACTCACAAGTAATTGATCATGAACACTCAAATGTGCACAAGTAATTGATCATGAACACTCCACTCAAATACTCACAAGTAATTGATCATGAGCACTCCACTCGAATACTCACAAGTAATTGATCGTGAGCACTCCAATTGAATACTCACAAGTAATTGATCGTTAGCACTCCACTCAAATACTCACAAGTAACAGATCGTGAACACTCCACTCAAATACTCACAAGAAATTGATCGTGAACACTCCACTCAAATACTGACACGTAATTGACCGTGAATACTCAAATACTCACAAGTAATTGATCGTGAACACTCCCCTCAAATATTCACAAGTAATTGATCGTGAACACTCGAATACTCACAAGTAATTGATCATGAACACTCCACCCGAATACTCACAAGTAATTGATCGTGAGCACTCCACTCGAATACTCACAAGTAATTGATCGTGAACACTCCCCTCAAATATTCACAAGTAATTGATCGTGAACACTCGAATACTCACAAGTAATTGATCATGAACACTCCACCCGAATACTCACAAGTAATTGATCGTGAGCACTCCACTCGAATACTCACAAGTAATTGATCGTGAACACTCCCCTCAAATATTCACAAGTAATTGATCGTGAACACTCGAATACTCACAA
The DNA here is from genome assembly GCA_014843695.1 of Archivesica marissinica. NCBI lineage: Eukaryota > Metazoa > Mollusca > Bivalvia > Venerida > Vesicomyidae > Archivesica > Archivesica marissinica. The sequence goes on along the minus strand of CM026397.1, from coordinate 89,038,934 downwards.
GTAATTGATCATGAACACTCCACCCGAATACTCACAAGTAATTGATCGTGAGCACTCCACTCGAATACTCACAAGTAATTGATCGTGAACACTCCCCTCAAATATTCACAAGTTATTGATCGCAAACACTCGAATACTCACAAGTATTTGATCATGAACACTCAAATACTCACAAGTAATTGATCGTGAACACTCAAATACTCACAAGTAATTGATCATGAGAAATCCACTCGAATACTCACAAGTACTTTACCGTGAACACTCAAATACTCACAAGTAATTGATCATGAACACTCAAATACTCGTAATTGACCGTGAGCACTCCACTCAAATAGGTAATTTAGTATTGTTTATTTGAATGGTCATATGTTGTTTCTTATAGGTGTTCCATTTGAACTATATGTCTATTTTTCTTCGTTTTTGAGATACAGGTATGTATTGTTTACAACAGAAGTGAATGGGAGTGGGCACTTCGTTGACCACCATCACCGCATGCATTGATTGTTTACAACAGAAGTGAAGTGAATGGGAGTGGGCACTTCGTTGACCACCATCACCGCATGCATTGATTGTTTACAACAGAAGTGAAGTGAATGGGAGTGGGCACTTCGTTGACCCCCATCACCGCATGCATTGATTGTTTACAACAGAAGTGAATGGGAGTGGGCACTTCGTTGACCAACATCACCGCATGCATTGATTGTTTACAACAGAAGTGAATGGGAGTGGGCACTTCGTTGACCACCATCACCGCATGCATTCACTGATTTCTCCAAGAATTGAATCACTTTCACATAGACCAACACCTCTATATATCCACAAAGTTTCATCAACAACTTCCTGTGAGTTATCCTGTCCACACGTACACAGACAGGGAGGCAAAGTCAAGATCACAGAACGTGCCTCTGATAAGGCTTATGATGTTTGCTATTCTGATAGTGGAACTAAAACACTTGGTTGAATAGAAAACAACACAGATCCTGATCAGATGCGATGTTATTTTATTTACTCAGTAGGCAAAGGGTTAAATAATATAATCCTCTAAATCATTTACTTGTTCAATTCAGGTACACAAAAGCAATAAAATCAAGCATACAAACAAAGCAACTAAAAAATGTAAAACGTTTGACAGACAACAAAGACGCTCTAACCAAAGATGTAAGAATTATTTGTGATGAAGCTTTCAAAAGCTACAAAAATCTAAATAATAATAATACGACTACGCTACAATGATTTTACCTTTCATTACTCGTTTTACTACCCTAAATTATATTATTTGATTATTATTAATGTGTGACTATTGGTATTACAAAGTGATGAATAATTTACGCTGATTTTTACGCTATTAAATAATTTAATGTATATCGCTGCTTCTAATGCTCTTTGTCTGATTGTAAGTAAAATCAGTCTATAAAAATACCTGTATAGCATACCGGCAAAGTATTACCATAAGTATACTATTTGCATCAACAAAGACGCTTTCAGCCCAATATCCTGTTACCAAGCTAACGGAATTTGAAATGAATTGCTTTGTTAACTTGACATAAAAAGTCGAAAAATCAAATTTAAAGTAACAAAGATCACCTACTAATCTGTATATTGAGTTTACACGTGATGACATCAACATAAAGGCTGTGGCAGAGTGGATTCTGGTACAGTCAGCATGTCATCGCATCTACCTTTTGCAACAACACAATCTTCTGATGTCAATTTAGCTTTGTAATTGCTGCTTTTGTTCCCAATTTCATATGAACACATTTTTAACTTGAAAAGGTGGACAGTATTAAGACATGACTCATTGAATAAGTGTAAGTCTGGCTGTAAATCTTGTATTTTTCCCCAGCAGGATTATAACCACTCTGAAATATAAGTAGATATGTTCCAACAATGAATGGGGGAAAACAACATAAACATGGTGGTAAAGACCCAAGAACCAGTCTAACAGTGAGAACCAGTCTAATAATGAGAACAGTCTAACAGTTACAACCAATCTAATAGTGAGAACCAGTCTAACAGTTAGAACCAGTCTAATAATGAGAACTAGTCTAATAGTGAGAACAAGTCTAACAGTAAGAACCAGTTTAATAGTGAGAACCAGTCTAACAGTGAGAACCAGTCTAACAGTTAGAACAAGTATAACAGTGACAACCAGTCTAACAGTGAGAACCAGTCTAACAGTGAGAACCAGTCTAACAGTGAGAACTAGTATAATAGTGAGAACCAGTCTAACATTGAGAACCAGTCTAATAATGAGAACCAGTCTATCAGTGAGAACTAGTATAATAGTGAGAACCAGTCTAACAGTGAGAACCAGTCTAACAGTGAGAACCAGTCTAACAGTGAGAACAAGTATAACAGTGAGAACCAGTCTAACAGTGAGAACAAGTCTAACAGTGAGAACAAGTATAACAGTGAGAACCAGTCTAACAGTGAGAACCAGTCTAACAGTGAGAACCAGTCTAACAGTGAAAACAAGTCTAACAGTGAGAACAAATATAACAGTGAAAACAAGTCTAACAGTGAGAACTAGTATAATATTGAGAACTAGTCTAACAGTGAGAACCAGTCTTACAGTGAGAACTAGTATAATAGTGAGAACCAGTCTAACAGTGAGAACCAGTCTAATAATGAGAACCAGTCTACATTTTATTACATATCATTAAATGACAATATGAAAATATTTAAGTTTTAGTTGGCTCCAAATATTACAAAACGACAGGTTACCAATTAGGAATTATGTTGAGTGCATACAAGTACACGTAGTATATTTGTAATCGTGTTGTAAATTGTTATAGAGCACAACATTGTTCTAAGCTCTTCGGGATACCTTCGGAGAATGTCGTAAACATTTACGATCTTTGTCGGAACCAACGCCATCTTTTATTTCATCTGCCAACGTGTTTATCCTACTCCCGTGTGTCGTTTTCTTGAGGCTTTAAAAGCTGCCAGGACAACGATGACAGAATGTAACTACATGTATTTCAATTTAATAAAAACTGAATATGCAGGAAATGATATATGCATCTTAGCAATATTCCTGAGGTGGGGTGTGGGGAATTTCACTGCCTACGCGCACATACCTGTCAAATGTAATGGTTTAAAATGTTATGCTAGATTATACAAACCATCAAAATATCCTGAACTGCAGGAATTTATATATATTCAAGACTTTCTTGGAAATGATACCATCGACTCCGTCCTGTTCGTCCTACCTGCCTGTCAAGCTTAGAACAATCACTAAATTGAACATTTTATGTTAACAATAAGGAAATTGGGTATGCTTAAATACGGCTGTAACAACCTGTCAACAACTCGGGGGAGAATGCCCCCAAGAACCCCTGATTACCATTGTCCCCATGAATATTCAAATAAGTTCGTGAATCATGAATATATTTAAATATCCATCTATGATATTATATAAATGACCAATGTTCAAGTTAAATGTAGTTGTAAATGTATGTATGTTGTAAATGTTGTTGTTGTTCATTGCATTAGATATAAGTATGTGTTGTACACGTGTCTATATTGCATTAAATATAAGTATGTGTTGTACACGTGTCTATATTGTATTAGATATAAGTATGTGTTATACACGTGTCTATATTGCATTAAATATAAGTATGTGTTGTACACGTGTCTATACTGCATTAAATATAAGTATGTGTTGTACACGTGTCTATATTGCATTATATATAAGTATGTGTTGAACACGTGTCTATATTGCATTAAATATAAGTATGTGTTGTACACGTGTCTATATTGCATTAAATATAAGTATGTGTTGTACACGTGTCTATACTGCATTAAATATAAGTATGTGTTGTACACGTGTCTATATTGCATTATATATAAGTATGTGTTGTACACGTGTCTATATTGTATTAGATATAAGTATGTGTTGTACATGTGTCTATATTGCATTAAATATAAGTATGTGTTGTACACGTGTCTATATTGCATTAGATATAAGTATGTGTTGTACACGTGTCTATATTGCATTAGATATAAGTATGTGTTATGCACGTGTCTATATTGCATTATATATAATTATGTTTTGTACACGTTTCTATATTGCAATATATATAAGTATGTGTTGCACACGTGTCTATATTGCATTTGATATAAGTATGTGTTGTACACGTGTCTATATTGCATTAGATATAAGTATGTGTTATACACGTGTCTATATTGCATTAGATATAAGTATGTTTTATACACGTGTCTATATTGCATTAGATATAAGTATGTATTGTACACGTTTCTATATTGCATTAGATATAAGTATGTGTTGTACATGTGTCTATATTGCATTAAATATAAGTATATGTTGTACACGTGTCTATATTACATTAGATATAAGTATATGTTGTACAAGTGTCTATATTACATTAGATATAAGTATGTGTTGTACACGTGTCTATATTGCATTAGATATAAGTATGTGTTGTACACGTGTCTATATTGCATTATATATAATTATGTGTTGTACACGTGTCTATATTGCATTATATATAAGTATGTGTTGAACACGTGTCTATATTGCATTAGATATAAGTATGTGTTGTACACGTGTATATATTGCATTAGATATAAGTATGTGTTGTACACGTCTCTATATTGCATTATATATAAGTATGTGTTGTACACGTGTCTATATTACATTAGACATAAGTATGTGTTGTACACGTGTCTATATTGCATTAGATATAAGTATGTGTTGTACATGTGTCTATATTGCATTATATATAAGTATGTGTTATACAAGTGTCTATATTGCATTAGATATAGGTATGTGTTATACAAGTGTCTATATTACATTATATATAAGTATGTGTTGTACACGTGTCTATATTGCACTATATATAAGTATGTGTTATACACGTATCTATATTGCATTAGATATAAGTATGTGTTGTACACGTGTCTATGTTGCATTATATATAAGTATGTGTTATACACGTGTCTATATTGCATGTTATATCAGTATGTGTTGTACACGTGTCTATATTGCATTAGATATAAGTATGTGTTATGCACGTGTCTATATTGCATTAGATATAAGTATGTATTGTACACGTGTCTATATTGCATTTGATATAAGTATGTGTTGTACACGTGTCTATATTACATTATATATAAGTATGTGTTGTACACGTGTCTATATTACATTATATATAAGTATGTGTTGTTCACGTGTCTATATTGCATTAGATATAAGTATGTGTTATACACGTCTCTATATTACATTATATATAAGTATGTGTTGTACAAGTGTCTATATTGCATTAGATATAAGTATGTGTTGTACACGTATCTATATTGCATTAGCTATAAGTATGTGTTGTACACGTGTCTATATTGCATTATATATAAGTATGTGTTATGCACGTGTCTATGTTGCATTATATATAAGTATGTGTTGTACACGTGTCTATATAACATTATATATAAGTATGTGTTGTACACGTGTCTATATAACATTATATATAAGTATGTGTTGTACACGTGTCTATATAACATTATATATAAGTATGTGTTGTACACGTGTCTATATTGCATTAGATATAAATATGTGTTATACACGTATCTATATTGCATTAGGTATAAGTATGTGTTGTACAAGTGTCTATATTACATTAGATATAAGTATGCGTTGTACACGTGTCTACATTACATTAGATATAAGTATGTGTTGTACATGTGTCTATATTGCATTAGATATAAGTATGTGTTATACAAGTGTCTATATTGCATTATATATAAGTATGTGTTGTACACGTGTCTATATAACATTATATATAAGTATGTGTTGTACACGTGTCTATATTACCTTAGATATCAGAATGTGTTGTACAAGTGTCTATATTACATTATATATTAGTATGTGTTGTACACGTGTCTATATCGCATTATATATAAGTATGTATTGTACACGTGTCTATATTACATTAGATATAAGTATGTATTGTACACGTGCCTATATTGCATTACATATAAGTATGTGTTGTACACCTGTCTATATTGCATTAGACATAAGTGTGTGTTGTACACGTGTCTATATTGCATTAGATATAAGTATGTGTTGTACACGTGTCTATATTGCATTATATATAAGTATGTGTTATACAAGTGTCTATATTGCATTAGATATAAGTATGTGTTATACAAGTGTCTATATTACATTAGATATAAGTATGTGTTGTACACGTGTCTATATTACATTACATATAAGTATGTGTTGTACACGTGTCTATATTGCATTATATATAAGTATATGTTGTACACGTGTCTATATTGCACTATATATAAGTATGTGTTGTACACGTGTCTATATTGCATTATATATAAGTATGTGTTGTACACGTGTCTATATTGCACATCGTATAAGTATGTGTTGTACACGTGTCTATATTGCACATGGTATAAGTATGTGTTGTACACGTGTCTATATTGCACATGGTATAAGTATGTGTTGTACACGTGTCTATATTACATTATATATAAGTATGTGTTGTACACGTGTCTATATTGCATTAGATATAAGTATGTGTTGTACACGTGTCTATATTGCATTATATATAAGTATGTGTTATAAAAGTGTCTATATTGCATTAGATATAAGTATATGTTATACAAGTGTCTATATTACATTAGATATAAGTATGTGTTGTACACGTGTCTATATTACGTTAGATATAAGTATGTGTTGTACACGTGTCTATATTGCATTATATATAAGTATATGTTGTACACGTGTCTATATTGCACTATATATAAGTATGTGTTGTACACGTGTCTATATTGCATTAGATATAAGTATGTGTTGTAGACGTGTCTATATTGCACATGGTATAAGTATGTGTTGTACACGTGTCTATTTTGCATTATATATAAGTATGTGTTATACACGTCTCTATATTGCATTATATATAAGTATGTGTTGTACACGTGTCTATATTGCATTATATATAAGTATGTGTTGTACACGTGTCTATATTGCATTATATATAAGTATGTGTTGTACACGTGTCTATATTGCACTAGGTATAAGTATGTGTTGTACACGTGTCTATATTGCATTATATATAAGTATGTGTTGTACACGTGTCTATATTACATTAGATATAAGTATGTGTTGTACACGTGTCTATATTACATTAGATATAAGTATGTGTTGTAAACGTGTCTATATTGCATTACAAATAAGTATATGTTGTACACGTGTCTATATTGCATTAGATATAAGTATGTGTTATACACGTGTCTATATTACATTAGATATAAGTATGTGCTATACACGTGTCTATATTGCATTAGATATAAGTATTGCTATACACGTATCTATATTGCATTAGATATAAGTATGTGTTGTACACGTGTCTATATTGCATTAGATATAAGTATGTGTTATGCACGTTTCTATATTGCATTAGATATAAGTATGTGTTATGCCACGTGTCTATATTGTATTAGATATAAGTATGTGTTGTACACGTTTCTATATTACATTATATATAAGTATGTGTTGTACACGTGTCTATATTGCATTTGCTATAATTATGTGTTATGCACGTGTCTATATTGCATTATATATAAGTATGTGCTGTACACGTGTCAATATTGCATTAGATATAAGTATGTGTTGTACACGTGTCTATATTGCATTATATATAAGTATGTGTTATACACGTGTCTATATTGCATTTTATATAAGTATGCGTTGTTCACGTGTCTATATTGCATTAGATATAAGTATGTGTTATGCACGTGTCTATATTGCATTATATATAAGTATGTATTGTACACGTGTCTATATTGCATTTGATATAAGTATGTGTTGTACACGTGTCTATACTACATTATATATAAGTATGTGTTGTACACGTGTCTATATTGCATTATATATAAGTATGTGTTGTACACGTGTCTATATTACATTATATATAAGTATGTGTTGTACACGTGTCTATATTGCATTAGATATAAGTATGTGTTATACACGTGTCTATATTACATTATATATAAGTATGTGTTGTACAAGTGTCTATATTGCATTAGCTATAAGTATGTGTTATACACGTGTCTATATTGCATTAGATATAAGTATGTGTTGTACACGTGTCTATATTGCATTAGCTATAAGTATGTGTTGTACACGTGTCTATATTGCATAATATATAAGTATGTGTTGTACACGTGTCTATTTTACATTAGCTATAAGTATGTGTTATACACGTGTCTATATTGCATTATATATAAGTATGTTATGCACGTGTCTATGTTGCATTATATATAAGTATGTGTTGTACACGTGTCTATATTGCATTAGATATAAGTATGTGTTGTGCACGTGTCTATATTGCGTTAGATATAAGTATGTATTGTACACGTGTCTATATTGCATTTGATATAAGTATGTGTTGTACACGTGTCTATATTACATTATATATAAGTATGTGTTGTACACGTGTCTATATTGCATTAGATATAAGTATGTGTTGTACACGTGTCTATATTACATTATATATAAGTATGTGTTGTACACGTGTCTATATTGCATTAGATATAAGTATGTGTTATACACGTGTCTATATTACATTATATATAAGTATGTGTTTTACAAGTGTCTATATTGCATTAGCTATAAGTATGTGTTATACACGTGTCTATATTGCATTAGATATAAGTATGTGTTGTACACGTGTCTATATTGCATTATATATAAGTATGTTATGCACGTGTCTCTGTTGCATTATATATAAGTATGTGTTGTACACGTGTCTATATTGCATTAGATATAAGTATGTGTTGTGCACGTGTCTATATTGCGTTAGATATAAGTTTGTATTGTACACGTGTCTATATTGCATTTGATATAAGTATGTGTTGTACACGTGTCTATATTACATTATATATAAGTATGTGTTGTACACGTGTCTATATTGCATTAGATATAAGTTTGTGTTGTACACGTGTCTATATTACATTATATATAAGTATGTGATGTACACGTGTCTATATTACATTAGATATAAGTATGTGTTGTACATGTGTCTATATTGCATTAGATATCAGTATGTGTTATACGCGTGTCTATATTGCATTATATATAAGTATGTGATGTACACGTGTCTATATTGCATTAGATATAAGTATGTGTTGTACACGTGTCTATATTGCATTAGATATAAGTATGTGTTATACACGTGTCTTTATTGCTATAGATATAAGTATGTGTTGTACACGTGTCTATATTGCATTAGATATAAGTATGTGTTATACACGTCTCTATATTGCATTAGATATAAGTATGTGTTGTACACGTGTCTATGTTGCATTAGATATAAGTATGTGTTATACACGTGTCTATGTTGCATTTTATATAAGTATGTGTTGTACACGTGTCTATATTGCATTAGATATAAGTATGTGTTATGCACGTGTCTATATTGCATTAGCTATAAGTATGTGTTATACACTTGTCTATATTACATTAGCTATAAGTATGTGTTGTACACGTTTCTATATTACATTATATATAAGTATGTGTTGTACACGTGTCTATATTACATTAGATATAAGTATGTGTTGTGCACGTGTCTATATTACATTAGATATAAGTATGTGTTGTACACGTGTCTATATTACATTAGATATAAGTATGTATTGTACACGTGTCTATATTGCATTAGATATAAGTATGTGTTATACACGTGTCTGTATTGCATTATATATAAGTATGTGTTGTACACGTGTCTATATTACATTAGATATAAGTATGTGTTGTACACGTGTCTATATTACATTAGATATAAGTATGTGTTGTACACGTGTCTATATTACATTAGATATAAGTATGTGTTGTACACGTGTCTATATTACATTATATATAAGTATGTGTTGTACACGTGTCTATATTACATTATATATAAGTATGTGTTGTACACCTGTCTATATTGCATTATATATAAGTATGTGTTATACACGTGTCTATATTGCATTAGATATAAGTATGGGTTATACACGTGTCTATATTACATTAGCTATAAGTATGTGTTGTACACGTGTCTATATTACATTATATATAAGTATGTGTTGTACACGTGTCTATATTACATTAGATATAAGTATGTGTTATACACGTGTCTTTATTGCATTAGATATAGGTATGTGTTATGCACGTGTCTATGTTGCATTATATATAAGTATGTGTTGTACACGTGTTTATATTGCATTATATATAAGTATGTGTTATACAAGTGTCTATATTACATTAGATATAAGTATGTGTTGTACACGTGTCCATATTACATTAGATATAAGTATGTATTGTACACGTGTCTATATTACATTAGATATAAGTATGTCTTGTACACGTGTCTATATTGCATTATATATAAGTATGTGTTATACACGTGTCTATATTGCATTATATATAAGTATGTGTTGTACACGTGTCTATGTTGCATTAGATATAAGTATGTGTTATACACGTGTCTATATTGCATTTGATATAAGTATGTGTTGTACACGTGTCTATATTACATTATATATAAGTATGTGTTGTACACGTGTCTATATTGCATTAGATATAAGTATGTGTTATACACGTGTCTATATTACATTATATATAAGTATGTGTTGTACAAGTGTCTATATTGCATTAGCTATAAGTATGTGTTATACACGTGTCTATATTGCATTATATATAAGTATGTGTTATGCACGTGTCTATGTTGCATTATATATAAGTATGTATTGTACACGTGTCTATATTACATTATATATAAGTATGTGTTGTACACGTGTCTATATTACATTATATATAAGTATGTGTTGTACACGTGTCTATATTACATCAGATATAAGTATGTGTTATGCACGTGTCTATATTGCATTATATATAAGTATGTGTTGTACACGTGTCTATATTGCATTATATATAAGTATGTGTTGTACACGTGTTTATATTGCATTATATATAAGTATGTGTTGTACACGTGTCTATATTGCACTATATATAAGTATGTGTTATACACGTGTCTATATTGCATTATATATAAGTATGTGTTGTACACGTGTTTATATTGCATTATATAAAAGTATTTGTTGTACACGTGTCTATATTACATTATATATAGGTATGTGTTGTACACGTGTCTATATAACATTATATATAAGTATGTGTTGTACACGTGTCTATATAACATTATATATAAGTATGTGTTGTACACGTGACTATATTGCATTTGATATAAGTATGTGTTGTACACGTGTCTATATTACATTATATATAAGTATGTGTTATACACGTGTCTGTATTGCATTATATATAGGTATGTGTTGTACACGTGTCTATATTACATTGGATATAAGTATGTGTTGTACACGTGTCTATATTACATTAGATATCAATATGTGTTGTACACGTGTCTATATTACATTATATATCTGTATGTGTTGTACACGTGTCTATATTGCATTATATATAAGTATGTGTTATACACGTGTCTATATTGCATTATATATAAGTATGTGTTATACACGTGTCTATATTGCATTAGATATAAGTATGTGTTGTACACGTGTCTATATTGCATTATATATAAGTATGTGTTGTACACGTGTCTATATTGCATTAGATATAAGTATGTGTTGTACACGTGTCTATATTGCATTAGATATAAGTATGTGTTATACACGTGTCTATATTGCATTTGATATAAGTATGTGTTGTACACGTTTCAATATTGCATTATATATATAAGTATGTATTGTACACGTGTTTATATTACATTAGATATAAGTATGTCTTGTACACGTTTCTATATTGCATTTTATATAAGTATGTGTTGTACACGTGTCTATATTGCATTAGATACAAGTATGTGTTATGCACGTGTCTATATTGCATTAGATATAAGTATGTGTTGTACACGTGTCTATATTACATTATATATAAGTATGTGTTGTACACGTGTCTATATTGCATTTGCTATAATTATGTGTTATGCACGTGTCTATATTGCATTATATATAAGTATGTGTTGTACACGTGTCAATATTGCATTAGATATAAGTATGTGTTGTACACGTGTCTATATTGCATTATATATAAGTATGTGTTATACACGTGTCTATATTGCATTTTATATAAGTATGTGTTGTACACGTGTCTATATTGCATTAGATATAAGTATGTGTTATGCACGTGTCTATATTGCATTATATATAAGTATGTATTGTACACGTGTCTATATTGCATTTGATATAAGTATGTGTTGTACACGTGTCTATATTACATTATATATAAGTATGTGTTGTACACGTGTCTATATTGCATTATATATAAGTATGTGTTGTACACGTGTCTATATTACATTATATATAAGTATGTGTTGTACACGTGTCTATATTGCATTAGATATAAGTATGTGTTATACACGTGTCTATATTACATTATATATAAGTATGTGTTGTACACGTGTCTATATTGCATTAGATATAAGTATGTGTTATACACGTGTCTATATTGCATTAGATATAAGTATGTGTTGTACACGTGTCTATATTGCATTAGATATAAGTATGTGTTGTACACGTGTCTATATTGCATTATATATAAGTATGTGTTGTACACGTGTCTATTTTACATTAGATATAAGTATGTGTTATACACGTGTCTATATTGCATTATATATAAGTATGTTATGCACGTGTCTATGTTGCATTATATATAAGTATGTGTTGTACACGTGTCTATATTGCATTAGATATAAGTATGTGTTGTACACGTGTCTATATTGCATTAGATATAAGTATGTATTGTACACGTGTCTATATTGCATTAGATATAAGTATGTGTTGTACACGTGTCTATATTACATTATATATAAGTATGTGTTGTACACGTGTCTATATTGCATTATATATAAGTATGTGTTGTACACGTGTCTATATTACATTATATATAAGTATGTGTTGTACACGTGTCTATATTGCATTAGATATAAGTATGTGTTATACACGTGTCTATATTACATTATATATAAGTATGTGTTGTACACGTGTCTATATTGCATTAGATATAAGTATGTGTTATACACGTGTCTATATTGCATTAGATATAAGTATGTGTTGTACACGTGTCTATATTGCATTAGATATAAGTATGTGTTGTACACGTGTCTATATTGCATAATATATAAGTATGTGTTGTACACGTGTCTATATTACATTAGATATAAGTATGTGTTATACACGTGTCTATATTGCATTATATATAAGTATGTTATGCACGTGTCTATGTTGCATTATATATAAGTATGTGTTGTACACGTGTCTATATTACATTATATATAAGTATGTGTTGTACACGTGTCTATATTACATTATATATAAGTATGTGTTGTACACGTGTCTATATTACATTATATATAAGTATGTGTTGTACACGTGTCTATATTGCATTAGATATAAGTATGTGTTGTACACGTGTCTATATTGCATTAGATATAAGTATGTGTTGTACACGTTTCTATATTGCATTATATATAAGTATGTGTTGTACACGTGTCTATATTGCATTATATATAAGTTTGTGTTGTACACGTGTCTATATTGCATTAGGTATAAGTATGTGTTGTACACGTGTCTATATTACATTAGATATAAGTATGTGTTGTACACGTGTCTATATTGCATTAGATATCAGTATGTGTTATACACGTGTCTATATTGCATTATATATAAGTATGTGATGTACACGTGTCTATATTGCATTAGATATAAGTATGTGTTGTACACGTGTCTATATTGCATTAGATATAAGTATGTGTTATACACGTGTCTTTATTGCTATAGATATAAGTATGTGTTGTACACGTGTCTATATTGCATTAGATATAAGTATGTGTTATACACGTGTCTATATTGCATTAGATATAAGTATGTGTTGTACACGTGTCTATATTGCATTAGATATAAGTATGTGTTGTACACGTGTCTATATTGCATTATATATAAGTATGTGTTGTACACGTGTCTATATTGCATTAGATATAAGTATGTGTTATACACGTGTCTATATTGCATTATATATAAGTATGTGTTGTACACGTGTCTATATTGCATTAGATATAAGTATGTGTTATACACGTGTCTATATTGCATTATATATAAGTATGTTTGTACACGTGTCTATATTCATTAGTATAATTGTTTGTGTTCTATATTGCATTTATATAAGTATGTGTTGTACACGTGTCTATATTGCATTAGATATAAGTATGTGTTATACACGTGTCTATATTGCATTAGATATAAGTATGTGTTGTACACGTGTCTATATTACATTATATATAAGTATGTGTTGTACACGTGTCTATATTGCATTATATATAAGTATGTGTTATACACGTGTCTATATTGCATTATATATAAGTATGTGTTGTACACGTGTCTATATTGCATTAGATATAAGTATGTGTTATACACGTGTCTATATTGCATTATATATAAGTATGTGTTGTACACGTGTCTATATTGCATTAGATATAAGTATGTGTTGTACACGTGTCTATTGCATTAGATATAAGTATGTGTTGTACACGTGTCTATATTGCATTAGATATAAGTATGTGTTGTACACGTGTCTATATTGCATTATATATAAGTATGTGTTGTACACGTGTCTATATTACATTAGATATAAGTATGTGTTATACACGTGTCTATATTGCATTATATATAAGTATGTTATGCACGTGTCTATGTTGCATTATATATAAGTATGTGTTGTACACGTGTCTATATTACATTATATATAAGTATGTGTTGTACACGTGTCTATATTACATTATATATAAGTATGTTTTGTACACGTGTCTATATTACATTAGATATAAGTATGTGTTGTACACGTGTCTATATTGCATTATATATAAGTATGTGTTGTACACGTGTCTATATTACATTATATATAAGTATGTGTTGTACACGTGTCTATATTGCATTATATATAAGTATGTGTTGTACACGTGTCTATATTGCATTAGATATAAGTATGTGTTATACACGTGTCTATATTGCATTAGATATAAGTATGTGTTGTACACGTTTCAATATTGCATTATATATAAGTATGTGTTGTACACGTGTCTATATTGCATTATTTATAAGTTTGTGTTGTACACGTGTCTATATTGCATTAGGTATAAGTATGTGATGTACACGTGTCTATATTACATTAGATATAAGTATGTGTTGTACATGTGTCTATATTGCATTAGATATCAGTATGTGTTATACACGTGTCTATATTGCATTATATATAAGTATGTGATGTACACGTGTCTATATTGCATTAGATATAAGTATGTGTTGTACACGTGTCTATATTGCATTAGATATAAGTATGTGTTATACACGTGTCTTTATTGCTATAGATATAAGTATGTGTTGTACACGTGTCTATATTGCATTAGATATAAGTATGTGTTATACACGTCTCTATATTGCATTAGATATAAGTATGTGTTGTACACGTGTCTATGTTGCATTAGATATAAGTATGTGTTATACACGTGTCTATGTTGCATTTTATATAAGTATGTGTTGTACACGTGTCTATATTGCATTAGATATAAGTATGTGTTATGCACGTGTCTATATTGCATTAGCTATAAGTATGTGTTATACACTTGTCTATATTACATTAGCTATAAGTATGTGTTGTACACGTTTCTATATTACATTATATATAAGTATGTGTTGTACACGTGTCTATATTACATTATATATAAGTATGTGTTGTACACGTGTCTATATTACATTAGATATAAGTATGTGTTGTACACGTGTCTATATTGCATTATATATAAGTATGTGTTGTACACGTGTCTATATTGCATTAGATATAAGTATGTGTTGTACACGTGTCTATATTGCATTAGATATAAGTATGTGTTGTACACGTGTCTATATTGCATTAGATATAAGTATGTGTTGTACACGTGTCTATATTGCATTATATATAAGTATGTGTTGTACACGTGTCTATATTACATTAGATATAAGTATGTGTTGTACACGTGTCTATATTACATTATATATCAGTATGTGTTGTACACGTGTCTATATTACATTAGATATCTGTATGTGTTGTACACGTGTCTATATTGCATTTTATATAAGTATGTGTTGTACACGTGTCTATATTGCATTAGATATAAGTATGTGTTGTGCACGTGTCTATATTGCATTAGATATAAGTATGTATTGTACACGTGTCTATATTACATTTGATATAAGTATGTGCTGTACACGTGTCTATATTACATTATATATAATTATGTGTTGTACACGTGTCTATATTGCATTAGATATAAGTATGTGTTGTACACGTGTCTATATTACATTATATATAAGTATGTGTTGTACACGTGTCTATATTGCATTAGATATAAGTATGTGTTATACACGTGTCTATATTACATTATATATAAGTATGTGTTGTACAAGTGTCTATATTGCATTAGCTATAAGTATGTGTTATACACGTGTCTATATTGCATTATATATAAGTATGTGTTGTACACGTGTCTATATTGCATTAGCTATAAGTATGTTATGCACGTGTCTATGTTGCATTATATATAAGTATGTGTTGTACACGTGTCTATATTACATTATATATAAGTATGTGTTATACACGTGTCTATATTACATTATATATAAGTATGTTTTTTACACGTGTCTATATTACATCAGATATAAGTATGTGTTGTACACGTGTTTATATTGCATTATATATAAGAATGTGTTGTACACGTGTCTATATAACATTATATATAAGTATATGTTGTACACGTGTCTATATTACCTTAGATATCAGTATGTGTTGTACAAGTGTCTATATTACATTATATATTAGTATGTGTTGTACACGTGTCTATATTGCATTATATATAAGTATGTATTGTACACGTGTCTATATTACATTATATATAAGTATGTCTTGTACACGTGTCTATATTGCATTATATATAAGTATGTGTTATACACGTGTCTATATTGCATTAGATATAAGTATGTGTTGTACACGTGTCTATGTTGCATTAGATATAAGTATGTGTTATACACATGTCTATATTGCATTTTATATAAGTATGTGTTGTACACGTGTCTATATTGCATTAGATATAAGTATGTGTTATGCACGTGTCTATATTGCATTAGATATAAGTATGTATTGTACACGTTTCTATATTGCATTTGATATAAGTATGTGTTGTACACGTGTCTATATTGCATTAGATATAAGTATGTGTTGTACACGTGTCTATATTGCATCAGATATAAGTATGTGTTGTACACGTGTCTATATTACATTATATATAAGTATGTGTTGTACACGTGTCTATATAGCATTATATATAAGTATGTGCTATACAAGTGTCTATATTACATTAGATATAAGTATGTGTTGTACACGTGTCTATATTGCATTAGATATAAGTATGTGTTATACACGTGTCTATATTGCATTATATATAAGTATGTGATGTACACGTGTCTATATTGCATTAGATATAAGTATGTGTTGTACACGTGTCTATATTGCATTAGATATAAGTATGTGTTATGCACGTTTCTTTGTTGCTATAGATATAAGTATGTGTTGTACACGTGTCTATATTACATTACATATAAGTATGTGTTATACATGTGTCTGTATTGCATTATATATAAGTATGTGTTGTACACGTGTCTATATTACATTAGATATAAGTATGTGTTGTACACGTGTCTATATTACATTATATATCAGTATGTGTTGTACACGTGTCTATATTACATTAGATATCTGTATGTGTTGTACACGTGTCTATATTGCATTATATATAAGTATGTGTTATACACGTGTCTATATTGCATTAGATATAAGTATGTGTTATACACGTGTCTATATTGCATTAGATATAAGTATGTGTTGTACACGTTTCAATATTGCATT
>CM026397.1:88956548-89019918 GCA_014843695.1 Archivesica marissinica | reverse complement strand
ACATCTATGGATCATTTATGGGAGCCAGACCTGAATGTGCCGGTGTCGAGGTAAACATCTATGGATCATTTATGGGAGCCAGACCTGAATGTGCCGGTGTCGAGGTAAACATCTATGGATCATTTATGGGAGCCAGACCTGAATGTGCCGGTGTCGAGGTAAACATCTATGGATCATTTATGGGAGCCAGACCTGGATGTGCCGGTGTCGAGGTAAACATCTGAGCGGCATCCATAGAGCCAGGATCCATAGAGCCGGGATCCGTTACTCACGAGTCTTTACTACTGAGCGGCATCCATAGAGCCAGGATCCATAGAGCCGGGATCCGTTACTCACGAGTCTTTACTACTGAGCGGCATCCATAGAGCCGGGGAAATGCTACTTGAGTCTTTACTACTGAGCGGCATCCATAGAGCCGGGGAAATGCTACTTGAGTCTTTACTACTGAGTGGCATCCATAGAGCCGGGGAAATGCTACTTGAGTCTTTACTACTGAGCGGCATCCATAGAGCCGGGGAAATGCTACTTGAGTCTTTACTACTGAGCGGCATCCATAGAGCCGGGGAAATGCTACTTGAGTCTTTACTACTGAGCGGCATCCATAGAGCCGGGGAAATGCTACTGGAGTCTTTACTACTGAGCGGCATCCATAGAGCCGGGGAAATGCTACTCGAGTCTTTACTACTGAGCGGCATCCATAGAGCGGGGAAATGCTACTAGAGTCTTTACTACTGAGCGGCATCCATAGAGCCGGGGAAATGCTACTCGAGTCTTTACTACTGAGCGGCATCCATAGAGCCGGGGATCCGTTACTCACGAGTCTTTACTACTGAGCGGCATCCATAGAGCCGGGGATCCGTTACTCACGAGTCTTTACTACTGAGCGGCATCCATAGAGCCGGGGAAATGCTACTTGAGTCTTTACTACTGAGCGGCATCCATAGAGCCGGGGAAATGCTACTTGAGTCTTTACTACTGAGCGGCATCCATAGAGCCGGGGAAATGCTACTTGAGTCTTTACTACTGAGCGGCATCCATAGAGCGGGGATCCGTTACTCACGAGTCTTTACTACTGAGCGGCATCCATAGAGCCGGGGATCCGTTACTCACGAGTCTTTACTACTGAGCGGCATCCATAGAGCCGGGGAAATGCTACTTGAGTCTTTACTACTGAGCGGCATCCATAGAGCCGGGGAAATGCTACTTGAGTCTTTACTACTGAGCGGCATCCATAGAGCCGGGGAAATGCTACTTGAGTCTTTACTACTGAGCGGCATCCATAGAGCCGGGGAAATGCTACTGGAGTCTTTACTACTGAGCGGCATCCATAGAGCCGGGGAAATGCTACTGGAGTCTTTACTACTGAGCGACATCCATAGAGCCGGGGAAATGCTACTGGAGTCTTTACTACTGAGCGGCATCCATAGAGCCGGGGAAATGCTACTGGAGTCTTTACTACTGAGCGGCATCCATAGAGCCGGGTAAATGCTACTTGAGTCTTTACTACTGAGCGGCATCCATAGAGCCGGGGAAATGCTACTTGAGTCTTTACTACTGAGCGGCATCCATAGAGCCGGGGAAATGCTACTCGAGTCTTTACTACTGAGCGGCATCCATAGAGCCGGGGAAATGCTACTCGAGTCTTTACTACTGAGCTATCAGGAATTTACTGTTTTTTACTGTCTGAATTCACTTTTCCTTTCCTTACAGTGGATGTTGAGCTACATGGATATATATTGTATTACCATTGTGTATTATAGAATGATGTACACTGTAGTATAATATGAATATTGTAGTGGCAGTAAGCAGACAGAACATTACTAATTGTGTATTATAGAATGATGTACACTGTAGTATAATATGAATATTGTAGTGGCAGTAAGCAGACAGAACATTACTAATTAGGGAGATAATGGTTCATATTATGGGAGATGACGAAAATATCTTTTTCATATTTAATTTGGTTGATGGAAATATTTATTATATTTATGTAGATTTATAAGATGCCATATCAAAAATTTATTAGTCATTGTGGGATTTGACAAGGCAGGAATGTGGACCATTTATATTACACCTTGATATATTGTTCAAAGTAAATTTGACAACAGCTTTAAAAATAATACAGAAAATGTCAACATTACAGCCATGTAATTTATACATTCTGATCTACTTGCGTATACACAGCAGGCAGGGTAGAAAATTGTATAATTTAATAAAATAAGTTTATTTTATTAGTTGGTATGATAGAAAACTATGCAATAGTGCGCTAAATGGTGCTAGAATTGACGGCCATAAAAGACATCATAAATGGCATCACTGACAGCCTGCGTCTGGTTCCTAGCCGCTGCACTTAACCTGGCATGATATAGCCAGAACTGCTGATGCACAGTTAAGCGAAAGACTCACTCACTTGTCAATGCAAACGTGTTATTGATGAATGTCGTCTAAGCGCAATGTTCTACCATTTTCTATCAAACCAGCTGTTACAGCCTAAAATAAAAATAAAATTTGTTTGTTTAACTTTGCATGTTTTACGTTTATTTATCGTGGCTACCAGTTGCCCATATTAGAGCAGTGGTTTGGGCCAGGAATTTTGACTAGGGTGCTCCCCGAGGTAGAACAAAGCGAAATTGGTATATTCTTGTAGGTTAATGTTTCATAGATTCGAAAATAGTTCTTGGCTTATTCAAAACAGTGATTCAAGAAAATTATAGAGCTTTTAATAAGATGATGTAGTGTTTTTTAAACACCTAAAATAAAAGGGGGTAGGGGTAGTATTTTGAAAATAAAACAACTATCAAAGAAATGAAATCGTATATATTATATACCGTTGGAACGGGTGGGTATGAGTTGTACTTGATGTTACAAGAATTTATTTTGCAGTAAATATGAGGATGACACCATGGTGACGTCATATGTAATAGTAGTCGTCCAAAACGGAAGTTGATATATTTTGTGATGCTAAATTTATATTTTATATATATATAATTAGTACAAAACATGAGTGATTTGGGTATCAATTGTACTCGCTTGATCAATATCGAAACATCATTATCAATATATATAGTAGCATGATGCTGTAGTGATATGCAAAATAAAATGATAAAATTCAACAACATTTTATATTTATTTTATAAAACATTAAGCTATTTGTTCTGATGCCAAGACCTTTAATATGATGCAGAGAATAAACTGTTTCTAGAGCAGAACAGCATCACATAAGGTTGAAATTATTTCCATTATAGATCATGAGTATATTACAAAACTTGGACTAGCTGTACAAATTCACCATGACCATGGGAGTAAACAACTACTTGACATGTTGCATTCTCTTTGGTCTTGTATGAGTAATGATGAAGTAAGGCGCTTTCTGTCGTCTTTGGCTAAATGCCAGATCGGAGATGATAACAGGTATATTCCTGCACGATCGGACAGAAGGCTTTTCATCCATAGATGCAGCAATTGACAACTTCGATCACAATGAAGAAACACTCGATGGCAAGTCCACAACCCACTTGATGGCGGCTGTCATTTATCAGCGTAACACAACACATGTGCCAAGTATTTGCATACCACGAGTAACCAGTAAGACGCTGACAGAAAATGATGGAATAGATGAATCTAACTTGATTGAGAGATATAGAAAACCGCCCAATCGCCCCGAACCCCCAGTTTTTCCAGCCAGTCTCCATCAACATGGACAAAGATCTGTCTTCGTTCAATACAGCTGTTTCCATGGATTTGCTTTGGTGTCTTGCTAGGTATATAAGCAAACAAAATGAGATTCCTTCGTGGACAGCATTTAATGCCATGTTGTCAGAATCTACACAGCCTGTGACAACCATCCGATACTTACCTTTTATACATGCTCAACCCACTGATCTGAATACAATATATACTGCCTTGATTCAAATAGTACGTTTGGCAGAATCGCTTGGCCAAGAACATATATTTGTAACCGCAGACCTTTCCATTTATAGCAAAGCTCAGGAATTGTTATGGAGTAAACCCCCATTGTTACAAGACAAGGTGACTATGCGGCTTGGCGTAATGCATCTTCTGATGGCATTGATAGCTAACATCGGTAAACTGTATGCTGATGGCGGCCTGCATGCATTCTTGACTTGAGTCGGGAGTGTATGCAGATAGTTTGTGCACAATGCTTTTGCAAGGAAAACATCTGTCAAGAGGCATTCGAGCACTTAGGTTGGCAATGGAAGCTTTAACTGAACTGATGTTTGAAGGTTTGACAAAATGGATGGCTGCTGCCAATGGCACGGAGTTCATGTCCAATGCACTTCGGCTTGACTTAGAAGATTTGCAACGATGACAAGGATCTGTCAACTGATTTGATTGGCACTATTAATCGCAGCGCAGATTTGCTATTACACCTGAATGCTGTTGCAGAAGCAATCCCCATCCTGCTGGGCGTAATAATTATGCAAAGTACTTACCTGTATATCTTACCGAGATGAGAATGTTGGAATCCAAAAACCCACATGCGTACCAACATCTTCTTGAAGGGGGATTTATGGTCCGGCGATCCAACAACAATCTATTCAACTGTGTTTCCACTGACCAGACATTGGATAGTCAGTGAATAAGGACTGTAAAAGTCGTGGTGGGGTCGTCGGGTTCACATTGAGCAAAAGTGCTTTGACATTTAACTGGAGAGTATGCAGCGTGTATTAAGTCGTTTAGTGGCATTGCCAACGAGAATGAGACGGAGAGTGATAAGAATAGTACAAGAGATGCAAAGGATTCACGTCAAATAGTTGATATTATATCAGACCAGTGGCAAAATCCATTCGACTTAGAAGATGTACCTGAAATGTTGATTAACATATTCACTGGTTTGGTTGCATCTCAAGATATAGCTACATCACTGACTGATTACATGGAAAATGGGAATAAACGTTCAGTGGAGTTCTTTGTGTGAAGACAGCAAGGTAGTTAGCTTTTGGAAGCCCAATGCAAGAATTTAACCATTAACATTTGCTGATATGAAACCAAGTGTCACACTGCAATCGACACAGCTGAAGATCAATTCAGAAGTACTGTTCAGGTGATTATTAGCCGTTGCAAAACAAAGAAATGTTGATCTGAAGACTGTTATAAAACATGAGTTAGCCGCTGTACCCCCTGCGCTATTCAATGACGACGGAACAATTCGAAAGACTACAAAGTCAGATCTTGCATGCAAGATAGAATCTATATGCCCAGCTCACACGGACATATCCAGCCAAGAACAATTGCAAAGCACCGCATACATTATTGATGGAATGGCCATGTTGCAGACACTGAATGATAGATTGTTCAAGACATTTGATGAATTAGCAAATATTGTTATGAATAGACTTGTATCAACCATGCGCGGTAGGCTATCAGTTGTAACTTGTGTACTTGTGCGACGCATCCTGAAGAGATTAGTCATTTTAGATTTTTGGAGGATAGTGCAGTGATACAGACCCATTCCAGAGTCTTCTCTTGTTCCTTTTACGTGCAAAGCGTAAATGACCGACACAAGACAAAATGACAGTAGAAATTATCTTTAAACGACACGTAGAATGCGCTTATTATAGAATCCTATAATAAACAAATGTCAATTCAGGAGTGTGGCTGACTGTTGACTGTACAAGACCATGAACTAATTATGGAGGTAATTATTCAACATTTTACACCATTTTAATATGTTCAATTATTTAACACACAGTAAAACTAACAGGGAAATACGGTATGAACATCTATGGATCATTTATGGGAGCCAGACCTGAATGTGCCGGTGTCGAGGTAAACATCTATGGATCATTTATGGGAGCCAGACCTGGCTGTGCCGGTGTCGAGGTAAAAATCTATGGATCATTTATGGGAGCCAGACCTGGATGTGCCGGTGTCGAGGTAAAAATCTATGGATCATTTATGGGAGCCAGACCTGGATGTGCCGGTGTCAAGGTAAACATCTATGGATCATTTATGGGAGCCAGACCTAGATGTGCCGGTGTTGAGGTAAACTTCTATGGATCATTTATGGGAGCCAGACACAAGAACTCGGTTTAAAGTCCCATCTGAAAGACTGGATTCCCAGTCCATCTGGACTACGTATCCATCTGTTTTATGCATGCTATGTAAAATAATTGATAGATAAATAATTGTAACAGACAACAATTCATTAATGTGTTTATTTTATTTGTAACTGAAATCTCTGGAAATATGTCGTGGAATTTCATTAGAATTGTGTCCTTATGGAATTGCATATTTTACTGTTATTTTCTCACCGCTAACGTGCAAAGAATTAAGTGAATGATCAATTATATTTCACTCATGAAGATTAAAAAAAACCCTATTATCACTTGCCACTCCAATAATAATGCTTTCAGTGTTCATTCGGTGAAATATAATTCAATCATACACTGAAACAAACAAATCTTGTGAAATCTTGATACAGCAAAACATGGAAATGTGTACTGTAACACTGTATCTTGTCTGTAGTATCCCAGGCTATCTTGTCTGCAGTACCCCAGGCTATCTTGTCTGTAGTATCCCAGGCTATCTTGTCTGTAGTATCCCAGGCTATCTTGTCTGCAGTATCCCAGGCTATCTTGTCTGCAGTATCCCAGGCTTGTCTGCAGTATGCCAGGCTATCTTGTCTGCAGTACCCCATGCTATCTTGTCTGTATTATCCCAGGCTATCTTGTCTGTAGTATCCCAGGCTATCTTGTGTGCAGTATCCCAGGCTATCTTGTCTGCAGTATCCCAGGCTATCTTGTCTGCAATATCCCAGGCTTGTCTGCAGTATGTCAGGCTATCTTGTCTGTAGTATCCCAGGCTATCTTGTATGCAGTATCCCAGGCTATCTTGTCTGCAGTATCCCAGGCTATCTTGTCTGCAGTATCCCAGGCTTGTCTGCAGTATGTCAGGCTATCTTGTCTGCAGTATCCCAGGCTATCTTGTCTGTAGTATCCCAGGCTATCTTGTCTGTAGTATCCCAGGCTATCGTGTCTGCAGTACGCCAGGCTATCTTGTCTGCAGTATCCAAGGCTATCTTGTCTGCAGTATGCCAGGCTATCTTGTCTGTAGTATCCCAGGCTATCTTGTCTGCAGTATGTCAGGCTATCGTGTCTGCAGTACGCCAGGCTATCTTGTCTGCAGTATCCCAGGCTATCGTGTCTGCAGTATGCCAGGCTATCTTGTCTGCAGTATGCCAGGCTATCTTGTCTGTAGTATCCCAGGCTATCTTGTCTGCAGTATGCCAGGCTATCTTGTCTGTAGTATCCCAGGCTATCTTGTCTGCAGTATCCCAGGCTATCTTGTCTGTAGTATCCCAGGCTATCTTTTCTGTAGTATCCCAGGCTATCTTGTCTGCAGTATGCCAGGCTGTCTTGTCTGTAGTATCCCAGGCTATCTTGTCTGTAGTATCCCAGGCTATCTTGTCTGCAGTATGCCAGGCTATCTTGTCTGCAGTATCCCAGGCTATCTTGTCTGCAGTATGCCAGGCTATCTTGTCTGTAGTATGCCAGGCTATCTTGTCTGTAGTATCCCAGGCTATCTTGTCTGTAGTATCCCAGGCTATCGTGTCTGCAGTATGCCAGGCTATATTGTCTGCAGTATGTCAGGCTATCTTGTCTGCAGTATGCCAGGCTATCTTGTCTAGTATCCCAGGCTATCTTGTCTGCAGTATCCCAGGCTATCTTGTCTGCAGTATGCCAGGCTATCTTGTCTGCAGTATGTCAGGCTATCTTGTCTGCAGTATGCCAGGCTATATTGTCTGTAGTATCCCAGGCTATCTTGTCTGTAGTATCCCAGGCTATCTTGTCTGCAGTATCCCAGGCTATCTTGTCTGCAGTATGCCAGGCTATCTTGTCTGTAGTATCCCAGGCTATCTTGTCTGCAGTATCCCAGGCTATCTTGTCTGCAGTATCCCAGGCTATCTTGTCTGCAGTATCTCAGGCTATCTTGTCTGCAGTATCCCAGGCTATCTTGTCTGCAGTATCCCAGGCTATCTTGTCTGCAGTATGCCAGGCTATCTTGTCTGTAGTATGCCAGGCTATCTTGTCTGCAGTATGCCAGGCTATCTTGTCTGTAGTATCCCAGGCTATCTTGTCTGTAGTATCCCAGGCTATCTTGTCTGTAGTATCCCAGGCTATCTTGTCTGTAGTATCCCAGGCTATCTTGTCTGTAGTATGCCAGGCTATCTTGTCTGTAGTATCCCAGGCTATCTTGTCTGCAGTATGCCAGGCTATCTTGTCTGTAGTATCCCAGGCTATCTTGTCTGCAGTATGCCAGGCTATCTTGTCTGTAGTATCCCAGGCTATCTTGTCTGCAGTATCCCAGGCTATCTTGTCTGCAGTGTGCCAGGCTATCTTGTCTGTAGTATGCCAGGTTATCTTGTCTGCAGTATGCCAGGCTATCTTGTCTGCAGTATCCCAGGCTATCTTGTCTGTAGTATCCCAGGCTATCTTGTCTGCAGTATCCCAGGCTATCTTGTCTGTAGTATCCCAGGCTATCTTGTCTGTAGTATCCCAGGCTATCTTGTCTGCAGTATCCCAGGCTATCTTGTCTGCAGTATGCTAGGCTATCTTGTCTGCAGTATCCCAGGCTTGTCTGCAGTAACCCAGGCTTGTCTGCAGTATCCCAGGTTTGTCTGCAGTATCCCAGGCTATCTTGTCTGTAGTATCCCAGGCTTGTCTGCAGTATCCCAGGTTTGTCTGCAGTATCCCAGGCTATCTTGTCTGCAGTATCCCAGGCTATCTTGTCTGTAGTATCCCAGGCTATCTTGTCTGCAGTATCCCAGGCTATCTTGTTTGCAGTAACCCAGGTTTGTCTGCAGTATCCCAGGCTTGTCTGCAGTATCCCAGGTTTGTCTGCAGTAACCCAGGTTTGTCTGCAGTATCCCAGGCTTGTCTGCAGTATCCCAGGTTTGTC
This sequence comes from Archivesica marissinica, assembly GCA_014843695.1. NCBI lineage: Eukaryota > Metazoa > Mollusca > Bivalvia > Venerida > Vesicomyidae > Archivesica > Archivesica marissinica. The sequence continues at coordinate 89,010,996 of CM026397.1, read as the reverse complement.
TGCAGTAACCCAGGCTTGTCTGCAGTAACCCAGGTTTGTCTGCAGTATCCCAGGCTTGTATGCAGTAACCCAGGTTTGTCTGCAGTATCCCAGGTTTGTCTGTAGTATCCCAGGATTGTCTGCAGTAACCCAGGCTTGTCTGCAGTATCCCAGGTTTGTCTGCAGTAACCCAGGCTTGTCTGCAGTAACCCAGGTTTGTCTGCAGTAACCCAGGCTTGTCTGCAGTAACCCAGGCTTGTCTGCAGTATCCCAGGTTTGTCTGCAGTATCCCAGGTTTGTCTGCAGTATCCCAGGCTTGACTGCAGTAACCCAGGCTATCTTGTCTGTAGTATCCCAGGCTATCTTGTCTGTAGTATCCCAGGCTATCTTGTCTGTAGTATCCCAGGCTATCTTGTCTGCAGTATGCCAGGCTATCTTGTCTGTAGTATCCCAGGCTATCTTGTCTGCAGTATGCCAGGCTATCTTGTCTGTAGTATCCCAGGCTATCTTGTCTGCAGTATGCCAGGCTATCTTGTCTGCAGTATCCCAGGCTATCTTGTCTGTAGTATCCCAGGCTATCCTGTCTGTAGTATCCTAGGCTATCTTGTCTGCAGTATCCCAGGCTATCTTGTCTGCAGTATGCTAGGCTATCTTGTCTGCAGTATGCCAGGCTATCTTGTCTGCAGTATGCCAGGCTATCTTGTCTGCAGTATGCTAGGCTATCTTGTCTGTAGTATCCCAGGCTATCTTGTCTGCAGTATCCCAGGCTATCTTGTCTGCAGTATCCCAGGCTATCTTGTCTGCAGTATCCCAGGCTATCTTGTCTGCAGTATCCCAGGCTTGTCTGCAGTAACCCAGGCTTGTCTGCAGTATCCCAGGCTATCTTGTCTGTAGTATCCCAGGCTTGTCTGCAGTATCCCAGGTTTGTCTGCAGTATCCCAGGCTATCTTGTCTGCAGTATCCCAGGCTATCTTGTCTGCAGTATCCCAGGCTATCTTGTCTGCAGTATCCCAGGCTATCTTGTTTGCAGTAACCCAGGTTTGTCTGCAGTATCCCAGGCTTGTCTGCAGTATCCCAGGTTTGTCTGCAGTAACCCAGGTTTGTCTGCAGTATCCCAGGCTTGTCTGCAGTATCCCAGGTTTGTCTGCAGTAACCCAGGCTTGTCTGCAGTAACCCAGGTTTGTCTGCAGTATCCCAGGCTTGTCTGCAGTAACCCAGGTTTGTCTGCAGTATTCCAGGTTTGTCTGTAGTATCCCAGGTTTGTCTGCAGTAACCCAGGCTTGTCTGCAGTATCCCAGGTTTGTCTGCAGTAACCCAGGCTTGTCTGCAGTAACCCAGGTTTGTCTGCAGTAACCCAGGCTTGTCTGCAGTAACCCAGGCTTGCCTGCAGTATCCCAGGTTTGTCTGCAGTATCCCAGGTTTGTCTGCAGTATCCCAGGCTTGTCTGCAGTAACCCAGGCTTGTCTGCAGTAACCCAGGCTTGTCTGCAGTACCCCAGGCTATCTTGTCTGTAGTATCCCAGGCTATCTTGTCTGCAGTAACCCAGGCTTGTCTGCAGTAACCCAGGCTTGTCTGCAGTATCCCAGGTTTGTCTGCAGTATCCCAGGTTTGTCTGCAGTATCCCAGGCTATCTTGTCTGCAGTACCCCAGGCTGTTTTAGTGTACCAGTTTATCAACTGTTGAATGAGGACACATGGTGATACGGCAAGTACTATATCGTCGGCCTAATATCAAAACCTCGTATAGACCATTTTTTCAGAAAACAACTTTTTGACATCGCGGGAATCATTGCGGCATAGCCCAGATTCTGTCAAAACGACGTACTCCTACTCCAATTGTAAGTGCTGTAAACAGTCATATGACAAAATATCGTATACTGATTGGTGCATAATCCTTAAGATCAAAACCTCGTGCTTCGTTTAGAACAGTGTCAGCAATGATAAGCAGTCTTCAACAGAAGGATGCCAAATAGTAGGAGATGAAAACACTGACCATGTGCGAGCTAGTATTGGAAGTGTGTTAGCTCAGGCAACGATGGTTTGTGAAGATGGACACAATGATAACATTAATAAGGAAGAACATCATGCAGTTGACAAGAGCGATTGTGAAATTAGGAAAAATGGTGATGAAGAATTATCTGTTTTAAAGTCACCAGAAGTTGGAGGGGATAACCAGACTCTCGAGAGGAGTCATACATGTACAGGAGGAGATGACATTTCTGAGGACGCAGAGGAGCTAGACCTAGATGATTATGTAAGAGATCCAGATTACTTCCCCGAAAAAAGAGATAAGAGTTATGAGTCTTCTGATGAATTAGAAAAATTTCCAACATATATAAACGAAGCCAGTGTAGATCATGAAGAGGTCGTACAAGATCAACCAACTGTAAAGAGAAGAAAACGCAGGTCGGAACATGAATGGAACAGACAAAAGCAAATGGTGGCCAGAATGGCAGGACGGTCATACAAAGGTTGGAAGAAAAATGAAGAAGGAAAGTGGCTGTTAACTGAAGCGAGAAAAGAGAGGGTTTTGAAACCACCAGGTTGTTCAAAACAGTGTCGGAATTCAAAAATTAAGTGTTGTGATCAGATTTCTGAGAACCTTTATTCAATCAGTTCTGGACGCAGTATGATTGGAATGAGAAGAAACTGTATGTCTCTACCTCAGTTCTAGAATCCGACGTTAAGTCGACATCAGCCGAAAGCTCTGGTAGAAAGGGCAAGACCTACAAATATTACATGACAGTCAGAGAAAAGAGAATATGTGTCTGCAAACACATGTTTTTGAACACTCTATGCATCGGTGAGAAAGCAATATGGGTGGAAGCAGACTAATTTTCAAGAAAGTCAAGAAGCGACAGAATATGCAGAGGCCTCTGACGATAACACACGTACAGGAGGTAGACAGCGTGTGCAACCCCATAAAGAAAAGCCACAGTCAGAAGTTAGACAGAGTGCACAAGAATATCTAGAAAAACTACCCAAAATGGAATCACACTACTGTAGGGCAACTAGTAAAAAGCTTTATATTGAACCAGTTTTCACAACAAAATCTGAACTGTACAGGGCGTATGTCGAGAATTGTAAGGAGAATGGTCATAATGCAGCATCAAACTGTAACTTTAGGACAGTATTCGACAAACTGAATCTTTCACTGTACACACCTAAGAAGGATCAATGTGACAAGTGCTGTGAGTATGAATGTGGAAATATCACAGAGGATGTATACCGCCAAACACATGCAAAGAAAAGAAGATGCTAGACAAGCAAAGGCAGAAGACAAAGAAGTGTCTTAGTGACAACTCATACAAAGTGCTGACAATGGATTTACAGGCTGTTATGCTTTGTCCAAAACTTCAAGCCAACTTTATATTACAAGACGAAGTTTGCATGTCATAACTTCACAATTATGGACCTGGGAAGCAAAGATAACACATGCTATTTTTGGAATGAATCAGACGGTGACCTGTCAGCAAGTTCGTTTGCTGCTACATGCATAACACATTACATAGAGCACTTGTTGGCAACCGAACCAGGAGTTAAAGAAATTGTTCTGTATAGAGCCGTCGACAAACAGATTACCATTGTCCAAAAGTTCCTAGAGCGTGGACATACCAATATGGAGGTAGATGCAATGCACATTCTCATAGAAAGGAATCTGAAAAAAAGCCCATCTACGTGCCTCAGAATTATGGAGACATAATTTCGTCAGCAAGGCCGAAACAGAAATGCATGGTACACTACGTACCATACACATTCTTCAAAGACATGACAAATCTGTCATACTACAGCTCAATAAGGCCAGGAAATAAAGTTGGGAACCCAACTGTGACAGAAATTCGTGTACTCAGGTACAGTACAAATGGGACCATCTATTACAAACTTGGATTCCAAGAGGACTACTAGGACCTTCCACGGAGGGCAAAGCAACAGACCGGAGTTGGAGCAATTACAAGACTTCATCAGAACAAACTTCCAATCAAACAGTCTAAATATAAGCACCTGCAGGAACTGAAACGAGTTATACCTCAAGACTACCATACATTCTATGACTGCTTGCCTTTTCATTAAGTACACAAGAGTGAAAACTCTGCTATCTGTGCTATAATGTAGATAGCTGTTATTTTGAACTACTTACTGTAGGAATTGAGAGCTGCCTTAAGTCATAATGTTCATTAGTGGAGGTTACAGGAGTGTCTAGTGAGTTTCCTTCCATTACAAAACAATTCAAAACATTGAAACTTCACTGCTCATTATGAGCAGTTATTTTCGGCATTGTTTTTGTATAACCCTATTGTGCGTTTTACGCATTGTTTTTGTTCACATTTGCAGATTTCTCTTTCCTTTCAACTTATAGCATCATTGGCATTTACAGTCAAACATGTTTTATACGACCATATGACATACAACATAGTGGTTGTTCTGGACAGGTGGTAGTATAATACAGGTCAAATGTAATGCAGGAAGCTCCAACTGCCACCTGCCTGAGAGGTATTATTGTCTATGGCCGATTGATACAGGTTGCACAGTAGATCTAGTTATAGTTCTATATTACAGGAAGTAAATAATTATAGTTAGTATTTCAACGTTATTTCTTCTTTGAAATTATCTGTTATAAATGTTGTTCTTATAAGCCAGAGTGTTTTTAATCTATTGATACCATACTTCAAACCTGTCCTAAGCGACACTATAAGAGACGTTAATATCTTGGGATTACATTCAACCTAAATTTAGCGACCATCTTGCAATAGTAATCACCAAATTCCTGGTGTGACGGTCGATGAATACAATTTTTACTGTAGGTGGAGTTGTCCCCGAGAACTTTTTTTCCTATGAAGAATATGGTTTACATTTGTTTGCTACAATGTCAATATTTTGATATAAATACCATCTATTCATACAGAATAATTGTATATTGCATTATTGAGTACCACAATACAAAAAGTCGTATATGTATTAAAAATTTAAAACTGGTGCCAAACGATCGTATACGAGATTACTCATCTATTTTGTTTACAAATGCAAAAATCAGATTGCTAAGCAATTTGTTATGACATCTTAATGGTACATTCGAAATTTAGAAAGATTCCAACAAAATTTGAAACAATGAGAAACAAAAATGTCTCTCCTGTAAAATATAGAAAACTGGCTATACGAGGTATTGATATTAGGCCGACGATATATTAAACCTGTAATGAAGAAGTCCATATAGCTTATTTTATAAGAAGATGGAATCTGGTATCAGGTAAAAGATTCATTGTTAGCTTGAGACATAAACCACTATATTTCTCTTAAACAATAAGAGCAATAAAACAGGGCTGTTTGGAAATCCTATAGTTATGAGGTAACAAGATTAAAAGTATTAAGCACAGAGGAATAGTATTGCATTCCTCCACTGTAAATTCCCTTTATTTCAACAGCTGTTGAAACCTTTTAAAGTGTTTTCAATAGTAAATCGGCTATAATAGCTTTCATAATATTCATGTAGTTGTTCACTGTATACACAAGCCCAATAATTTCTCTCTAAATATCTAACTATTTTAATGGAGTTTGTGTATAATATGATTTATTTATCATGTGACAGCGGTATTAATACAATTTATAACCCTATATGAATAAAATCACAGTATTTACATGGTTTTATAAACTCTTGGTCAGGATTTCCTTTATGTTGGTTTGTGTGGTAAGTCTGATCACATCGCATAAAGCATACCGAATGACCTAGATATTATCTTAACCGATCAATCTGTATCCAGATGAAACACATTCCAAACACAAAAATATATTTGCAAACCAATAAATAAGTTGAATGTTTTACGTGTGAGCCGAGTGATTTCCGTTAGTAATTAATGAACTTGGATGAAAGGTATACAGTGCTCGAAAAATAGGACAGCCCAATGTCCGGGGCCTCTCAAAATCCAAGTCTGGCCTGGCTCTCTTTAAATCTGACAAGCCTGTGGGCCTGTGTCTATAAAAATCTCGGGCCCGTAGAAAATTTAATGTCGGGAGATTTCCGGTCTAGGAGACAACAATCGTAAACATTCTCGGGTCTGGTGACTAAATCAATCAATTATACCTCTTTTGTCATCTGTTTACAGCACATTAGATACTGCATCACCTAGATTATAGCCCCCAATAAAGTGATTAAATAAATAATGACTTCACTAATTGCTCATGCTGAGAAACCCCCGATACATTAGCATACAACTCGCTGATTGGCTGTATCGGGGCTATACCTTCATTAATATGTATAAATAAATTGGGTGGTCTTTGTCTGCACAATGCATGAAAGACGGATTAATTAGCGGCGAGATATGATATATTAGCATAATAAAGTAGATGGAACTTCTGTGAAATGGACAAACATGTTGAAATTTCTCACGGGTCGTCCAAAATGAAAGTGAAAGTAGAAAATGTAAACACAATATTGAACAACGTGACAGTAAAAACACTTCAACACGGAAAAGAGTTTTTCAGCCATTGTGGAAAGAAACTTTCCACTGGCTACGAAAAACAGTTTGATGAAATAACACACAAGATGTTTTGTATGGTTAGGGATAGAGGCAGTAATCCCACAAAACAGGTGGCAGTAAACTAGAGCTGAAAAGAATACTCTTTTATTGAGTTCGCCTCCGTGGTCGAGTGGTTATGGTCGCTGACTTGAATACCACTGTAACCTATCATCACTGATGGTCATGGGTTCGAGTCCCGCTCAGACCGTGTCTCATTTATATGAAAAAGTTGGCAGTTTCTTACGAAGGTTGGTGCACCCAAGTACTGGTTAACTGCTGGAGCCTGCCCAGGAAAAGTGTTGTTAGATAAACTGCCCGCCGGCGATATAGCCCAAAATGGTCCTGATGCAGGTGTAAAACCCGAAATAGAACATATAACTCTTTAATTGAAGATCAAAGTTAACCCTAAATATAATGTCAAAATTACTGCAACTTGTCCAAAGATTCCTACTAATTGTATATTTCTTTACTGCCTCTATCGTTAACGGTTTTTTGCATCTACTGCGAGTGATTTCCTATTCTGGCAGACAAGAATGTGTTTACTACAGGTATGGATCAGTTCCGGTTAGATCCAATAAGGGCACACCAGGCAAGCAGCTCACACAAAGCTTGTGCCACTCAGTACTTTCATCAGGAAGATGATATAAGTTCACAGACCAGGACTGTATACTAGAAAGTCACCCATATTGATACAACATGCATATAATGAATGGTCTTGTCCACTTTTAATCAGGGCCTGTCCACTTTAAATCAGGGTTTGTCCATTTTAAATTGGGGCCTGTCTATTTTCAGAGGGGACAAGCCCTGTGCCTTTCTGTTAAAAATGTTTTCCGTGAGCACTGATATATACTGAGTCAAAAAAGAAACGATACCTGGTGTTTATGTGTCTATAATTTCAACATTTATTAAGAAAATTCTTTGAAAATTCATAAGATGATAGTCCAACATGTTTGAAAGAGGAGCACATAAGCATAATGAGCCTCCGAAACTGTCTGCTGCGTGATGACGTAATTCGTCGGACAGGGGTCTAATGGAGTTTTCACACAGATGTCAATACCGAGTATGGGCACCATTTGCGTCTCTCACTGCAATGCACCGCCGTCGCATCGAACGGAAGAGTGTCTGAATCTCTTGCTGGTCAATATTTGTCCACTCCTGACGCAAAACATCCCTCAGTTGGTTTAACGTTACCGGCTGACGTCGTCTGACGGGTGACAAGTCTGGTGACAAAGCAGGCCACGGCAGGGTTTCAATATTGTTCTGCTCCAATAATGTGGTGGAAATCCGAGCAGTATGACACCTGGCGTTGTCCTGTTGGAACAGTGTGACGTTTCTGTTGGCGTTAAAGAACGGCACAACAACTGGCGCAAGGATCTCATCACAGTACCGCTGGGCGTTTAGGTTCACGTCCTCCACTAACAGTTCAGTGCGACTGCCGAAGGTGATACCGCCCCACGCCATAACGCTTCCGCCCCCGAACAGATCGACCTGACGTACACATGCGTCGGCGTAACGTTCACCGCGTCTGCGATATACCCACTCTCTGCCATCCGCTCGGCGCAAACAGAACCACGATTCATCGCTAAACATCACCGAATTCCACTGTAACAGAGTCCAGCGAGCACGTTCCGTCGTCCATTCCCGCCGTACGTCACGGTGACGTCGTGTCAGGATGGGTCCAACGTATGGCCGATAGGCACGAATGCCACGTTCACCGAGCCGGTTCCTGACTGTTTGTGCACTGATGCGATTGTTGGTCATCCCAGGAGTAACGGCAGCTGTGTGCGTAGCAGGTAGGAACTGGTCACGTAAATGTGACATCCGAATGTGACGGTCCTGTTCACGCGTCGTCACATGTGGTCGACCAGATCTTGGACGGTCGTCCACCGATCCATGTGTTCGATAACGTCGAAGTAGACGTGTTATCGTGATCCGCATAACCCCGAGTCGATTTGCGACGTCACGCTGACGTAAACCGCCGTCAATCATGCCAATGGCACGCATTCTCTGATTGCGGTTTAGCCTAGGCATTTTATTAGAGGTAACAATGGGTATGTATGGTGTTTTTCCTCGATGATAATGCAATACCAGTACAATAAACCGGTTTTCCGATTTGTACATGTGTAGGAAGTTGTCTTTGTTGAGGAGCACGTGCAAATCGGAAATTCGGCGTGACAGGATTATCGGGTGTTTATTTACCTGTGTTTATGGTTGGCTGACGTTGCAATAAGATACCCGGTACTGATACGTAATAATATATTAAACCTTTCTATGGTTTTATCCGTTTTACGTCATTTTTAGTTTGGTATCGATTCTTTTTTGACTCCGTATATATTTCAACAAGCAGTGAATGCTTAAATATTTTCCAACACTTTTCTGTTCAGCTTTTCAGGCTTGAAATATACCAGTACAAGGAACTAAGTATTTGGTCATTTTTATGTTTGTGCATTTGGTTAGAAAATATTAGCTGTCCATATATAGACACTGAAGTGATTTGTATGCATCATTTGAACATTCCTCTTCATGTCAATTCGAATTTGGAAAGAGCAGGCATTGAGCAAATTAAGGTCATCTAAATGTAAATTTGATGGGTCCTCTATCATTTAGTGTATTACAGATAAGTTCACTTAAAGTGTTAGCATTCAAAAATAACTGTAGATTGGGTATAGTTTGTAGATTGGGTGTATAGTTTGTAGATTGGGTGTATAGTTTGTAGATTGGGTATATAGTTTGTAGATTGGGTATATAGTTTGTAGATTGGGTATATAGTTTGTAGATTGTGTATATAGTTTGTAGATTGTGTATATAGTTTGTAGATTGGGTATATAGTTTGTAGATTGTGTATATAGTTTGTAGATTGGGTATATAGTTTGTAGATTGGGTATATAGTTTGTAGATTGGGTATATAGTTTGTAGATTGGGTATATAGTTTGTAGATTGGTATATAGTTTGTAGATTGGGTATATAGTTTGTAGATTGGGTATATAGTTTGCAGATTGGGTGTATAGTTTGCAGATTGGGTGTATAGTTTGTAGAATGGGTATAATTCTATAGATTGTGTATAGTTTATAGATTGGGTATAATTCTGTAGATTGTGTATAATTCTGTAGATTGGGTATAATTCTGTAGATTGGGTATAATTTGTAGATTGGGTATAATTTGTAGATTGGGTATACTTCTGTAGATTGGGTATAATTTATAGATTGGGTATAATTCTGTAGATTGTGTATAATTTGTAGATTGGGTATAATTTGTAGATTGGGTATAATTTGTAGATTGGGTATACTTCTGTATATTGGGTATAATTCTATAGATTGTGTATAGTTTGTAGATTGGGTATAGTTTGTAGATTGGGTATAAGTCTATAGATTGTAGATTGGGTATAGTTTGTAGATTTGGTATAAGTCTATAGATTGTGTATAGTTTGTAGATTGGGTATAGTTTGTAGATTGGGTATAATTCTGTAGATTGTGTATAGTTTGTAGATTGGGTATAGTTTGTAGATTTGGTATAAGTCTATAGATTGTGTATAGTTTGTAGATTGGGTATAATTCTATAGATTGTGTATAGTTTGTAGATTGGGTATAATTCTGTAGATTTGGTATAATTCTGTAGATTGTGTATAGTTTGTAGATTTGGTATAATTCTGTAGATTGGGTATAATTGTGTAGATTGGGTATAATTTGTAGATTGTGTATAGTTTGTAGATTGGGTATAATTTGTAGATTGGGTATAAATCTATAGATTGTGTATAGTTTGTAGATTGGGTATAGTTTGTAGATTGGGTATAAGTCTATAGATTGTGTATAGTTTGTAGATTGGGTATAGTTTGTAGATTGGGTATAGTTTGTAGATTTGGTATAAGTCTATAGATTGTGTATAGTTTGTAGATTGGGTATAATTCTGTAGATTGTGTATAGTTTGTAGATTGGGTATAGTTTGTAGATTTGGTATAAGTCTATAGATTGTGTATAGTTTGTAGATTGGGTATAATTCTATAGATTGTGTATAGTTTGTAGATTGGGTATAATTCTGTAGATTGTGTATAGTTTGTAGATTTGGTATAATTCTGTAGATTGGGTATAGTTTGTAGATTGGGTATAATTCTGTAGATTGGGTATACGTCTATAGATTGTGTATAGTTTGTAGATTGGGTATAAGTCTATAGATTGTGTATATATTGTAGATTGGGTATAATTCTATAGATTGTGTATAGTTTGTAGATTGGGTATAATTCTGTAGATTGGGTATAGTTTGTAGATTGGGTATAATTCTGTAGATTGGGTATACGTCTATAGATTGTGTATAGTTTGTAGATTGGGTATAATTCTATAGATTGTGTATAGTTTGTAGATTTGGTATTATTCTGTAGATTGTGTATAGTTTGTAGATTGGGTATAATTCTATAGATTGGGTATATTTTGTAGATTGGGTATACTTCTATAGATTGTGTATAGTTTGTAGATTTGGTATAATTCTGTAGATTGGGTATAGTTTGTAGATTTGGTATAAGTCTATAGATTGTGTATAGTTTGTAGATTGGGTATAATTCTATAGATTGTGTATAGTTTGTAGATTGGGTATAATTCTGTAGATTGTGTATAGTTTGTAGATTGGGTATAATTCTATAGATTGTGTATAGTTTGTAGATTTGGTATACTTCTATAGATTGTGTATAGTTTGTAGATTTGGTATACTTCTGTAGATTGTGTATATTTTGTAGATTTGGTATAATTCTATAGATTGTGTATAGTTTGTAGATTTGGTATGATTCTGTAGATTGTGTAGTTTGTTGATTGGTTATAATTATATAGATTGTGTATAGTTTGTAGATTTGGTATAATTCTATAGATTGTGTATACTTCTATAGATTGTGTATAGTTTGTAGATTTGGTATACTTCTATATATTGTGTATAGTTTGTAGATTGGGTATAATTCTGTAGATTGTGTATAGTTTGTAGATTGGGTATAATTCTATAGATTGTGTATAGTTTGTAGATTTGGTATAATTCTATATATTGTGTATACTTCTATAGATTGTGTATAGTTTGTAGATTTGGTATAATTCTGTAGATTGTGTATAGTTTGTAGATTGGGTATAATTCTATATATTGTGTATAGTTTGTAGATTGGGTATAATTCTATATATTGTGTATACTTCTATAGATTGTGTATAGTTTGTAGATTTGGTATAATTCTATATATTGTGTATACTTCTATATATTGTGTATAGTTTGTAGATTGGGTATAATTCTATATATTGTGTATAGTTTGTAGATTGGGTATAATTCTATATATTGTGTATACTTCTATAGATTGTGTATAGTTTGTAGATTTGGTATAATTCTATATATTGTGTATACTTCTATATATTGTGTATAGTTTGTAGATTGGGTATAATTCTATATATTGTGTATAGTTTGTAGATTGGGTATAATTCTATATATTGTGTATACTTCTATAGATTGTGTATAGTTTGTAGATTTGGTATAATTCTATATATTGTGTATACTTCTATATATTGTGTATAGGAAGCTGTGACTAGTGAGGAAGCTGTGACTAGTGAGGAAGCTGTGACTAGTGAGGAAGTTGTGACTAGGGAGGAAGTTGTGACTAGTGAGGAAGTTGTGACTAGGGAGGAAGTTGTGACTAGTGAGGAAGTTGTGACTAGGGAGGAAGTTGTGATTAGTGAGGAAGCTGTGACTAGTGAGGAAGCTGTGACTAGGGAGGAAGTTGTGACTAGTGAGGACGTTGTGACTAGTGAGGAAGTTGTGACTAGGGAGGAAGTTGTGACTAGGGAGGAAGTTGTGACTAGTGAGGAAGCTCTGACTAGTGAGGAAGTTCTAGCTCTGACTAGTGAGGAAGCTCTGACTAGTGAGGAAGCTGTGACTAGTGAGGAAGAAGTTATTGTGGGTGGGCTAGTGAGGAAGCTGTGACTAGTGAGGATGCTGTCCTCAATTCCTGAAATGACACTTGTATTGAGAAACATCTAGAAAGAAACATTCGTGTAATATATGCTGTATGTATGTAAATAATTATGATAATTTAATTAAATAGCCATACCTATGTCACCAGCAGAAATACTGTTATCTCAGTCAAACTTTAGATGAGATAGTTTTGAGTTTGTTGTGAATGGGTGTATAGTATGATGTCACAAGAACATTATGTAATATTTAATAGAGGAAATTATCCGCTTTAGATAGGGTCTCTGTTTCTTACATTTATCAGATTCATTACAACTTATAAAGGAGTCGATTACAGTTTGGATATTTATCTGCATATACAATACCCAGTGGTTGAAAGTGTTTGTCTATGTATATACACTACCCAGTGGTTGAAAGTGTTTGTCTATGTATACACACTACCCAGTGGTTGAAAGTGTTTGTCTATGTATATACAATATCCAGTGGTTGAAAGTGCTTGTCTATGTATACACTATCCAGTGGTTGAAAGTGCTTGTCTATGTATACACAATATCCAGTGGTTGAAAGTGTTTGTCTATGTATATACACTACCCAGTGGTTGAAAGTGTTTGTCTATGTATATACACTACCCAGTGGTTGAAAGTGTTTGTCTATGTATATACACTACCCAGTGGTTGAAAGTGTTTGTCTATGTATATACAATACCCAGTGGTTGAAAGTGTTTGTCTATGTATATACACTACCCAGTGGTTGAAAGTGTTTGTCTATGTATACACACTACCCAGTGGTTGAAAGTGTTTGTCTATGTATATACAATATCCAGTGGTTGAAAGTGCTTGTCTATGTATACACTATCCAGTGGTTGAAAGTGCTTGTCTATGTATACACAATATCCAGTGGTTGAAAGTGTTTGTCTATGTATATACACTACCCAGTGGTTGAAAGTGTTTGTCTATGTATATACACTACCCAGTGGTTGAAAGTGTTTGTCTATGTATATACACTACCCAGTGGTTGAAAGTGTTTGTCTATGTATATACACTACCCAGTGGTTGAAAGTGCTTGTCTATGTATATACAATATCCAGTGGTTGAAAGTGTTTGTCTATGTATATACACTACCCAGTGGTTGAAAGTGTTTGTCTATGTATATACACTACCCAGTGGTTGAAAGTGTTTGTCTATGTATATACACTACCCAGTGGTTGAAAGTGTTTGTCTATGTATATACACTACCCAGTGGTTGAAAGTGTTTGTCTATGTATATACACTACCCAGTGGTTGAAAGTGCTTGTCTATGTATATACACTACCCAGTGGTTGAAAGTGTTTGTCTATGTATATACACTACCCAGTGGTTGAAAGTGTTTGTCTATGTATACACAATATCCAGTGGTTGAAAGTGCTTGTCTATGTATATACACTACCCAGTGGTTGAAAGTGCTTGTCTATGTATATACACTACCCAGTGGTTGAAAGTGATTGCCTATACAGACCCTACAAAAACAGTTGTCTCTACAGTCTAGACAACTGTTTGTGTAGAGTAAGCTGAGAGACTGTAGACAACTGTTTGTGTAGGGTGTGTAAGCTCATAGACTGTAGACAACTGTTTGTGTAGGGTGTGTAAGCTGAGAGACTGCAGACAACTGTTTGTGTAGGGTGTGTAAGCTCATAGACTGTAGACAACTGTTTGTGTAGGGTGTGTAAGCTCATAGACAACTGTTTGTGTAGGGTGTATAAGCTGAGAGACTGTAGACAACTGTTTGTGTAGGGTGTGTAAGCTCATAGACAACTGTTTGTGTAGGGTGTATAAGCTGAGAGACTGTAGACAACTGTTTGTGTAGGGTGTGTAAGCTCATAGACAACTGTTTGTGTAGGGTGTATAAGCTCATAGACAACTGTTTGTGTAGGGTGTATAAGCTGAGAGACTGTAGACAACTGTTTGTGTAGGGTATGTAAGCTGAGAGACTGTAGACAACTGTTTGTGTAGGGTGTATAAGCTCATAGACTGTAGACAACTGTTTGTGTAGGGTGTGTAAGCTCATAGACAACTGTTTGTGTAGGGTGTGTAAGCTGAGAGACTGTAGACAACTGTTTGTGTAGGGTGTGTACGCTCATAGACTGTAGACAACTGTTTGTGTAGGGTGTATAAGCTGAGAGACTGTAGACAACTGTTTGTGTAGGGTGTATAAGCTGAGAGACTGTAGACAACTGTTTGTGTAGGGTGTATAAGCTGAGAGACTGTAGACAACTGTTTGTGTAGGGTGTGTAAGCTCATAGACAACTGTTTGTGTAGGGTGTGTAAGCTCATAGACAACTGTTTGTGTAGGGTGTGTAAGCTCATAGACAACTGTTTGTGTAGGGTGTGTAAGCTCATAGACTGTAGACAAGAGCAATAAGTAGGGTGTGTAAGCTCATAGACTGTAGACAAGAGCAATAAGTAGGGTGTGTAAGCTCATAGACTGTAGACAAGAGCAATAAGTAGGGTGTGTAAGCTCACAAGCTATAGACTAAGTACCGTATTATTAGCTTTGAAGGTTTTATTGCTCTTAATGATATGAAGACTGAATACATGCTGATTAAACTATGTGGGTTTTTGTTGTGGATCTTGTGTTTTATTATACAGATAATATGTCAGCAAATTTTCCTGCAATAGTTCAGTGGGGTACAGGCAATGTAGCCACACTGCATTGGTGTAATGCTTGATTTCCTGTAAATTGTCTGTTAAATACCTTGGCAGGTATAATTATTTTCCCAGCCTCCTGGAACAACAGCTGTTCCAGCAGGCTGCAACTAGTAATCATGTAATACTTTCATTTTGGGTGAGGATGGTGATGAAGTTAATTAAAAAAAATTCCATTTTGTAGAGATGAAGTCACCTATTTATGAAATTCTGTATACATGTAGTACAGAATTGCACTATTGAAACTGTGAAGGACATGCTTCATTATGATACATGTACAGATATGGGCAGTCTTATCAAAGACAATGACCATTTACTCTGTATGAGCTAAGCTTAAGTTCCTTTCAGTAACTGTGTGTGTAAAATCACTGACCTTAGGCACAGTTAAAAGGACGACTCTAAGCCTAAAATACTTGATTGTCTGTAAAAGCTGTGCGTTTGTTGTGTTCTCCGTGCTTGGTTTCTGGTGAAACATTAGTAGCTCCGGGTTTTCATTTTGCTCTTGAAATTGTCACTTTAGACAATTTGATCTGTTCAAATGAACCTCAGATTAGGCACTTGATGTTTGGATCCCAGCCCAAGATCTAATCTGCTTATACTACAACAGTTTTACAGAAATACACAACTGAACAATAGAATCTATTTCAATTGCTTCTATTATTATGTTGCCTTTTTATTTGACTTAGCAATTTTAATCTGCATTAACACTGTTAAGCTTATGGGATGGATAACTTTTGACATTGTAAACTGATTTAGATCATAACCGCTACTGATCTGGAGTTAATGTAGTAATATCCATTTTGGCTAATCTTACTATATGCAATAAGGTGGTAAAACTCTCCCATGCTGCTAGATTTCCTTCTCTTTGCCACAAAATTGGGCGGGTACGTTAGCGATCCACCCTGTACCGGGTCGGTTCATGGCCGAATTGGTGATGATTGGATCGTGAAATATTCGTCTGAGTATATTTCTTGAGTATCCCTGACTCGTGTGAGCCGGATATTCCACTCCGCTTATGTGTCCTCTTGTTGGACTCCATGGAGGGTGGGGGCTACAGGTGATGAATTTTCAATAATTTAATATGGATACCCCAAAGAAAAAACGACTGCATAACATACTTGACTGATGACACGGGAGGTGAGAGCTCTTCTCACCAACCATCAAATTCAATTTATCATGGAATCCACTGATACAAGTACAAATATTACGACCCTCTCTCCTTTCGTTATAGAAAAAACGATTGAGAGTATTGCAGTTGTTCCGAAATCAGTAAAAAAGCTCCGAACTGGAAACCTGCTTATTGAAGTAGGCAATCTTCATCACTCTAGCAATCTACTTTCTCTGACATCATTCTTTGAACAATGTTCTTTGCAAGTGTTATCCACACCACTCTTCTCAACTCATCAAGAGGGGTAATTTGTTGCCTTGACCTTGCTGGCGTTGCCGAGACTGAGATTGTGGATGAGCTTCGAGAACAACATGTCACTGCAGCTAGACGCATTAAAATTAAGAGACAATAGAGAAATACAAACAAACACAATCATTCTCACATTTTGCACTCCTATCTTACCACGTACACTCAAAATTGGCTATTTACTTACCAAAGTGGACATTTATGTCCCAAATCCACTTCAATGCTACAACTGTTTTAAATTTGGACACAATGAGACCAATTGTAAAACTGAAAAGGTGTGTCACATGTGTGCTGGCAATGGTCACTCTGACAACGGCGACATGTGTCAACATCCAATAGCATGTGTGCAGTGAGCCACATTCAGCCAAGTCTCGCAACTGCAAGACCTGGAAGATGGAGCGTGAAGTTCTCCAGGTCAAATTCCCAGAGGCTAGGAAAATTGTCAATTCCAGATACAATACAGCAGCAGCAACATATTCCTCTATCACACAATCACACGCAAATAAATCAACCCAGTGCATTGATGCATCTACGCAAACCTCTGATTCAGACTGTGAGAAATAAAATTCTCCTGGTTTGCAAACACCTTGGTCTACTATTCCAAAAGCACCACCTGTAAAACAAAATGTTCCTCATCATAAATCGTCATCACAGTCTGTAAAAACATCAACATCATCGGGTAATACTAAACCCACTAATACAAATTCGGGTAATTCTAAACCCACACTGATGAACCAAACACCAAGAAATAAAATAAATTTAAATAAAAAAACCGATAGGCGGAGGAAGGGTGATGATGATCCCTTGCTCAGTCTAAATCGGTATAATACCCTGAGCGACATGGAGGATGAGGATGATACCCCATCACTCCATAAAGATAGCAAGAAGATCTCGAGACTGGATCCTCAAGATCTCACACAACATTAATAAACATGTTTCTATATTCATTGTACTTTGTTCCATAATTTTTAAATAAATCAAATGGATAATAAACCAGATATTATTCAGTGGAATTGCCTTGGTTTAAGACCCAATTATAATGAAATTCTTCTGTTATTGAATCAAGGAACTTCTGTACTTTGTCTTCAAGAAACCTTTTTAAAAGCAACTAACAACATTTCCTTCAAAAGTTATTCTATGTATAACTATATCGTTCTAGATGCAGAAAGAGCATGTGGTGGTTCATCCATCATTGTCAGTAATAAATCTCTTCACCAATCTATCAAACTAAATACTAATCATAATCTATGGGGGTGTAAAGATATAAACCCAAGAAGTGAACTTATTGAACATTTTATGGATAGACACGATCTTTGTATTTTGAATGACAAATCGTATACTTATATGCATCCTGCAACTGGAAATTATTCATCACTTGATTTAACTATATGCCTTCCATCTATCTTTCTGGATTTGGAATGGAAAGTAGGAGATGACCTTTGCTGAAGTCACTTTCCAATTTTTCTTAAATGTTTACAACCAATGGCAAATGATAATATTCAGCACTGGAAATTAAATAAAGCTAAAATGTGTGAAGATCTAATATCTATTAAAACTTTTACAAATATTTTACATGGAATAGCAGAAGAATGTATACAAAATCTTCGGTGAATTCAGCAACACTTAAAAAGTCTTGGTTTAATGATGACTGTAAAACCGCCATTAGAAAATGTTGTGCAGTTCTTAAAAAATTTAATGTTAAGCCAACAAAAGAACACTTAAACTTGCTTAAAATATTTTGTGCGAAAGCTCGCAGAACATTGAAACTCTGTAAAAGGGATTCCTGGAAAAGTTATGTGTCTAAACTTAACTCTAGGATTTCAATTATAAAGGTTTGGGATATGGTGAGGAAAATTAGTGGAAAATCGAAATCCAACTCTTTAGGACATTTAAATATATTAAATAAAAACATCACCTCAAGGGAAGATATTGCAAACGCTTTAGCAGATTCATTCTCCAAAAACTCTTCTTCCACAGATTATGATAAACTAATTTCAAAATGTTGAAACCAAAGAGGAAAAGCGAACACTAAGTTTCGATTCTGATAACTGATAAAATTACAATCAGATATTTTCTATCGATGAACTCACTGATGCAATAAATAAATCACACAATACCGCTATTGGTCCTGATGAAATACACTATCAATTATTGAAATATTTGCCCACGTATTCACTAATTGCACTTTTAGATGTTTTTAATAAAATATGGAAATCCGGAATATTACCTGATTCCTGGAAAGAAGCCACTGTAATCCCAATACCAAAACCAGAAAAGATAACACTAATCCAACTAGTTTGGTATCTGGAGTTCAACAATTTAATTTACGAATTCCAAAGTGGATTTTGGAATGAACGAAGTACCAATGACCATTTAATACGATTGGATACGTTTATCCGTGATGCTTTTATCAAACACGTAGTTTCTATATTTTTCGATCTTGAAAATGCTTACGATACAACATGGAAACATGGTATTATGAAAGACTTACACAAGTTAGGCCTTAAAGGACACATGCCACAATTTATATCTAACTTTCTCGTGGATAGACAATTTAAAGTTAGAGTGGGTTCTACCCTCTCTAGCAATCACGAACAAGAAATGGGTGTCCCGCAAGGCAGTATTTTATCTGTTACACTTTTTAATATGAAGATAAATAACATTGTGAAATGCCTTGGCAAAGATACCGAGTGTTCTTTATTTGTAGATGATTTTGTTATATGTTATCGTTCAAAGTCTATGGCTACTATTGAACGTCATCTTCAACTTTGTTTAAATAAAGTCCAGGCATGGGCTATAAATAACGGTTTTCGATTTTCGAAGGCCAAACTAATTGTATTCGACCCAATATATCACCAAGGCTTACGACTTGCACTCGGAGCTTTCAGAACATCACCAATAGCTAGTTTATATGTAGAAGCAAATGAATCATCCCTTTACCTCAGACGTGAAAAATTATCTCTACAATATATGTATGCTTTTAAGCTTAACTCAAACCCAAGAAATCCAGCGTTCAAAGTCGTGTTTGATCTAGGCAATAAAACTTCCTATGAGGCAAAGCCAAGGCGATACGTCCTCTTATGCTTCGCATCGAGGAATCTATTCATAACGTAGATTTTAACATTGACAATGTTCATGAAACTTTTATATCAGATATAGCTCCTTTTGACCTGATTAAACCCAATGTTATTTTACAACATCATGATAACCTGAAATCATATACTAACTCGCTAATGTTTAGATCAAAATGAAATGAAATCAGAACCATGTTTTCAGATTATACACCAATATACACAGATGGATCTAAAGCCGGCAACAAAGTTGGCTGTGCTGCTGTCAGTAAATTACATAATTCTAAATTACGGCTACCTGATCAGGCGTCTATATTTTCAGCAGAAGTAGAGGCTATTGATTTAGCTTTGAATATTGCTGATGCATCACGTGATAGAAAATTTATGATCGTTTCAGATTCTTTATCTGTACTGAAATCAGTAGACAACATGAATGTCAAAAAAAACCCTTATTCACAAATTACTTATTAAGCACACAGATATTATTACATTGACTAAACGTGTTATATATTGCTGGATACCAAGTCATATTTGTATTCGTGGCAATGAAATGGCTGATCAAAGCGCAAAAGATGCACTTAAACTAGACTGTATAAATTCTAAAATACATGTACCATACATACACTGATGCTAGGCAATCGATTCTTTCTTACATTACTTCAAAATGGCAAATCACTTGGAATAACATACAATTCAATAAACTACAACCAATTATTTATCACTCCAACCGTAGAGAGGAAACAGTAATGTCACTGTTGAGACTTGGACATACCCGTTTCACACACTCATTTTTATTGAAAAGAGAGGATCCACCATGGTGGGTTAGGGTTAGAACACATATAAATGTTGAACACATCTTAGTTCACTGTGTAGATTTAGCACTCATTCGTCGAAAATATTATACAGTTGTGGCAATGAAGGGGCTTTTGGACACTGTTGATTTTAAATACATTATTGCATTTTTAAAAGAATCACATATTTTCCATAAATTGTAAGTTTTACAACTGACATTTTTTATCATTTTTACAGCTTGATAAATTTTGTTGCAATTGACCTTTCGTCATTACAATTTTAATACATACAGTACCGTCATTTGCTATGTATAACGCGCACTTTTATTACTGAAATCCTTGAGGAATTTGTCCAGTGCTCATTATTCACGGGTACGTACAGCCTTCACAACATTTTTTTCCAGGCGAAATTTCGACCCACATCGCCCCCACCACTTTTCAATAAGTAGGTACGTTTGCCAAACGTTATAAAATAACTGTTCTAACAATGTACCGATGATATATATATATATAATGGCATTGATTTAGACCAACTATGAACTTAGATAGCATTTATTTGCTTTGAATTTGGGAAATTTCATCAAAAACGTAAATGCCAAACAACAATGGCGGATGTTGAATGATTTTATTGATTGTCTATTTCCCGTACATTTTCGTACTATATCGTATATAGTGATTCCTCGGTGGTATTGAGCTCTAGGTCTAGGTAGGTAAGATAACAGAACATTGGAATTTATAGTTTATCTGAGATATTGAGATCATATATCATATGTTTTATAATATATTTATTTGTTTCTTTATTAGAATTATTAAAATGTAATTCTTAAAAGCAAATACAAATAATGTGTTAGCTTTTAACAAATTATTTGTAACACTGTTTATGAACCCAATACAATGGAGCCCCTGTTAATTAGTTTGACACGTTTTGAAGTTTGCATGGACATATTTGAGGTGTTAAGAAATTTAAGCAGGTGTTGAGAATTTTGAGAAAATAATTATCACTTGATGCATATTTAATTCAATGTCATAGAAGCTGTCATTAGACAAGCAATACACTCCGTTGATTGATATCTATCACTCAAAATACAACTCAGAATTGTCAAATCTCAGTTATTGTCACAGTACTTAAAATTCAGAATTCCCTACACTGGTAGAGATAAGCTCTCCATAATCAAGTATGCAGAGGCTCATGGCAATCGGAAGGCACGAACACAGTACTGCGTCGGGGGATTTATCAAAACCATGCACTTCCGGACGTAGACGCGCACAGTTTTTTCTTTTTGTACGGGGATACAAAAATCATAGAGTATGATTATATTTCAGAACCAAGCACTTCTGCACGTAAGGCCCCACGATTTCATCTTTTTTTTATCGAAATATATCATATCTTGAGAAATTTTGGCTTGTGAAAATGATATTTTACGGTGTGCGGTACGTTTTTTCCCCGATTTTCGTGCCAAAAAGTGGGTGCGCGTTCTACATGATAGCGCGTTATACATAGCAAATTACGGTATGTTATCTACATAATATTTTTAATTGTAGATATCTTGTATACAATGTACTTAACCTGACGCGATATAGCCTGAACTGTGCTGATGCATCGTTAAATCAACTACTCACTCACTGTGCCACAATATTTTGTCACATTTTGCCTATTATTGCAGGTGTAGATGTTGGTCAGGACTCAGGGTGCTATATTATATCTTTCATCATATATATTTAATATTGGTGGAATATTGACTGATAATATTACATATATAACAGAAGATAAGCTGTGAAATGTTCAATCGTGGAGCTTAGGTAAGGCTACCAAACATGATTGCCGAGATTAACCGGTACAATATGAATCTCGGTACTGAGTATGAATCTCGGTACTTACTTAATCCTGTTTGCATTGGGCTGTGCATAATGCTTCTACCAGGGTTCGTTAATGTGCCCAGTCCATTGCCCATGTCTGTACATGACCCCAGCTCCATTTCTACACACTCGTATCTTTCTTTATAGATCTTCTCCAAGTTTCCTTTTGTCAGCCTCTTCCTCCGTCCAAATGGTGTCCATCGCATAGCAACTCTGAGGATGGCAGACTCGTCCATGCTGAGTACATGGCAAATCCAGTGCCATCTTCTCCACTTGATTTCTGTAGAAATTGGAGTTGTTCCTGTCCTGCGATGGAGTTGTGTTGGAGATGGTGATAATCCAGAAGATTTTTAAGATGTGATAAAGACATCTTCTCTGTGACCTTCCAAGATTCAGTGGGACTCTAATTACATTGTTCTTGAAGATCCTTAGTTTTGTGTGCTGCTTTATCTGAGACGATTTCCAGATGTTCGTTTAGTGCTGCAAAAGCTGCTCTGGCTTTGGATATTCTGCTTGAAACGTCCTCTTCAGAGTTGTTGTCAGCAGTGACCGTTACTCCTGTCCTGATCTTGAAGTCTGCTATTAGTGCAGTGCCACAGATGACTTTAGCGCTGAAGTCTGTGTATAGCATCCTAATGACCATGATGATCTTGTCTGGGATGTCATAGTTGGCTAATACTGTCCACAATGCTCGTCTGTTCATGCTGTCGAACGCCTTCTAAAATCAATGACGTTCGCATAGACTGTGGCATTACATTCATGGCTTTTTTCTATGATATGGCTCAATGTGAAGAGCTTGTTTGCACATGATCAGCCATTCCTGAAACCAACATGATTAGTCCGCAGTAATTGGTCAACTCTTGTTGTAATGTAATGAGTTTGCTCAGCAATGGTTTGCTGTTCCTCCGCGTCCAGCAACTCGTTCTATACTCTGTCTATCCCTTGTGTCTTTCTATTCTTCATTTTTCGGATGGCATATTTGATCTACAGATGGTGATTCAATGTTAATGTCTAGTTCTTCTTCTGCAGGTCTTCTGGAATGTGAGATTCTGATGCTGGATCATCACAGTGAATATTCTGTCAAAGTGGTTCTTCCAGCATGTCAGCTGGCCTTCCTCGCTGGCTATGCTCCTCACTGGTGTGTCGGTTGATGTAAATTCTCTAAATCTGAGTACATTGTAGGTGGTCTTGTGTTCTCATTTCAGGTGCTTTGACCTTGCTTGTTTGTATCAGCGTCTATTTCCTTCCTCTCATCAATCTTCTTCCATGTATCTGCCGATATCTCCTGCTCCTTTTTTCTGTGCTGGATGCCTAACATCTGCTCCTCTCATTGCCCTGGCATCTTGTTACATGTAGCTGCCTCTACCATGTTCTGCTGATGATGATGTGTTCAATCTGGTTATTGGTGTGTCCAACTGGTAACTTCCATGTCTAAATGGTGCCTCCATTGACCAAGTTGTTGTCTTCAAACAGCTCCACCAGTCTCTCACCATAGTCAGAAATATTTCCGTATCCATGTGCCCATTGTGGATACTTTAAAGTTTATCTGCGTTATCCTGGGCGACCTTCGCGTTCAGTTCTCCTAGGATAAGAAGGATGTCCTGTGCAGCAGTCTCCTCAATTGTTTCCTGTAGCATGTCCTTGTCCTCGTCAATGGCTACATCTGTTGGTGCATAGCACACAATAACCTTGAGCTTAAATGAATGAAATCAGTAACCTTGTTAGTATTTACAAATATTGATGTATATTGTCGACGAGTTGGGAAATATTGTTGTATATTGCTGGAGAGTTGGGAAATATTGCTGTATATTGCTGGAGAGTTGGGAAATATTGCTGTATATTGCTGGAGAGTTGGGAAATATTGCTGTCTATTGCTGGAGAGTTGGGAAATATTGCTGTATATTGCTGTATATTGCTGGAGAGTTGGGAAATATTGCTGTATATTGCTGGAGAGTTGAGAAATATTGATGTATATTGCTGGAGAGTTGAGAAATATTGCTGTATATTGCTGGATTGTTGAGAAATATTGCTGTATGTTACTGGAGAGTTGAGAAATATTGCTGTATATTGCTGGAGAGTTGGGAAATATTGCTGTATATTGCTGGAGAGTTGGGAAATATTGCTGTATATTGCTGGAGAGTTGGGAAATATTGCTGTATATTGTTGGAGAGTTGGGAAATATTGCTGTATATTGTTGGAGAGTTGGGAAATATTGCTCTATATTGTTGATGAGTTGGGAACTATTGCTGTATATTGCTGGAGAGTTGGGACATATTGCTGTATATTGTTGATGAGTTGGGAATATTGCTGGAGAGTTGGGACATATTGCTGTATATTGCTGTATATTGCTGGAGAGTTGGGAAATATTGCTGTATATTGCTGGAGAGTTGAGAAATATTGCTGTCTATTGCTGGAGAGTTGGGAAATATTGCTGTATATTGCTGTATATTGCTGGAGAGTTGGGAAATATTGCTGTATATTGCTATAGAGTTGAGAAATATTGATGTATATTGCTGGAGAGTTGAGAAATATTGCTGTATATTGCTGGATTGTTGAGAAATATTGCTGTATGTTACTGGAGAGTTGAGAAATATTGCTGTATATTGCTGGAGAGTTGGGAAATATTGCTGTATATTGCTGGAGAGTTGGGAAATATTGCTGTATATTGCTGGAGAGTTGGGAAATATTGCTGTATATTGTTGGAGAGTTGGGAAATATTGCTGTATATTGTTGGAGAGTTGGGAAATATTGCTCTATATTGTTGATGAGTTGGGAACTATTGCTGTATATTGCTGGAGAGTTGGGACATATTGCTGTATATTGTTGATGAGTTGGGAATATTGCTGGAGAGTTGGGACATATTGCTGTATATTGTTGATGAGTTGGGAATATTGCTGGAGAGTTGGGAATATTGCTGTATATTGCTGGAGAGTTGGGAAATATTGCTGTATATTGCTTGAGAGTTGGGAAATATTGCTGTATATTGCTGGAGAGTTGGGAAATATTGCTGTATATTGCTGGAGAGATGGGAAATATTGCTGTATATTGCTGGAGAGTTGGGAAATATTGCTGAATATTGCTGGAGAGTTGGGAAATATTGATGTATATTGCTGGAGAGTTGAGAAATAGTGATGTATATTGCTGGAGAGTTGAGAAATATTGATGTATATTGCTGGAGAGTTGGGAAATATTGCTGTATTGTGTTGGAGAGTTGGGAAATATTGCTGTATATTGCTGGAGAGTTGGGAAATATTGATGTATATTGCTGGAGAGCTGGGAAATATTGCTGGAGAGTTGGGAAATATTGATGTATATTGCTGGAGAGTTGGGAAATATTGCTGGAGAGTTGGGAAATATTGATGTATATTGCTGGAGAGTTGGGAAATAGTGATGTATATTGTTGACGAGTTGGAAAATATTGCTGTATATTGCTGGAGAGTTGGGAAATATTGCTGTATATTGCTGGAGAGTTGCGAAATAATGCTGTATATTGCTGGAGAGTTGGGAAATATTGCTGTATATTGCTGGAGAGTTGGGAAATATTGCTGTATATTGCTGGAGAGTTGGGAAATATTGATGTATATTGCTGGAGAGTTGGGAAATATTGCTGAATATTGATGGAGAGTTGGGAAATATTGATGTATATTGCTGGAGAGTTGAGAAATAGTGATGTATATTGCTGGAGAGTTGAGAAATATTGATGTATATTGCTGGAGAGTTGGGAAATATTGCTGTATTGTGTTGGAGAGTTGGGAAATATTGCTGTATATTGCTGGAGAGTTGGGAAATATTGATGTATATTGCTGGAGATGGGAAATAATGATGTATATTGCTGGAGAGTTGGGAAATATTGCTGTATATTGCTGGAGAGTTGGGAAATATTGATGTATATTGCTGGAGAGTTGGGAAATATTGATGTATTTGTTGGAGAGTTGGAAATATTGCTGATATTGCTGAGAGTTGGAAATATTGCTGTATATTGTTGGAGAGTTGGGAAATATTGCTGTATATTGTTGATGAGTTGGGAAATATTGCTGTATATTGCTGGAGAGTTGGGAAATATTGCTGTATATTGTTGGAGAGTTGGGAAATATTGCTGTATATTGTTGGAGAGTTGGAAAATATTGCTGTATATTGCTGGAGAGTTGGGAAATATTGCTGTATATTGCTGGAGAGTTGGGAAATATTGCTGGAGAGTTGGGAAATATTGCTGTATATTGCTGGAGAGTTGGGAAATATTGCTGTATATTGCTGGAGAGTTGGGAAATATTGCTGGAGAGTTGGGAAATATTGCTGTATATTGCTGGAGAGTTGGGAAATATTGATGTATATTGCTGGAGAGTTGGGAAATATTGATGTATATTGCTGGAGAGTTGGGAAATATTGATGTATATTGCTGGAGAGTTGGGAAATATTGATGTATTGTGTTGGAGAGTTGGGAAATATTGCTGTATATTGCTGGAGAGTTGGGAAATATTGATGTATATTGCTGGAGAGCTGGGAAATATTGCTGTATATTGCTGGAGAGTTGGGAAATATTGATGTATATTGCTGGAGAGTTGGGAAATATTGATGTATATTGCTGGAGAGTTGGGAAATAGTGATGTATATTGTTGACGAGTTGGAAAATATTGCTGTATATTGCTGGAGAGTTGGGAAATATTGCTGTATAGTTTTGGAGAGTTGGTAAATATTGATGTATGTTTTGTTGGAGAGTTGGGAAATATTGCTATATATTGCTGGAGAGTTGGGAAATATTGCTGTATATTGCTGGAGAGTTGGGAAATATTGATGTATATTGCTGGAGAGTTGGGAAATATTGATGTACATTGCTGGAGAGTTGGGAAATATTGATGTATGTTTTGTTGGAGAGTTGGGAAATATTGCTGTATATTGCTGGAGAGTTGGGAAATATTGATGTATATTGCTGGAGAGTTGGGAAATATTGCTGGAGAGTTGGGAAATATTGATGTATATTGCTGGAGAGTTGAGAAATAGTGATGTATATTGCTGGAGAGTTGCGAAATAATGCTGTATATTGCTGGAGAGTTGGGAAATATTGCTGTATATTGCTGGAGAGTTGGGAAATATTGCTGTATAGTGTTGGAGAGTTGGGAAATATTGATGTATGTTTTGTTGGAGAGTTGGGAAATATTGCTGTATATTGCTGGAGAGTTGGGAAATATTGCTGTATATTGCTGGAGAGTTGGGAAATATTGCTGTATATTGTTGATGAGTTGGGAAATATTGCTGGAGAGTTGTGAAATATTGCTGTATATTGCTGGAGAGTTGGAAAATATTGCTGGAGAGTTGGAAAATATTGCTGTATATTGTTGATGAGTTGGGAAATATTGCTGTATATTGTTGATGAGTTGGGAAATATTGCTGGAGAGTTGTGAAATATTGCTGGAGAGTTGTGAAATATTGCTGGAGAGTTGGAAAATATTGCTGTATATTGTTGATGAGTTGGGAAATATTGCTGTATATTGTTGATGAGTTGGGAAATATTGCTGTATATTTGTGGAGAGTTGGAAAATATTGCTGTATATTTGTGGGGAGTTGGGAAATATTGATGTATATTGTTGGAGAAATGGGAAATAATGATGTATATTGCTGGAGAGTTGGGAAATATTGCTGTATATTGCTGGAGAGTTGGGAAATATTGATGTATATTGCTGGAGAGTTGGGAAATATTGATGTATGTTTTGTTGGAGAGTTGTGAAATATTGCTGGAGAGTTGGGAAATATTGCTGGAGAGTTGGAAAATATTGCTGTATATTGTTGATGAGTTGGGAAATATTGCTGTATATTGTTGATGAGTTGGGAAATATTGCTGAATATTGCTGGAGAGTTGGGAAATATTGCTGTATATTGTTGACGAATTGGGAAATATTGCTGTATATTGTTGGAGAGTTGGAAAATATTGCTGTATATTGCTGGAGAGTTGGGAAATATTGCTGTATATTGCTTGAGAGTTGGGAAATATTGCTGGAGAGTTGGGAAATATTGCTGTATATTGCTGTATATTGCTGGAGAGTTGGGAAATATTGCTGTATATTGCTGGAGAGTTGGGAAATATTGCTGGAGAGTTGGGAAATATTGCTGTATAGTGTTGGAGAGTTGGGAAATATTGATGTATGTTTTGTTGGAGAGTTGGGAAATATTGCTGTATATTGCTGGAGAGTTGGGAAATATTGCTGGAGAGTTGGGAAATATTGATGTATATTGCTGGAGAGTTGGGAAATATTGCTGAATATTGCTGGAGAGTTGGGAAATATTGATGTATATTGCTGGAGAGTTGAGAAATAGTGATGTATATTGCTGGAGAGTTGAGAAATATTGATGTATATTGCTGGAGAGTTGGGAAATATTGCTGTATTGTGTTGGAGAGTTGGGAAATATTGCTGTATATTGCTGGAGAGTTGGGAAATATTGATGTATATTGCTGGAGAGCTGGGAAATATTGCTGTATATTGCTGGAGAGTTGGGAAATATTGATGTATATTGCTGGAGAGTTGGGAAATATTGATGTATATTGCTGGAGAGTTGGGAAATAGTGATGTATATTGTTGACGAGTTGGAAAATATTGCTGTATATTGCTGGAGAGTTGGGAAATATTGCTGTATAGTGTTGGACAGTTGGTAAATATTGATGTAAGTTTTGTTGGAGAGTTGGGAAATATTGCTATATATTGCTGGAGAGTTGGGAAATATTGCTGTATATTGCTGGAGAGTTGGGAAATATTGATGTATATTGCTGGAGAGTTGGGAAATATTGCTGTATTGTGTTGGAGAGTTGGGAAATATTGCTGTATATTGCTGGAGAGTTGGGAAATATTGATGTATATTGCTGGAGAGTTGGGAAATATTGATGTACATTGCTGGAGAGTTGGGAAATATTGATGTATGTTTTGTTGGAGAGTTGGGAAATATTGCTGTATATTGCTGGAGAGTTGGGAAATATTGATGTATATTGCTGGAGAGTTGGGAAATATTGCTGGAGAGTTGGGAAATATTGATGTATATTGCTGGAGAGTTGAGAAATAGTGATGTATATTGCTGGAGAGTTGCGAAATAATGCTGTATATTGTTGGAGAGTTGAGAAATATTGCTGTATATTGCTGGAGAGTTGAGAAATAGTGCTGTATGTTACTGGAGAGTTGAGAAATATTGCTGGAGAGTTGAGAAATATTGCTGTATATTGCTGGAGAGTTGAGAAATATTGTTGGAGAGTTGGGAAATATTGCTGTATATTGCTGGAGAGTTGGGAAATATTGCTGTATATTGCTGGAGAGTTGGGAAATATTGCTGTATATTGCTGGAGAGTTGGGAAATATTGCTGTATATTGCTGGAGAGTTGGGAAATATTGCTGTATATTGTTGATGAGTTGGGAACTATTGCTGTATATTGCTGGAGAGTTGGGAAATATTGATGTATATTGCTGGAGAGTTGGGAAATATTGCTGTATTGTGTTGGAGAGTTGGGAAATATTGCTGTATATTGCTGGAGAGTTGGGAAATATTGATGTATATTGCTGGAGAGTTGGGAAATATTGCTGTATATTGCTGGAGAGTTGGGAAATATTGATGTATATTGCTGGAGAGTTGGGAAATATTGATGTATATTGCTGGAGAGTTGGGAAATATTGATGTATGTTTGTTGGAGAGTTGGGAAATATTGCTGTATATTGCTGGAGAGTTGGGAAATATTGATGTATATTGCTGAGAGTTGGGAAATATTGCTGTATATTGCTTGAGAGTTGGGAATATTGCTGGAGAGTTGGGAAATATTGCTGTATATTGCTGGAGAGTTGGGAAATATTGCTGTATATTGCTGGAGAGTTGGGAAATATTGATGTATATTGCTGGAGAGTTGGGAAATATTGATGTATATTGCTGGAGAGTTGGGAAATATTGATGTATGTTTTGTTGGAGAGTTGGGAAATATTGCTGTATATTGCTGGAGAGTTGGGAAATATTGATGTATATTGCTGGAGAGTTGGGAAATATTGCTGTATATTGCTTGAGAGTTGGGAAATATTGCTGGAGAGTTGGGAAATATTGCTGTATATTGCTGGAGAGTTGGGAAATATTGCTGTATATTGCTGAAGAGTTGGGAAATATTGCTGTATATTGCTGGAGAGTTGGGAAATATTGCTGTATAGTGTTGGAGAGTTGGGAAATATTGATGTATGTTTTGTTGGAGAGTTGGGAAATATTGCTGTATATTGCTGGAGAGTTGGGAAATATTGCTGTATATTGCTGGAGAGTTGGGAAATATTGATGTATATTGCTGGAGAGTTGGGAAATATTGCTGAATATTGCTGGAGAGTTGGGAAATATTGATGTATATTGCTGGAGAGTTGAGAAATAGTGATGTATATTGCTGGAGAGTTGAGAAATATTGATGTATATTGCTGGAGAGTTGGGAAATATTGCTGTATTGTGTTGGAGAGTTGGGAAATATTGCTGTATATTGCTGGAGAGTTGGGAAATATTGATGTATATTGCTGGAGAGCTGGGAAATATTGCTGTATATTGCTGGAGAGTTGGGAAATAGTGATGTATATTGCTGGAGAGTTGGGAAATATTGCTGGAGAGTTGGGAAATATTGATGTACATTGCTGGAGAGTTGGGAAATATTGATGTATGTTTTGTTGGAGAGTTGGGAAATATTGCTGTATATTGCTGGAGAGTTGGGAAATATTGCTGTACATAGCTGGAGAGTTGGGAAATATTGCTATGTATTGCTGGAGAGTTGTGAAATATTGCTGTATATTGTTGACGAGTTGGGAAATATTGCTGTATATTGCTGGAGAGTTGAACATATGCTGTATATTGCTGGAGAGTTGAGAAATATTGCTGTATATTGTTGGAGAGTTGGGAAACATTGCTGTATATTGTTGGAGAGTTGGGAAACATTGCTGTATATTGTTGGAGAGTTGGGAAACATTGCTGTATATTGTTGGAGAGTTGGGAAACATTGCTGTATATTGTTGGAGAGTTGGGAAACATTGCTGTATATTGTTGGAGAGTTGGGAAACATTGCTGTATATTGTTGGAGAGTTGGGAAACATTGCTGTATATTGTTGGAGAGTTGGGAAACATTGCTGTATATTGTTGGAGAGTTGGGAAACATTGCTGTATATTGTTGATGAGTTGGGAAATATTGATGTATATTGTTGATGAGTTGGGAAATATTGCTGTATATTGCTGGAGAGTTGGGAAATATTGATGTATATAGCTGGAGAGTTGGGAAATATTGCTGGAGAGTTGGGAATTATTGCTGTATATTGTTGGAGAGTTGGGAAATATTGATGTATATTGCTGGAGAGTTGAGAAATATTGCTGGAGAGTTGGGAATTATTGCTGTAGAGTTGGGAATTATTGCTGTATATTGTTGGAGAGTTGAGAAATGTTGCTGGAGAGTTGAGAAATATTGCTGTATGTTGCTGGAGAGTTGAGAAATATTGCTGTATATTGCTGGAGAGTTGAGAAATATTGCTGTATATTGCTGGAAAGTTGGGAAATATTGCTGTATATTGCTGGAGAGTTGAGAAATATTGCTGTATGTTGCTGGAGAGTTGAGAAATATCGCTATAGATGTTTACAAATGTTGCTGTTTGCATATTATTGGCGGTGAGAAATTTTCATTACTGAGTACTTCAATGAGACCCATTTACACCTCATAAAGCCAACACTTCTGTGGGGAATGTTATATGGGCTTGCAACCATAGTTCCTTGAACCTGCCGGATTTATCATTAACATCAGCAAATCATTTTCATTTCTCCTTTGAAATATTAACTACATTAATTATAGCATCTTCCCTCCAGTTTTTTTCTGATTGAAAAAATGGATTCTTTCCAGCAGCATGATATGAAGCATATATAAATGGAAATAGGGATTTAATAACTTTATATTATATGTTATTTGGGTTACTTTTATTGTGACAATGATTGGTGTCCAAAGTATGTGACCGGGTTATAGCACAAATGTGGGAACAGACTCTAAAAACCGTACAGATATAGACGTACAGATATAGACGTACAGATATAGAAGGTGATTTAGATTAGGAGTTCATCTGCGCATGTGTCAACCGCTACTTCCTTTCTCTTCATATCTCCTAAAATGAATTATTTCTCGTCTCCAGCAGCAGTCAACTAAGTATATTTTCTCCAGTAATACACACATAGGTCAACACACAAACTCCCATTGAACTCACGCCAATCTGATGCAATTTCGAATCTTTTCAAAAAGTTTCCATAACGGGAAGTATATGTTGATAAGCAAGCCGAAATCATCTCCCCTTAATACTCTTGTGTGTTACTGATATTTACAGCATTACAGGTGAATTATTTTGTATTCACCATGTTCCAGATTACCTCAATTGCTCTGTTTGCCTTCATATGTTTTTTATCGTATAATGAAGACGTTACTAGTATTCATTTTCCGGCTAGAACATCTGTCCAGCTCTCGATACTTAACCAAACTGCCCATTTGAATAAACTGTTTAAAAAGACAACAAACAACAAAAGGAAAAGTAAACCAATTCCCAGCTGCATCACCCAATTATGTCTCCTCCTACTGGCACTATCCCATGATATCGAGAGCAACCCAGGCCCCATCCATACTGACATGTATCTGGAAGGAAACTCCACAATCTTTCCGTGTGGAAACTGTCAACTGCCTGTCACCTGGACTTGCAAGGATGTCCAGTGTGACATGTGTACGGTCTGGTTCCATGCTGATTGCCAGAACAAAACTGACTCCCTATACGACAGACTTGGAAACTCTTCAACTGGGACGTCAGTCTGGAAGTGTTCTATTTGTGAAAACATAAATATTTCAAACAGCTCTGTCCCAAGCTTGGACTCCTTCGAAACTTCAAATCCCTTCGCCAACCGTGACAGCTCAAACATGAGCAATGTATCCTCCATGGCCCAAATGTCCACTCCCAAGCGCAATCCCCCTAAGTCCAAAACAGGTCAAATGAATAACATAAAGAGGTCACTAAGTCCAAATCATCAACTGCAGGTCAATAGTAGACAAAAAACTGGAATTCAACAATCTTATCAGTTCATCTAAACCAGATATTGTAATAGGTACTGAGTCCTGGCTTAAACCTAAGCCAGTGAAGTGTTTGACCCAGACCTAGGTTACTCCATTTTCCATCGTGACCGAATCAGGCAGGCGGAGGTATATTTATTGCTATAAGGGACTGCATAACAGCCCAGGAAATGCCCGACCTACAGTCTGAATGTGAGGACCTATGAGTAAAATTAGACCTTGTAGGAAATAAGTCTATTGTGATTGGAGCTTATTACAAACCTCATGACCTGGTTATAGACAGTTTCAATCAATTCTGTAAGTCTATAGAAAAGGTAAATAAACGTTTCTCCAACATCTGGGTGGCTGGGGACCTAAACCTACCAAAGATGGACTGGGACACTACGAGCCCATCCACCGACTGCAAGCACCCATCCTTCTATAGGCAGGTCATTGAAAGGTTTAATGATACAAACCTCACTCAAATGGTTAACCTCCCCACCCGTGAAAACAACATCCTGGATTTATTCCTTACAACTAACCCCACTTTAGTAAATCAGGTCAATATTCTACCTGGCATCAGTGATCATAATGTAGTCAAAATAAAAGTCAACACATCCGCAAGGATACGTTATCAAAAGCCTCGCAGGATTCCACTCTATAAGAAAGCAAACTGGCAGGCCATTAGACAGTCATTATGTAACTATCATCAGGTTATGATCACCGAATGTAAATATACCGCACTAAACACTGAAGAGTTATGGGAACACTTCTCTCATGCTCTAAACACCCTTACAGATAAATGGATTCCATCCAAACAGATATCGATGAGAGATCACCTACCCTGGGTCAATCAGTCAGTTGTCCTTAACCCTTTCAACACCACAGACCTCTCAATAGGCTTACAAAAAGTGTAGATCCAGATGAGCCGGCTCGTGACGAGCCGTCTCATCAGGATCTGCACTTTTTTCAAATAATATAACTATTTTTAGAAAAACAATTACCCATCTTGATAAATGAACTGGTCCGAATGTAATTTTCTTATTCATTTATTGGTCTAAGAATATCATGGACCAGTCCATGTCAGTTACTTGGTGTTGAAAGAGTTAATAGTTCAGAGGCCATTCTGGTGTCCTCTGGAGTCCCACAGGGATCCGTACTTGGACCCCTGCTTTTCCTAGCCTACATAAACGAACTCCCACAAACATCAGTTCCAAAGTCTGTATCTTTGCAGATGATACTGCAGTCTATCTATCCCATTGAAAATTACCTATATCCCTCTCCCGTCCTGCTCGACATTGACATTCCTTAAACTATAGGTTAATTACAGCAACTACAGACTACTGCAAGTTTTCCTTTTTACCAAGAACAATCTACCATTGGAACCATCTCCCTCCTGACATTGTCCATCTCCATAGAGCAATTCAATACGGCAGTTTGCCATATTGATCATGCCAGTCCCTAGTTGTTCTGCGCAGCTGCTTTTAAACTTTTACCACAACCATTACTTTCTTAAATTATGCTTTTAGCTACTCATACTTTTAACTTCTTTGCGGTTTTTGACGCGCAACATGTCTACGTCCCTACGAGGGGTTTGACATAAAAGGAAGATAGATTACTCCACCTGCTAACTATTGTATGTAGAAGAATTGTTTAAGGGGCTATGGCTTGAAAAGAGACAACAACAGTCATCTTGTGCTAAATTGGGCACCACCAAAAATTTGTTGAATATGGGAGGCATCACTAGTGGTTTTAGGTGGGGGCCGAGGGTGTCAACAACTTTTCATTTGTATATATGGTGATATTGCCAGCACGCCCTTATTATAAGTGGGGAAGTGCCAGTCATGTCTGATGTATGAGGGAAGTGCCAGTCATGTCTGATGTATGAGGGAAGTGCCAGTCATGTCGGATGTATGAGGGAAGTGTCGGCCATGTCGGATGTATGAGGGAAGTGCCAGTCATGTCTGATGTATGAGGGAAGTGTCGGCCATGTCGGATGTATGAGGGAAGTGCCAGTCATGTCTGATGTATGAGGGAAGTGCCAGTCATGTCTGATGTATGAGGGAAGTGTCGGCCATGTCAGATGTATGATGGAAGTGCCAGTCATGTCTGATGTATGAGGGAAGTGCCAGTCATGTCTGATGTATGAGGGAAGTGCCAGTCATGTCTGATGTATGAGGGAAGTGCCAGTCATGTCTGATGTATGAGGGAAGTGCCAGTCATGTCTGATGTATGAGGGAAGTGTCGGCCATGTCAGATGTATGAGTGAAGTGCCAGTCATGTCTGATGTATGAGGGAAGTGCCATTCATATCTGATGTATGAGGGAAGTGTTGGCCATGGATGTAGTGCCAGTCATATCTGATGTATGAGGGAAGTGTTGGCCATGGATGTAGTGCCAGTCATATCTGATGTATGAGGGAAGTGTTGGCCATGGATGTAGTGCCAGTCATATCTGATGTATGAGGGAAGTGTTGGCCATGGATGGAGTTCCAGTCATGTCTGATGTATGAGGGAAGTGTTGGCCATGGATGTAGTGCCAGTCATGTCTGATGTATGAGGGAAGTGTTGGCCATGGATGTAGTGCCAGTCATGTCTGATGTATGAGGGAAGTGCCAGTCATATCTGATGTATGTGGGAAGTGTTGGCCATGGATGTAGTGCCAGTCATATCTGATGTATGAGGGAAGTGTTGGCCATGGATGTAGTGCCAGTCATATCTGATGTATGAGGGAAGTGTTGGCCATGGATGGAGTTCCAGTCATATCTGATGTATGAGGGAAGTGTCCGCCATGTCTGATGTATGAGGGAAGTGTTGGCCATGGATGTAGTGCCAGTCATGTCTGATGTATGAGGTAAGTGTTGGCCATGGATGTAGTGCCAGTCATGTCTGATGTATGAGGGAAGTGCCAGTCATATCTGATGTATGAGGGAAGAGTTGGCCATGGATGTAGTGCCAGTCATATCTGATGTATGAGGAAAGTGTCCGCCATATCTGATGTATGAGGGAAGTGTTGGCCATGGATGTAGTGCCAGTCATATCTGATGTATGAGGGAAGTGTTGGCCATGGATGGAGTGCCAGTCATGTCTGATGTATGAGGGAAGTGTTGGTCATGGATTGAGTGCCAGTCATGTCTGATGTATGAGGGAAGTGTTGGCCATGGATGGAGTGCCAGTCATATCTGATGTATGAGGAAAGTGTCCGCCATATCTGATGTATGAGGGAAGTGTTGGCCATGGATGGAGTGCCAGTCATATCTGATGTATGAGGAAAGTGTCCGCCATATCTGATGTATGAGGGAAGTGCCAGTCATATCTGATGTATGAGGGAAGAGTTGGCCATGGATGTAGTGCCAGTCATATCTGATGTATGAGGAAAGTGACCGCCATGTCTGATGTATGAGGGAAGTGTTGGCCATGGATGTAGTGCCAGTCATATCTGATGTATGAGGAAAGTGTTGGCCATGGATGGAGTGCCAGTCATGTCTGATGTATGAGGGAAGTGTTGGCCATGGATGTAGTGCCAGTCATATCTGATGTATGAGGAAAGTGTTGGCCATGGATGGAGTGCCAGTCATGTCTGATGTATGAGGGAAGTGTTGGTCATGGATTGAGTGCCAGTCATGTCTGATGTATGAGGGAAGTGTTGGCCATGGATGGAGTGCCAGTCATGTCTGATATATGAGGGAAGTGTCCATCATGTCTGATGTATAAGGGAAGTGTCCATCATGTCTGATGTATGAGGGAAATGTCGGTTATATGGGACACCTTGTTGCGAGCAGCAATTCTTCCTGAATCCTGGTCGTACTTAAAGCCTCACAGGAATGATGCGTGAGTGGTTCCCCAATTCCATTTACACAAATGATTCACCTGATCTGACAAGTCTTGACACAGCAACCCAAGTGAAAAATGCTTGAAGCTATTAGTTAAAAATTATTTCACACAAAAATAATGATGCTTGAATGAGACATGCTGCCATCAAAACAACGGTAAATAAATAAACTTTTTAATTTTGTGAATCCTCTGGTCGGAGTTTGAAATAATTTCACATAATTATTCATGTACCAAGTTTGAGCAAATTTTGCAGATTTATGACAACCATAGCATCCAGGGTTTGTGCTTTGTTTGTAATTATTGCCATTGGTTTGAAGCTGTCGCAGAAGATTAAATTGACAAGAATTATAGTGACCATCAACTATAGTACAATTATTATGCTCTGTTCTCTGAAATGTCCATGTTACTACTGCCCTTTGGTTGGGAGCTCATAGATGCATCAAATTCAGCTTCATTGATGAGGTGACACTGAAAGCTTGTATACTATAGTTTAATGTTCCCCTGTTATATATATGTAAGCTGAATGTTAGGTCATGTCATACAAGGTGATCTGACAAAACATAATAGCTTACAATATGTACGTTGACCCTATCCCATATTGGACAGTGACTATGAATTCATTAGTGAGTTTTATCGAATAAATTTATATTTTTATCTATTATTCATGATACGAGAATGATGTTTCAAAATTTGGCCAGAGCAGTAACTGTTATATAACGCTTAATATTAAACTGAACAAAAAAAGGAAACTTCTGATTTGTACATTATACATTCAACAACATTTCTAAACGGTCACGTGTTGTTCTATAATATTTGGGACCAACTAATAATCATGATGCAATATAATAGTTTCATATTGTTAGTTGTTAATACATTTGATCCTAGATGATTATACAGCAAGACATTGCATAAATATCTGTATTTAATTTGTTCAGCATACATGTACATATGATCAATTTCTAGAGGGGACAGCTTATATCAACGGGTGTCATTTAATATATCTATATAGCTGCACACTTTGTATTTTGGTGAAAACATGAATTAATTTAAAAACATGTGTACCCCCTCAATGGATACATGTATGAGACATTCCCCCCCATGAAGGCTGATGCTTCATGTGTATGGGACATTTCCCCCCATGAGGGCTGATGCTTCATGTGTATGAGACATTTCCCCCCCATGAAGGCTGATGCTTCATGTGTATGAGACATTCCCCCCCCATGAGGGCTGATGCTTCATGTGTATGGGACATTTCCCCCCCATGAGTGCTGATGCTTCATGTGTATGGGACATTTCCCCCCATGAGGGCTGATGCTTCATGTGTATGAGACATTTCCCCCCCATGAAGGCTGATGCTTCATGTGTATGAGACATTCCCCCCCCATGAGGGCTGATGCTTCATGTGTATGGGACATTTCCCCCCCATGAGTGCTGATGCTTCATGTGTATGGGACATTTCCCCCCATGAAGTGGATGCTTCATGTGTATGGGACTTTTCCCCCATGAGGGCTGATGCTTCATGTGTATGGGACATTTCCCCCCCATGAGGGCGGATGCTTTGTGTATGAGACATTCCCCCCCATGAAGGTGGATGCTTCATGTGTATGGGACATTTCCCCCCATGAGGGCGGATGCTTCATGTGTATGAGACATTCCCCCCATGAGGGCGGATGCTTCATGTGTATGGGACATTTCCCCCATGAAGGTAGATGCTTCATGTGTATGGGACATTTCCCCCATGAAGGCGGATGCTTCATGTGTATGGGACATATCCCCCCATGAGGGCGGATGCTTCATGTGTATGGGACATTTCCCCCCATGAAGGCGGATGCTACATGTGTATGGGACATTCCCCCCCCATGAAGGCTGATGCTTCATGTGTATGGGACATTTCCCCATGAAGGCGGATGCTTCATGTGTATGGGACATTTCCCCCCATGAAGGTGGATGCTTCATGTGTATGGGACATTCCCCCCCCCATGAATGCTGATGCTTCATGTGTATGGGACATTTCCCCCATGAGGGCAATGTCATGTGTATGGAATATTTCCCCCCATGAGGCGGAGCTCAGTGTAGGGACATTTCCCCCCATGAAGGGGATGCTTCATGGTATGGGACATTCCCCCCCCATGAAGTGATGCTTCATGTGTATGGGACATTTCCCCCCCATGAGGGCGGATGCTTCATGTGTATGGAACATTTCCCCCCCATGAGGGCGGATGCTTCATGTGTATGGGACATTTCCCCCCATGAAGGCGGATGCTTCATGTGTATGGGACATTCCCCCCCCATGAAGGCTGATGCTTAATGTGTATGGGACATTTCCCCCCCATGAGGGCGGATGCTTCATGTGTATGGAACATTTCCCCCCCATGAGGGCGGATGCTTCATGTGTATGGGACATTTCCCCCCATGAAGGCGGATGCTACATGTGTATGGGACATTCCCCCCCCATGAAGGCTGATGCTTCATGTGTATGGGATATTTCCCCCATGAAGGCGGATGCTACATGTGTATGGGACATTCCCCACTGAAGGGGGATACTTCACATATATGGGACATTCCACACTGAAGTGGGATACTTCATATATATATATATATATATATGGGACATTCCCCACTGAATGGGGATACTTTACATATATGGAACATTCCCCACTGAAGGGGGATACTTTACATATATGGAACATTCCACACTGAAGGGGGATACTTCACATGAATGGAACATTCCACAATGAAGTGGGATACTTCACATATATGGGACATTCCACACTGAAGGGGGTGTACTTCACATATATGGGACATTCCCCACTGAAGGGGGATACTTCACATGAATGGGACATTCCACACTGAATGGGATACTATACATATATGGGACATTCCACACTGAAGGGGGATACTTCACATATATGGAACATTCTACACTGAAGGGGGGTACTTCACATGAATGGGACATTCCACACTGAAGGGGGATACTTCACATATATGGGACATTCCACACTGAAGGGGGATACTTCACATGAATGGAACATTCTACACTGAAGGGGGGTACTTCACATGAATGGAACATTGTACACTGAAGGGGGGTACTTCACATGAATGGAACATTCTACACTGAAGGGGGGTACTTCACATGAATGGAACATTCTACACTGAAGGAGGGTACTTCACATGAATGGAACATTCTACACTGAGGTGGGATACATCATGTGTATTGGACATTCGACACTGAGGTGGGACACGCATCATGTGTATTGGACATTCCACACTGAGGTGGGATACATCATGTGTATTGGACATTCCACACTGAGGTGGGATACATCATGTGTATTGGACATTCGACACTGAGGTGGGACACACATCATGTGTATTGGACATTCTACACTGAGGTGGGATACATCATGTGTATTGGACATTCCACACTGAGGTGGGACACACATGTGTATTGGACATTCCACACTGAGGTGGGATATACATCATGTGTATTGGACATTCCACACTGAGGTGGGACACGCATCATGTGTATTGGACATTCCACACTGAGGTGGGATACATTATGTGTATTGGACATTCGACACTGAGGTGGGACACGCATCATGTGTATTGGACATTCCACACTGAGGTGGGATATACATCATGTGTATTGGACATTCCACACTGAGGTGGGACACACATCATGTGTATTGGACATTCCACACTGAGGTGGGATATACATAATGTGTATTGGACATTCCACACTGAGGTGGGACACACATCATGTGTATTGGACATTCCACACTGAGGTGGGATACATCATGTGTATTGGACATTCCACACTGAGGTGGGACACGCATCATGTGTATTGGACATTCCACACTGAGGTGGGATATACATCATGTGTATTGGACATTCCACACTGAGGTGGGACACACATCATGTGTATTGGACATTCCACACTGAGGTGGGATATACATCATGTGTATAATTGGACATTCCACACTGAGGTGGGATACATCATGTGTATTGGACATTCCACACCGAGGTGGGATACATTATGTGTATTGGACATTCCACACTGAGGTGGGATATACATCATGTGTATTGGACATTCCACACTGAGGTGGGATATACATCATGTGTATTGGACATTCCACACTGAGGTGGGATACATCATGTGTATTGGACATTCGACACTGAGGTGGGACACACATCATGTGTATTGGATATTCCACACTGAGGTGGGATATACATCATGTGTATTGGACATTCCACACTGAGGTGGAATACATCATGTGTATTGGACATTCCACACTGAGGTGGGAATTAAACTTTTGGCATTTATTGTCCAACTTAATCCATTAATTGGTGGTTAGTGAGTGTAAGACTGGGAACATTTCTCACTATATGCATGGATACTCAAATATTCAATCAATATACCTGAATAGTGGAGTGAAGATAAACATTTTGAGAGAAAAAGTATTCTCAGCTTGAGTAGGTATGAAATTAGATCACAGTGATAAATTTTACAGATATTTGAACCTTTTTATTTGTGTCACAGCATGACCTGTAAGATTGGAAAAAAGCCTTAGAAAGATGGTGAGTGATACTGACATGCCAATCTGGGATAATGTAAATGTTTCAAATATCTGCAGTGGGTGTAAAAAATAATGAACATTTCAAAGCCTAAAATTCATAAATGGACAATATTTGATGAATTTGCTCCAGTTTTTCCTCTTTGTAAAGCAGTACTCTCCATCAATCATGATCCAAGGATTTGAACCATATTTTTGACAACTAAAAATGTCCATCTGTCATTCTAAAATGATGTTGGTATAGATCGTTTTTTCTTCTTTGGTATCATAGGTGGTGCAGCTAACCACATACTTTGCAAGGTATATGTAACTTGAAAATTATGGTGAACATTATTTTTTTCCTTGTCAGTAGAGCAAGACCAATGTGTGAACTTTGTGATGAAAGTGATTCAGTGTGTTAATTGTGCACTTTGTGGTCTTGAGATAAGTGTTTGCAAAATGATAAATGGAGAAGGTATTATCAGCTGAATAATGCATGAATTATAATGTGGGAGATTGTGCATCAGTTTATAACATGCCCATTGGGCGATCAAACCCTGCACGTACAGAATCATGTACCATTGTAACCTATAATTCATACAACAATATTGACAGAGTCATGTACAGTTCTAGATTGCTATTACTGGATACAATACAATATTACGGGATACAATACAATATTACGGGATACAATACAATAATACTGGATACAATACAATATTACGGGATACAATACAATAATACTGGATACAATACAATATTACGGGATACAATACAATAATACTGGATATACAATATAATATTACGGGATACAATACAATAATACTGGAAACAATACAATATTACGGGATACAATACAATAATACTGGATATACAATATAATATTACGGGATACACTACTATTACGGGATACAATATAATATTATGGGATACAATACAATATTACAGGATACAATATAATATTATGGGATACAATACAATATTACAGGATACAATATAATATTATGGGATACAATACAATATTACGGGATACAATATAATATTACAGGATACACTACTATTACGGGATACAATACAATATTACGGGATACAATACAATAATACTGGATACAGTACAATATTACGGGATACACTACAATATTACAGGATACAATATAATATTACGGGATACACTACTATTGCGGGATACAATACAATATTACAGCATACAATACAATATTACAGCATACAATACAATATTACAGCATACAATATAATATTATGGGATACAATATAATATTATGGGATACAATACAATATTACAGCATACAATATAATATTATGGGATACAATATAATATTATGGGATACAATATAATATTACAGGATACAATATAATATTACAGGATACACTATAATATTATGGGATACAATACAATATTACAGCATACAATATAATATTATGGGATACAATATAATATTACAGGATACAATATAATATTACGGGATACAATATAATATTACGGGATACACTATAATATTAAAGAATACAATATAATATTACAGGATACAATATAATATTATGGGATACAATACAATATTACAGGATACAATACAATATTATGGGATACAATACAATATTACAGGATACAATACAATATTATGGGATACAATACAATATTACAGGATACAATACAATATTATGGGATACAATACAATATTACAGGATACAATACAATATTATGGGATACAATACAATATTACAGGATACAATATAATATTATGGGATACAATATAATATTACAGGATACAATACAATATTATGGGATACAATACAATATTACAGGATACAATATAATATTACAGGATACAATATTATGGGATACAATACAATATTATGGGATACAATACAATATTATGGGATACAATACAATATTACAGGATACAATACAATATTATGGGATACAATACAATATTACAGGATACAATACAATATTATGGGATACAATACAATATTACAGGATACAATATAATATTACGGGATACACTATAATATTACGGCATACAATACAATATTACGGCATACAATATAATATTACGAGATACAATATTATGGGATACAATACAATATTATGGCATACAATACGATAGACTTAGATGAAGCTGATAAGTTATTCATTTTGATTTATTTTTCGAGATTAGACTTGGATATAATATTATATATATAGTTGTATATGTGATGCTGTACACGTCTGTCCTGTGGTCTTGTATAACCTGCATTAATTCATTATATTGAAAATAAAAATGCAAACAAATCCTGTAAGATTTTGCAAAATTGATGAAATCTAAATTGATGCCAGAGTTCACAGTATGCATGTAGTGAACATATTCAAAGACACATAATTAACGTATGGAAAACACCCAGGTCTCATCTATCTATGTACACACATTCACAGTGCATTTAATAGGAAAATGTGTTAGATTGTTTGAATTAGACCATAATTTATGGTACTGGCAAGTTAATATTAGCCTTATCATTGATTTATTCAGGAATAGAAAACAAACATACTTTGATATCAGGTGTTTCTTTGTTGGACATTTTATTCCTAATAAAACTGCCTTGTGCATGTATATCATTAGTTCATTCATTAATTACAGTCACAAAGTTAACTCATTGAACACTTCTATAAGAACTGGTGACTGTTACCTCAATGAACACTTCTATAAGAACGGGTGAGGGTTGCCTCAATAAACAATTATATATGAACTGGTGAGGGTTGCCTCAATGAACACTTCTATAAGAACTGGTGACTGTTACCTCAATAAACAATTATATATGAACTGGTGAGGGTTGCCTCAATGAACACTTCTATAAGAACTGGTGACTGTTACCTCAATAAACAATTATATATGAACTGGTGAGGGTTGCCTCAATGAACACTTCTATAAGAACTGGTGACTGTTACCTCAATAAACAATTATATATGAACTGGTGAGGGTTGCCTCAATGAACACTTCTATAAGAACTGGTGACTGTTACCTCAATAAACAATTATATATGAACTGGTGAGGGTTGCCTCAATGAACACTTCTATAAGAACTGGTGACTGTTACCTCAATAAACAATTATATATGAACTGGTGAGGGTTGCCTCAATGAACACTTCTATAAGAACTGGTGACTGTTACCTCAATAAACAATTATATATGAACTGGTGAGGGTTGCCTCAATGAACACTTCTATAAGAACTGGTG
This sequence comes from Archivesica marissinica, assembly GCA_014843695.1. Taxonomy (NCBI): domain Eukaryota; kingdom Metazoa; phylum Mollusca; class Bivalvia; order Venerida; family Vesicomyidae; genus Archivesica; species Archivesica marissinica. The sequence goes on along the minus strand of CM026397.1, from coordinate 88,966,106 downwards.
ACTGTTACCTCAATAAACAATTATATATGAACTGGTGAGGGTTGCCTCAATGAACACTTCTATAAGAACTGGTGACTGTTACCTCAATGAACACTTCTATAAGAACGGGTGGGTGACTGTTACCTCAATGAACACTTCTATAAGAACTGGTGACTGTTACCTCAATGAACACTTTTATAAGAACTGGTGACTGTTACCTCAATGAACACTTCTATAAGAATTGGTGACTGTTACCTCAATAAACAATTATATATGAACTGGTGAGGGTTGCCTCAATGAACACTTCTATAAGAACTGGTGACTGTTACCTCAATGAACACTTCTATAAGAACGGGTGACTGTTACCTCAATGAACACTTCTATAAGAACTGGTGACTGTTAACTCAATGAACACTTCTATAAGAACTGGTGACTGTTACCTCAATAAACACTTCTATAAGAACTGGGGGTATTTCTCACATTCAGTGATATGCATAGTTACACTACAGTAGGAAATGAGGGTATTTCTCACATTCAGTGATATGCATAGTTACACTACAGTAGGAAATGAGGGTATTTCTCACATTCAGTGATATGCATAGTTACACTACAGTAGGAACTGGGGGTATTTCTCACATTCAGTGATATGCATAGTTACACACTACAGTAGGAAATGAGGGTATTTCTCACATTCAGTGATATGCATAGTTACACTACAGTAGGAACTGCGGGTATATCTCACATTCAGTGATATGCATAGTTACACTACAGTAGGAACTGGGGGTATATCTCACATTCACAGATATGCATAGTTACACTACAGTAGGAACTGGGGGTATATCTCACATTCAGTGATATGCATAGTTACACTACAGTAGGAACTGGGGGTATATCTCACATTCACAGATATGCATAGTTACACTACAGTAGGAACTGGGGGTATTTCTCACATTCAGTGATATGCATAGTTACACTACAGTAGGAAATGAGGGTATTTCTCACATTCAGTGATATATGTATAATTACAGATTTAAAATTCTTCACATTCACAGATATGCATAGTTTACACTACAGTAGGAAATGGGGGTATTTCTCACATTCAGTGATATACATAGTTACACACTACAGTAGGAAATGGGGGTATTTCTCACATTCAGTGATAAATGTATAATTACAGATTTAAAATTCCTCTTCAGGTTTGGAAGTTAATGAAGGAGAAGCAGTGACCTTGACCTGTCCAAGGGCCTCTCGGAGGTTACCAATAGTTTGGCAGGGACCACCAGAATTCAAACACTTCACAAGAGGCCTTACAGTTAGCATTGAATTTTCTGCAGATCAAAGGAGAAGGATTTCTTTAAGTGGGGACCACTCTAATGGATACTATAATTTGCATATAGAAAGTATACAAAAGTCTGACAGTGGCAAATACAGGTGTAAAATTGGATCTCGAGTTATAAGAGGCATACATTTAAAAGTTAGAACTCAGGGTGAGTAGATCTTTTTATTATGAAATAGTAAAACTTATTTTTATAAGAAATTTTAAAAGTTGGGCTAAATGAAATTGCAAAGAGAAATAAAGTATAAATTTGGTTAGTGGTCTGAATTCATGTTTCAGGATATCTTCCTTTTACTTTATTACTCTGCACATGATATCAAAATATAAACATCTCAAGACCCTAAGAATATTAATATAAACTGAAAAGTTCATATTTAGCAAAAGGAAATTTATGAAAACCCACAGATTTAGAACAAATACATGCTGTGTTTAGTTGGGTTGTGTTTGGTGGCAGTCTGCTTGATGCACATAGCTTTATTACCCCTCACATGTGTCAAAAATAATTCCAAACCTATTTGTAAATGTTCTTCTGGTGTGGATGTTTCTTTGACCAGTCAGAAATATAGGCTTTTTATTAGATTTTAGCAACTGTTTACATGAAAGCTTTGTTCGTTTCGATAATCAGTTCAATTCAATATAATAATTTCCGTCCAAATCCAAGGTAACTAGGCCAAATTGACAACAAGACGACCAATGCAATTCTTCAAAGTCGCTCCACTCAAGTTGATATGTTTTGAAATTGTAAGACCAAGTTTGAACAGAATTGGGCAAAAAATAGGCACGACCTTGTGAACTAAATAATATGGACACGACAAGCCTCCAAGCGAGCACAAGCATATAGTCATCTTGTGCCTGTGGTGAAAGAGAAGAAGCCTCCTGCACCATCGGTAGACATAATGTTTACAGGTTTACAGGAGCCTCCTGCACCATCAGTAGACATAATGTTTACAGGTTTGCAGGAGCCTCCTGCACCATCAGTAGACATAATGTTTACAGGTTTGCAGGAGCCTCCTGCACCATCAGTAGACATAATGTTTACAGGTTTACAGGAGCCTCCTGCACCATCAGTAGACGTAATGTTTACAGGAGCCTCCTGCACCATCAGTAGACATAATGTTTACAGGAGCCTCCTGCACCATCAGTAGACGTAATGTTTACAGGAGCCTCCTGCACCATCAGTAGACATAATGTTTACAGGAGCCTCCTGCACCATCAGTAGACGTAATGTTCACAGGAGCCTCCTGCACCATCAGTAGACGTAATGTTTACAGGAGCCTCCTGCACCATCAGTAGACGTAATGTTTACAGGAGCCTCCTGCACCATCAGTAGACATAATGTTTACAGGAGCCTCCTGCACCATCAGTAGACGTAATGTTTACAGGAGCCTCCTGCACCATCGGTAGACGTAATGTTTACAGGTTTGCAGGAGCCTCCTGCACCATCAGTAGACGTAATCAGGGCCCGCGCTGGCAATAGCCAGAGTAGCCATTGGCTAAAATATGGCAAAATTGGCTAATAAAAACTCAGTTTGGCTAAAATGATAAAACGACAAAAATCTGTAAAACATTCGAAAATTACTCGGGGTCAAGGTAAAATCTGACAGCTAATCAGAGTAATCCCATCAAAACAGGATGTTTATTTGGCATAGAGCAATGGTATTGGCAATATAAATGGCAGGTGTTAAATGAACTCCATTACAACAGACGGATATGTAGTCCAGTGGTAACACGCTGGACTGGTAATCCAGGGATCGCAGGTTCGATCCCCCGTCTGACCCTAATAAAATTAACAGTTTTTCAGATGGGACGTTAAACCGAGGTCTCGTGTCGGTGCTTTACACCATGCACGTAAAAGAACCAGAGGAGACTCTGGAATGGGTCTCTGTCTGTATCATTGCACTATCCTCCAAAATCTAAAATTACTAATCTCTTCAGGAGGCGTTGCTCATATGGGCAACCTGTAGCGACAATAAATAAACGTAAAACACACAACTCCATTACAAGTCATTGTTGGCATGCCGCCAACTCATCAAAGCTTTACAGCAGGAATAAAATAAATCTTGTTTACACAAATAACCCAAAAGATCAAAGGTCTTATGTGATGTAATAAAATGTGCACAGTTGACATGCAAGACTAGTCTAACTGTCTTAACCCTGGGAATGCATTTTAAAATGATTCTGAAAATGAAAGTTGACACAACTTGTCAAGTAATGTATCACTGCAAATGTAACTCTTACCTCAGTTGTAGTCTATGGGCATACAGCATTGAAGTGGTACAATTGCATGACACATTAAAATATATTGTAATAAATATACTATAAAAACTTGGTTTGGGAAAAATGATGCGCGCCGGAATTAGCCAAAGGAAGCACAGATTTGGCTAAAAATAATTGGCTACAAAAAAATAAGAGCCAGAGCAGGCCCTGCATAATGTTTACAGGTTTGCAGGTGTGTATGGATTTCCAATGATGTGTTATTACATTCATTCTTGTGACCAAGTTGAATCATAGTGTATTTTGATCTAAAACCAATAAACCATGTAAAATTAATTAGGTTGCCATGTCAAATTAACTATCTTACTATGTAAATGTAACTAGGTTACTATGTAAAATTAATTAGGTTGCTATGTAAAATTAATTAGGTTGCTATTTAAAATTAACCAGGTTAACGTGTTAAATTACCTAGGTTACTATGTACAATTAACTAGGTTACTATATACATTTACTAGTTTACTATGTAATGGTAACTAGGTTACTATGTAAAATTAACTTGGTGACTTTGTAAGATTAACATTGTGATTATGTAAAATTAACTATGTTATTGTGTTAAATTAACTAGGTTGCTATGTAAAATTAACTTGGTTACTATGTAAAATTATCTAGGTTACTATGTAAAATTAACTAGGTTGCTATGTACAATTAACTAGGTTACTATGTAATATTAATTAGGTTGCTATTTAAAATTAACAAGGTTAACATGTTAAATTACCTAGGTTACTATGTACAATTAACTAGGTTGCTATATACAATTAACTAGGTTACTATGTAATATTAACTTGTTTACTATGTACAATTAACTAGGTTGCTATGTAAAATTAACTCGGTTACTATGTAAAATTAACTTGGTTACTATGTAAAATTATCTAGGTTACTATGTAAAATTAACTAGGTTGCTATGTACAATTAACTAGGTTACTATGTAATATTAATTAGGTTGCTATTTAAAATTAACCAGGTTAACATGTTAAATTACCTAGGTTACTATGCACAATTAACTAGGTTAACCTGTTTATTACCTACGTTACTATGCAAACTTAATTAGGTTACTATATACATTTACTAGTTTACTATGTAATGGCAACTAGGTTACTATGTAAAATTAACTTGGTTACTATGTAAAATTAACTAGCTGACTTTGTAAGATTAACATTGTGATTATGTAACATTAACTATGTTATTGTGTTAAATTAACATGGTTACTATGTAAAATTAACTATGCTACTATGTAAAATTAACTAGGTTACTGTGTTATATTAACTATGTTATTGTGTTAAATTAACTAGGTTATTGTGTTAAATTATCTAGGTTACTATGTAAAATTAACTAGGCTACTATGTATTAAAATTAACTAGGTTACTATGTAAAATTAACTAGGCTACTATGTACAATTAACTTTGTTCCTTTTTAAAATTAACTAGGTTACTTTTTAAATTAACTAGGTTATTATGTAAAATTTAGTTGCAGTGTAAAATTAGCTACTTCATTAGGTTAAATTATCTAGGTTACTATGTAAAATTAACTAGGTTACTATGTAAAATTAACTAGGTTACTGTGTTATATTATATGTTAGGTTGCTATGTACAATTAACTAGGTTAACATGTTCAATTACCTAGGTTACTATGTACATTTACTAGTTTACTATATACATTTACTAGTTTACGATGTAAAATTAACTATGCTACTATGTAAAATTAACTCGGTTGCTATGTAAAATTAACTAGGTTACTGTGTTATATTAACTATGTTATTGTGTTAAATTAACTAGGTTATTGTGTTAAATTATCTAGGTTACTATGTAAAATTAACTAGGTTATTGTGTTAAATTATCTTGGTTACTATGTAAAATTAACTAGGCTACTATGCAAAATTAACTAGGTTACTATGTAAAATTAACTTTGTTCCTTTTTAAAATTAACTAGGTTACTCTGTAAAATTAACTACATTATTTTGTTAAATTAACTAGGTTATTGTGTTAAATTATCTAGGTTACTATGTAAAATTAACTTTGTTCCTTTTTAAAATTAACTAGGTTACTATGTAAAATTAACTATGTTACTATGTAAAATTAACTAGGTTACTATGTAAAATTAACTAGGTTACTATGTAAAATTAACTAGGTTACTATGTAAAATTAACTAGGTTACTATGTAAAGTTTACTAGGTTACTATATAAAATTAACTAGGTTACTATGTAAAGTTTACTAGGTTACTATATAAAATTAACTAGGTTACTATGTAAAGTTTACTAGGTTACTATATAAAATTAACTAGGTTACTATGTAAAGTTTACTAGGTTACTATATAAAATTAACTAGGTTACTATATAAAATTAACTAGGTTACTATGTAAAATTAACTAGGTTACTATGTAAAGTTTACTAGGTTACTATATAAAATTAACTAGGTTACTATGTAAAGTTTACTAGGTTACTATATAAAATTAACTAGGTTACTATGTAAAGTTTACTAGGTTACTATATAAAATTAACTAGGTTACTATATAAAATTAACTAGGTTACTATGTAAAATTAACTAGGTTACTATGTAAAATTAACTAGGTTACTATGTAAAGTTTACTAGGTTACTATGTAGTTATTTATGCATTAATTTGATAGAAGATTGTTGTTGTATGATGTGATGTCATGTATAACTGTATAAAGAGAATATTATAATCTGTAGATGAACTTGATGCATTTCTTGGTAAGCTGATGGGCAATTATTGTTAAACTTAATTTTAATTAATTTGTTAAAACCAATAATAACGTAATAATTAATTGCATGATATTTCTTTGTTAATTTAGCACAACAAAATATTATATTATAACATTTTGTTCAGAAAGCACCGATATTAAAATACAATATTCTTGACATGAATTTTCATGCGTTTAATTTACTAGCAATTTCTGTTTGTAATGTATCTATATCTACATACTACCATATTTTATCTACATGCCACCAATCACAAATGCTTGGTCTCCATTTAAAAATAAACTTTTCAGGAGAATACAAAATAAAAGTTTTTCGATAAAGAAACATAACCTGTCAGAGTTACATATTAACGATTCTGACGATGTTCTATTGTTATTGTATAAGGATGAAAATGCTGAAGTTACACAATTTATGTTTTCAGAGTAGCATATTTATTGCGGGTGTTTAGTAGAATCATCACTTCCTTCAAGGTTTGGGTTGGGCTTTTATTAGAGACAAAAATCGTGAAAAACAAAATAAAGAAAAGAACATGAAACATCATAGTACGGCCATTGGTTACACATGTACGTTGCCGTGTTCTACAGTTCTAATCTCAAACAAGTGCAAAGAAACAGCCTAACAAACTTCACGTTTCTTTCGCATACTAACTGTCAAAAACGTATCGAAACAAATGCCGAACTCTTTGATTTCTTTCAATAAGATGCTAGACGATATATATAAACACCCAATGAAAGAAAACTGAACAAATATTGATGGACAGAGAGCCAATATTTCTGTTTAAATGTGCATAATATATAGATTATAGTAATAGATCTGCATACATCTTAAAATTAATGTGTGTCTTTAATTATACAGTGACAGTGTTCGTATGTGCTCAATACTATCTAGGTTTACATGACTATTGGAAAACACCTGTTTTTATGCCGAAAAGTCGGGGTGGGCATTTATTAGAGAATTGGCATTTATTAGAATAATTCGGTATATACTGTTGACCATTCGGTATATACTGTTGACCATTCGGTATATACTGTTGACCAATCGGTATATACTGTTGACCATTCGGTATATACTGTTGACCATTCGGTATATACTGTTGACCATTCGGTATATACTGTTGACCATTCGGTATATACTGTTGACCATTCGGTATATACTGTTGACCATTCGGTATATACTGTTGACCAATCGGTATATACTGTTGACCATTCGGTATATACTGTTGACCAATCGGTATATACTGTTGACCATTCGGTATATACTGTTGACCAAACAAATCGGTATATACTGTTGACCAAACAATTCGGTATATACTGTTGACCAATCGGTATATACTGTTGACCATTCGGTATATACTGTTGACCAAACAAATCGGTATATACTGTTGACCAAACAAATCGGTATATACTGTTGACCAAACAAATCGGTATATACTGTTGACCAAACAAATCGGTATATACTGTTGACCAAACAATTCGGTATATACTGTTGACCAATCGGTATATACTGTTGACCAAACAAATCGGTATATACTGTTGACCAATCGGTATATACTGTTGACCAAACAAATCGGTATATACTGTTGACCAAACAAATCGGTATATACTGTTGACCAAACAAATCGGTATATACTGTTGACCATTCGGTATATACTGCTGACCATTCGGTATATACTGCTGACCATTCGGTATATACTGCTGACCATTCGGTATATACTGCTGACCATTCGGTATATACTGCTGACCATTCGGTATATACTGCTGACCATTCGGTATATACTGCTGACCATTCGGTATATACTGCTGACCATTCGGTATATACTGCTGACCATTCGGTATATACTGCTGACCATTCGGTATATACTGCTGACCATTCGGTATATACTGCTGACCATTCGGTATATACTGCTGACCATTCGGTATATACTGCTGACCATTCGGTATATACTGCTGACCATTCGGTATATACTGCTGACCATTCGGTATATACTGCTGACCATTCGGTATATACTGCTGACCATTCGGTATATACTGCTGACCATTCGGTATATACTGCTGACCATTCGGTATATACTGCTGACCATTCGGTATATACTGCTGACCATTCGGTATATACTGCTGACCATTCGGTATATACTGCTGACCATTCGGTATATACTGCTGACCATTCGGTATATACTGCTGACCATTCGGTATATACTGCTGACCATTCGGTATATACTGCTGACCATTCGGTATATACTGCTGACCATTCGGTATATACTGTTGACCATTCGGTATATACTGCTGACCATTCGGTATATACTGCTGACCATTCGGTATATACTGCTGACCATTCGGTATATACTGCTGACCATTCGGTATATACTGCTGACCATTCGGTATATACTGCTGACCATTCGGTATATACTGCTGACCATTCGGTATATACTGCTGACCATTCGGTATATACTGCTGACCATTCGGTATATACTGCTGACCATTCGGTATATACTGCTGACCATTCGGTATATACTGCTGACCATTCGGTATATACTGCTGACCATTCGGTATATACTGCTGACCATTCGGTATATACTGCTGACCATTCGGTATATACTGCTGACCATTCGGTATATACTGCTGACCATTCGGTATATACTGCTGACCATTCGGTATATACTGCTGACCATTCGGTATATACTGCTGACCATTCGGTATATACTGCTGACCATTCGGTATATACTGCTGACCAATCGGTATATACTGCTGACCAATCGGTATATACTGCTGACCAATCGGTATATACTGCTGACCATTCGGTATATACTGCTGACCATTCGGTATATACTGCTGACCATTCGGTATATACTGCTGACCAATCGGTATATACTGCTGACCAATCGGTATATACTGCTGACCATTCGGTATATACTGCTGACCAATCGGTATATACTGCTGACCAATCGGTATATACTGCTGACCATTCGGTATATACTGCTGACCATTCGGTATATACTGCTGACCATTTGGTATATACTGTTGACCATTCGGTATATACTGTTGACCATTCGGTATATACTGTTGACCATTCGGTATATACTGTTGACCATTCGGTATATACTGTTGACCATTCGGTATATACTGCTGACCATTCGGTATATACTGCTGACCATTCGGTATATACTGCTGACCATTCGGTATATACTGCTGACCATTCGGTATATACTGCTGACCATTCGGTATATACTGCTGACCATTCGGTATATACTGCTGACC